>NW_015149096.1:332924-412021 GCF_001465965.1 Polistes dominula
GGAGGAGGAGGAGGAGGAGGAGGAGGACCAGGAGACCGCAAGCTTGTTCGATGTATTACGAATATATATTTTCTCAAATTCGTTCTCTGTGCAAACCAGATAGAGAAGAGAGGAAACCGATGGATCTTCCGGATATATCGCGGTTATACCTCTCTTTCGACTATACGCTTCAGCAAATGCGACTTTAGCTGTGTATATATCTGTGTACCCACCTACGCATGTTTTTCTATATATTTAGAGAGATACGTGCATATACATATAACCATAAATCGCGAATGGCGTTGAAACTGGCGGCAACGAAGCGGCAGGATTTTGGAAAAACGTTATCGACGATCTCTCTCTCTCTCTCTCTTTCTCTCTCTCTCTCTTTCTCTGTATTTTTTTTTTCTATTTCTGTATCTTTCTCTTTCACTCGAATGTGCTAAAACATGTACCCAGGCACGAACTGTAACCCCGTATGAGGAAAAGTTTATCGAGTTTTCGCATGCGCTCGCGGCGAATTATCTTCGTTAGCGTGAACGTCATCGAGAGAGAGTGCAGTTTTACCGAATATCAAAAGCTCGTTTTTTTTCTCTTTTCGATATGTCATAGTTCAAAGGATACGAGAACACACACGGAATGTAACAGACTAAAACCGACGTTTATTATCCCTGTTGTTTAATTTATCACTTGCCATTAGATAATATACTCAAAGAGATAACGCTTGGAGCGTTTCGTTTGTAAATGATATAATAGCAATCATCATACCAAAGTAATCTAGAGATTAAATTAATATTACACGCGATACTTTCTATCGTAAAAAAAATCCAAAATCATCATCGAAAAGCATCGAATTTTGAAAGATTTCATTAACGTTAGAAAAGCCATGAATAAAATTCGATCTTTTTTATTTCTTCTGAAAGAGAGAAAACAAGAAGGAGTAATAGAAAATAAAAGAGAGGAAGGAAACTTGAGAGAACGATCCTTCGCTTCGCAGTTGAGAAACGTCAAAGGAAAGCCAGCTTCCTTTAACGTTATAAGATAGTGGAAAGGAAGAGAACATATCTACCTTCCGGTTTTCACACCTATATCTTTCTTTTCATAGTCCTTTGGAATCTCCCTTGGAAATATCTAGCGATCCTTAGGAAAAGTAACTAGATATGACGTCGTCCTAGTATCCTAGTCATATCGTCGTATCGTTCAAAAGCAACCGAAACGACGATGACGTCGTTAGTTTCTTTATTTTCTTATATATTTCATATGTTATCTTATCTTCTTTTTTCTACCTAAATGAAGTATAATACAAATTATTGATATCGCTTGGCTATGTAATTCATTCCCATTCGTTGAATCAATATTTTTCTTTCTACTTCTTATTTTCGGTGTTTTTTTCGTTGGTCTAACCAAAGCTGACGACCATAATTCTCATTTGGTTAAAATTCTTTTTTTCATAGAAGGTAAATATTTATCAGATATCTGAATTTGAAATGATGTGAAGGAGTGAAACGTTTCTTTTTGTCGTATTCCTTTTGCTTTCAACGTAACGTAGGAAGATTCGTAGAATATTAAGTGTCGTGGCGTGATATGACGTGGCGCATCGTACGATATGACGTTATTCATGACTCACACGTACACATTTATATATATGTATACATGTACTTATAGACGCACACGCATATCAAATATTTGTGATACTATTAAAAAAAATATTAGTATTTCATTCATTAGTATTTCAAGTTGCCACTATAGGTTTTAACTATTACTAGAATAAATATTAAATAGTAAAATAGGAATATATACATTCTGCTACGAATAACGATAATTTGTTAAACAATGAATGAACGTATATAATTACGAATAGAATTATCGGTTGTGAGTAACAAGTTTATCTATAATATAAACGTCAATTTTATCAGTAATTCCTAAATAATTATATCTAGAAGACAACCCATTCTGTTAACGCAATATATCTGAATAATCGATGATTTATTTCATAAATATACACGGAACAAGTAAACGTTAACGCACATGTATCTACGTCAATAGCTACAAATGTAATACAATAGTAACAATAATGCAAATAGAAATGTAAATAAAATTAGAACAGGTAGAAAGGTAAAATAATCAACGTAAATATTAAAAACTCGTATTATATAATACAAATACATAGTATTTTCTTTAAAAATATACATTTAATTATAGACATATGTTAATTTGGATTTAAAACGATGTGTGAATTCCAAGGCGTACGAAAAAGGTATATATACACGCCTATGCGCGTGCACGTTTCTCTTAATCTTATTTTTCTTTCTCTCTCACTCAACATGACACATACGCACATACGCATATACGCACACAATTGCGAACGCTCGTTTTGCGTAAGCCAAGCACGCTTGAATGTCTGTGCACAAATCCAGTCTCTGGTTGACCGCGTGCAAAGGTGTACTAGAGAGAGAGAGAGAGAGAGAGAGAGAGAGAGAGAGAGAAGGGAGAAAGAGAGAAAGGTGTAGCACCGCAAAGTACGAGGGGAAAGACGTGTATTTATAACGAGACGGGAACATCGTACGATGCCGGTACGACCAATCGGAAAGCATTTCGTGGTCTGGCCTTGCGGCTCGCTTCCCTCGCACGCAACACACCTTTGCGTGTGAACGAGCTCAAACGAACAGACGCACCTGGAAACGTAAAAAGTTCCTATTACAGTATTCAAGTGTTATTCATTTAGAAATTACTGATCTCCTTTTTTCTTTTACACGTGAAATCACTTTTTCTCATATATTGTATTTTAAACTTGTATTCAGATGTATGCATTAAATATGACAGACGTTATTATAAGAATAAAATGATTTATCGAATTGATAATTATTATTATTAATTTAAAAATATGCAGGCACGTGCGCATGATAATTCAAATTTGTTTGATAATTGAAATGCATATTGTTGACATTGTTTTATAGATGTATATATCGTTTTTGCGATAGTTATATAAAATATAAAATAATAGAGTATGCTAAAAATAAATATTTTTAAATTAGTTAATTAGTTAATACATATTAGATAATAATTTTATCAATAAAGTCGCGTGCATTGGAGAGTGGAATTGGCATATGTATGACTTCGGGTCGAAAGTTATCGGGTTCAAGTCTAAAAGTTTAATGGATATCGTTTAATCGAAACAATTAAATTCACATTTATTTTATACTCCGATAACAATGTTTTGATATGTGAGAAAAATAATTTCAATCGTTATCGAAGCTCTAATAGCAAACACGCGTAACAGTTTTAAGAAATAATAATCAATTTTGACGTATATTTTTGTACGTCACAAATATTTGTCAAAATTTAAATGTAAATGTGAAACCATAGAGAACACACCATAATATCGCTTGAAATTCTATAAAAATGTTTTTGGTCTTTTTCTCCCCCCCCCCTCTCTATCTCTCTTTCCTTTTGTCTTGAAACTTTGGCCAAGGAATTTAGCTCGCTTTATTTCCAAATATCGTACGATAGCCCAGTACATAGTTTCGTTATAAATTTTTTACCACTAGTAAAACTATTCGAGCAGATATATCTCGCGGCAATATAGGAAGAGACACGAAATTTAATCGACCACGTTAGCCACCGACTTCGCTTCGGGCTGACGAACTTTGAGTTATTTTAGATCCATCCTAGCTGGAAATCGAAAGAGCTCTAAGGAAACAACGAAAAAACTCTTATTTCCAAGAAATTTCTTTTCGAACATGAAATTTGGAACGAAGTAAGAAATCACAATCCATCGAAATGTATCTTTGCGAATGTTATTGCAACAATTCGTTGTAAGTTTTTACAAATAATTCAATCGATAAGAAGGAAAATTGCAACTATAAGCCACGCAATATTCTTTCAAGAAAATTCACGATTTTTTTTCCATAAAGTTATTAGCCAAACTCTTGAGTAGTATTTCAATTTTAAGTCAAAAGAGTCGAATCCCTTTCATAACTCCCCTTCATGCATCGCTTTACTTTGATCCATAAAACGTTCGGATGCGTTTCTTTTTTTTTTTTTTAAATCTCCCAAAGTCTTATACATTTTTCTTAGTTTTATAAAATCTTGGTAATAGTCTGAGTATACGAGTCGACCATATAACGATGGGATTCTCGTTAAAAGGAGGAACATTTTAAAAGTTCGAATTGTTCTTACTTTTTACAGACTTATAGTGAAACTTTTCGGAGAGACCAATAAACGTAGCGTGTGTGTGGTACGTTTATTAAATCTATCGTAGACTAAGAGGAAATATAAAGAGAGAAGAAAATAAAGACTGGTAGGACGGTGACTATAAGTAAGAGAGAAAGAAAGAAGAAATTTCTTCTTTCAAGTTAGACGAACACACATAACAAGCATCTTCGATTCGTCGATTCGTCGTCGGTAAAGGAAAAAGCGACAAAATGAAAGAGTCTATCTATCGACTCGTAGACGACTCTAGGAGTCGAGAAATAGGTTTACAGGTTGGCTCACATTGATGCTCCGGGTCACGATCTAGCGATTCCCTCGTGAACGGATCATCCTGCGTCAGCTTCCAAAAGGACTCTAGGAGATAACACAAAAATAACAATGCTATCGTTCTTCTCTCTTTTCGCGAATCGATGAATTTGCACCGAATCATACTGCAATAAGAGAAAAAAAAAAAACACCAAAATAAAATACAAATGAATAAATGAAATTTCATCGATGTATTTGAGTATATGTATAATATATGTACGGGATGTCCAAAAAGATTAGTTACAAATGTGTACCACGTATTGCTCAAGTCAAATAAATGACCAAAATTTATATTAACTTATAGTTGAAAATTCTTTACTATCCAAGGCAACATTTTTAATTTACAACTACGATTGCATTGGAAAATAGTAGTTAATGCATTTTGTGTAACTGTTTTACGCGACGCCATGAATAAAAAACAATAGGCAGAATAAATTTGGTGGCAACCTTTTTGGACACTCTATATATGTATATGTATCAAGCCTTTGGCACCTATCGGCGAATTGACGCGTTATCAATGCGTTGATTAACGACCCAAATGTTTCTGTGATCGAATGCGTTCTCACGATTTTGATAACCGTAGGTATAGCTTGGAAAAAAAAAACATTTATATATATATACAACATATAGGGTGTACCGATTTAACTTTAATATCATATACTATACGTCCGTATCAATTTTTTGTCCATAGAATTTTTCACCAAGGATATATGGTTAAAGAAAGTCTTTTGAAATCTCAGAAAATATGATCTCGAAGAAAATGTTTCGCCTTTCGTAAGATTTATCATCCCTATTGGAACAGCTTCTTTTCGAGACAATTTTTTATAATATTAAGAGCACAGGAGGTATCAGGATAGTCAAGATAAATGGGACACCTCGTGTATACGCGTAGAAAAAGACCAAGAGAGATAATATTAAAGAGAGAGAGAGAGAGAGAGAAAGAAGAAGAAGGAAAACAAATCTCGTTCGGTCTCTTGTTTATTAAACGCAATCTCTCTCTCTCTCTCTCTCTCTCTCTCTCGCAGTAAAATTTCAAACGATCACGGGTATATAAATATGCATGTTAAATTTGGAAAACTGTAGTTCATTTTTAAACATCTTCGTCATTGATGTAGAAAATAAATTATATTTTTGTACACCCATCAAGTCGATTGATAAATTTGTAAGATTTTAACGGAGTTTGAAACGCACGTTCTATTAATACTGCATACATCTGTAACGGGCTAGAGAAAACGGCAGAGAGATGCAATATATTTGATGCGATGCACTTTTATGCGCTCTTTTCCATCACAATAGACGAACTAAATTTTCTGAGAATATAGTCGGAAGATTTCTCTACGTAATACAGATAACGCGGTTGCGATATATCATTCCGTTGGAACGATTTGCCAAAGGTACGATGTTGGAAAATACCAAGCATCCACTAGGTATATGTAAAAATGTCGGAGTTGGTGTTGCTGATGCCGTCGGTGATGGTGGTGCTGGTGGTGGTGGTGGTGGTGGTGGTGGTGGTGGTCTCGCATAAATAATGATCCTTCGGCATCCATTTACCTATGATCTTCTTATAATAGCTAAGATATAATATATTTTATTGTTGAAAAGTAGTGCGTTAGAGATACTTCCAATCGATTGCATTTCATTTTTCAATCATTCCCCCTATTAAACATATTTGAGTGAGTTAAATAAAGATTACCATAAAGCAAATATGTTGACCGCATTAACAATTAATGTCACTCGAATTATAGATCATATTAATAAGTATCACTAGGCGCGATATGACTTTAAATTTATTAATTACAGAGGGTAATAATCTTCGAATTTCACATTACTAATACCGATGTCACAGAGCTCTATCAGTTAATGAATATTAATGGTTTTATTTGAAATGGATTTTTAAATCATGAAAATAATTATTTCGATTGAAGTAAATATAGAGTAAAATATATTAATTTACATTAAATCGATCTTACTGAAAATAAATCTATAAATGAGTTGGATAGTATGTAAATAATTTTTCCAACTAATGTTCGATAAATAAATAACATTTTATCCCGTACATTTACATAATATTAATTGGCTATTAATTGCGTACGCAAAAGTGAAATATCTTGAAGGGATGAAATACCTAGAAAAGGATCGAATTGCAGCTAGTAGGCTCACAGGTCGTTGGAATCGAAAGGCGACGGACCTTTCGTTGCATAGATGCAAGCGTTGAGAATTAACTAATGCCCAGTCGCATAATGCGCTCGTAATTTCGCCTTCCTCCGGAGAGTCATAACGTTGCCAAGGGATGCACTTTAAAATGGTGCTCGACTTTATGGACCTGTCGACGAAGTGTTATATTCACATATACATATACTTGTACATATATGTATACGTGTAAAAGTAATATCATTGAGGGAGAGATGCGCACCAGCGCACCACCCCTACGGAAAGAGAATTTGCACGCGCGCTTACAACAAAAGCGCAACTACCGACTCGTCCAACCGTTACTCCTGCAATTAACGCGCGAATGAAGATGAAACGGACAATTGTTCGCATTTTCCTACTGTTTCCGTTCCTTCTTTCTTGCTTGCTTGCTTGCTTGCTTGCTTGCTCTTTCTTTTATTTCGTCCTCTTACTTTTTCTTACACACTCAGATATTATCCCACTTTAATCACCTACTTTTTTTTTTATCTCCTACACGAATATTCCTCTTCTCTCCTCTGTTATCTGTGATAGTCTTTTTAATTCTCATCGTCGATGTGTTTTCTTCGATATCTGGTCGTCTAGCACAATCTTTGCGTTCCCTTGCCGTGAAACCATTACGTTTCTCTATTTCTTTCTCTTTTTATCTCGTATTTCGTATACGCCAACGGAAATGCATTACGGATCGAGTATCGGTAATATCTCTTTCGTGATGACTTGCATGAGAAACTCTTTGCTCGAGAGTGATAAGAGAGAGAGAGAGAGTGAGAGATCGTTCGTTGAAATGCTTTTTGAATTGATCGTTGCTGTTATAATGCGATATCTCAGTCATCATTTTATAGAAATGTGATTATATCGAAGTTTCAGCAAATAACATACATATACCTTGGTAAGAAATGGTATTTAAGCAAAGTTGCCGTATTCTTAGTTATTTACATGTAGCATCAATGTAGAAATTTCTTAGATACATTCCTTAAAATTGAAATGTTTCCTTTATTACTGACAATGAAATTCATTCAGTAGGACGAGTCAGCGAGTTACAAGTAGCTACTACTTAACTATGTATTGTATTCATTTACAATCTCAAGATGAGAGACGATGTTCTCGAGCAGTAATACCTTGTACGTTACGTTTCGAATTCTCTTCTCCATTTCTCTTCTCTATTTCTCTCACTATCTTTCATTGTAGGTTGTTCGCTCGTTAGACAACCGCAGTTTCCGCACGAAATCCTTTAGCTTGTTATAGTGTCGTAAGCAAAACTAACACGCCGGACGAGTAACGTTTCAACGTTAATCATCTTTAACAGAAAGGGAGAGAGAAAGAGAGAGGAAGATGAGCTTTAAAATATGCTCTTTAAATAAAAAAAGAACAAAAATAATATGAGATTTTTATCAAGGTTTCTTGATTTTCAATTCTTTCGTTGCGATCATATCAAGAAAAACGCGTACGCATATATATATAGAAAATTATTCAGTAACAGTTGCGTTTAATATTCACCCTTGTCTTTATTAATAGACATCATGAGCATCGAATTTTCACATTGCGAATTCACCTGGAAATACAGTCGACAGACGCGAGAATAATGCATGCCCATTCGCGCGAATCTCGTTTTCGTATAAGTCAGCTATATTTGTTCGCTTTTTATTGGTGTGCCAAGCTAAACTTTCCAATAATATGGAGATTTCCATGATTTTCTGACAAAATGAATTCCCATTTACATTTGGTTGGAAAGAAAAATAGATTTTTTCTTGATTAACGAATAGCTTATCGTAAATTAAAAATCGTTACTTCATTGCAAAGATTTAATATCATTATATATCGTTTAAATTGAATTTAGAAAAAGTTCATTTTACAAATACGCTAACGTTTTAACATAGAAATTGTTGATGGAAAAATTCTTTCGAGGATTATGATTTTTCCGATGGTACATACTACAAACGTGGATAGAGAGCATGAAACAAATATCGTTTTACGATATTGTCAGTCCGAGTACACGGATTAGAATAAAAAAGAGAAAAAAGAAAAGGAAAGACATATATACATATATACATATATATTAAATAGAGAAATAGAGAAATAAAAAAGCTGGCAAAGAAGATAGTACTTTTGAAAATCGACGATAAAAGCACTCGATGAGTTCTTGATGATAAAGAAAAGGGGGAGTGACGGACAGGTCGTCGACTAGAAAATCCACTTTTATTTTTCCTTTTCCACCTTCTTTTCTACTCTTCTCGATCGACGATCAATCTCTTTTATTTTCCACGGATCCTTTGTTTCTCTTTGGACATAATCCTCTTCCTTTCTAAGCTTACCATTGTACCTACGTCCTCGGCAAACATTAATTCCGTTCGTTCCGTGCTTCGAGTGAGACGAGGTTCGTGAGGTCGAGACGATCATTAAGATAACGAGACTTTTTTCTTCGATCGCTTGATAAAACTTCCCAAGATTTATTCGATACAGGTCCTACACGAAATAAAGAGAGAGAGAGAGAGAGAGAGAGAGAGAGAGAGATACGGAGAAATAAGAGAATAGTAATTAAAAAAAAAAAAAAAAGAACTAAAAAACCAAAAAAATTCGTTTGAAAAACAATTCATTTCAAACCAAAGCAAAAAATAGTAATAAAAGAGAAATCAAATAAGAAAGGAAATAAATAAAGAACTCATCTTGAAAAGTAAATTCCAATGATCGAGCAAATACGAAGAGTAAACTTATCAATAGATGAAACCGTAGAAGGAAGTTGATGCGAGTTTCCTCTCTTATGACGATTAACTGATAACGGAAACATGGGAGATTAAACGAATCTATATTATAACAGACTAACTTGAGTATGGATTGCTTTCTCGTATAGTCAAAGTCGTTAGTTTTCAAATAAAAAAAAAGTCAAGTGGAGTAGAATAATCCTCTTAGAGTTCTTTTTTTCTTACTGCAAATGATCTAGATCTTATGCTAGTGCTTAAACTGTTTCAAGAATATACCAAACTCGAGAGCAAGAGTATGCGAAGATGTTACGCACGAATAGCTGCTGCATTTGCTTCTCTCGTAATTTGAAGTTGTTGTGCGTTAGTGTGCACACGTGTATGTGTGGGATGATATCCTATCCGAACCATCAGAACCGTCCGAGAATCGATTGAACGATCATCGCTTGCTGATCGTCACCGCTTACTAGGAGTCCTCTAACACAGGCGCACACGCACAGATCATCCAATATGTAGAGTGTGTCTATCTCTGTTACACCATTGCCAATCTATCCCGACACAGTCACAACCATCGCCCGCGTTTCGACCCTCTCCAATAATTTAGATAGTTTGTAATTAAATTTAATGACGCTCGTCGTTGGAGCCTCGAGGGACCACCCAAGCCCCGTTCTAACTCGAATTTCCCTCGAAATTCATCCTACTAAAAGCGCCTTGTCCTACGCATGCGTCATTGTTCCTTTCTTTTCCATTTTCAATCTAACGATATATTATTTACTTATACGAGAACACTTTCGTTCCTTTACTAAAATAATATTATATTAATAGGGTATTTCAAATTGTTAATGAATGCAATTGAAAAACAAATAGACCACGTGTAATGCAGTTGGTAAACTGATTCTAACCATCTGTAGTTATTGCATCTGTCAAGGTTAGTGGTAGGTAATTGAAACATTTATTATGTAATTCTAGTAGTTTCCTCTTAACTAGCTTCGTTTCTGCGTCAAAGTTTTTTTTATGGATTCATTGGTAATTGCAGAAATTAAATGCTAAATATACTCGTATAAAGATGATGTGTCCCGTCAATCGGATATGACAAATTATTTCTTATTTGATTAATTTAACGATGTTTTGATCATTTGATGTAAGAAATATATAGGAAAACATTATTTTCGTATAGCAAAGTATAATAGAAAAAGAAGACAGAGTTGATTAATTATAAAGTATAATTTGCAAGACTAATTAGTAACGGGCGTTACGTAAAACGTGCAATAGAAATTTTTGAATGGTTCTGCGATAGACACCTAACTTTACTAAATAGTTGCTAAATTATGCAACACGTTAATGTATGTGTCGGTAAAATTAGACGATATTATGTAAAGTTCGCGTTTGATAATGATCGCTTGGAAATAAATTAATCGTCGGTCGGGGAGAGGGTTCATCATCCATACGGATCTAAAAGAGTAGACATACGCACTCCGCTTAATTTATTTAATTGGGGAAAATGGCCGGAGGTCGCTGTGAAAAGAGAATCGTGCGACCGTATTCGATGGGATGACAGGCACCGTTTTCAACCCTTTTATAGCGTTTAATTCGACTCTCCTTCACCATGAAATACTAAATTGCTATGTCGATTTCACGAACAAAAATGTTTTTTTTATAAATAATTTCAAGTAACGCGATCTTTGATTATTCTTCTTCGAGCTACTCCTGTTTCCTTTTTTCCTAAAATATTCAATAAATATTTACCATCAATATAAAATACTACATTTTATAATGTCACTTTTTATTTATTTTATAACAAAAATTTGTCGATAATATCGATCTCAGATAAATTCGATATTTAATCGTAAATTCAAATAAACCATAATGATATCCATATAAAGCTTTGGGGAGGAATTAAAAAGTATCATTTAAAAGGAAAACGTTCAACATATATTACACAAAAAGCGGATGATTCATTGCAATGTGTTCGCGATTCAATTATAAACCCAATCCTGTCGTTTACGAGATTCCCTCGAGTATTATGTTATGTATTATATTTAAAAGCAACGAGGGAAAAAGAGAGAGACGCTCGATAGCGATGAAAATAAAAAATATCAAGAAGAAAATAGAGAAAAAAGTTTTGGAAAACCGAAAAAGAAAAAAAAAGCAAAAAAAAAAAGCAAAACACAAGAACAGAGTTGTGGTTAACGCGCCGGAAAGGTTTCACACGTTTCTGTATTGGTAAAGAGGAGATGAAAACACAGGAAATGCATTCGTGGTACGCTAACGATGACAAATGAACGCTTATTATCATGCCGGACAGTACTAGCGTAGGACAAAAAACCATTCGTTCAAATTAAGAAGTTGATTTGAATTTAATGATGCTTTGTTTACTCATTTTCCTGCATTTTTCGCATTTTCCGCATATTCGTCACTTTAGTTTTGCCCCAGCCTCTTTCTCCTCCCTCGAGACCAATCTCCTGATGACTAAGAATTATGCATCGATTAGTATTTAAAAGCATTTTTGGTACTCAATATTCACGCAACGTTCCACATTTCTATTCGATTTTTTTTCCTTCCGTTTTTTCCAAAGAGAGAGAAAGACAGAGAGAAAGTTTCTCGAACGACGGAAAAGTTCGCAACGATACCACCGACCAGACGAAGAATGGCCAATCATAATTTGACGAGACAAATGGGCCAGACGTTGAAACAAATGTTTCTTGGAGTACCGGCCGTCTTTTTATGATGATCGATGTTTTATCTGGGTGTACCAAAAAAAAAAAAAAAAAAAGAAAAATAAGAAATTTGTCGTAGGTCGGGGAAAATAATTTCAAAAGAAAAAGATAAAATTGTATTTATGAAGTAATTGCACGTTAGGGTTCCATTGTAAATGTTGTTCTAATGTATAATATATGTAGAAACGACACTTGCTAAATACGCGTCACGTTAGCAAACCGTAAGAACGTGCGTTGTACATTAACGGGAAGGAAGGAAGGAAGGAAGGAAGGAAGGCTCGTTACACTCGGTTGGTAGAACCGGTCGTACGTAATCCGATTTAATCCTCGCAAAAAGGTGAGTCGAGGGCTCAAGTGGATAAAGCCCGCCTGGTGTGTTGCACAGCCTGTGTAATAGTAATAGTAAGTAGTAGTACGTCTCAACGTGCACTCCTCCAAAGACCCTACGTAAAGACCTTGGCGCTTCGAGTGCCGCCAAACCATAGACTTTTGTAGAAAAGAATGAATGGTTCTCCTTGAAAAGCCATTCTTTTCACCTCTTATCTTAAATTGCGAATTTCGAGAAGCAAATAATTGCTCTACTTACTGTCTATTTAATTCAACGTAAAATACATTTAGAGTAATAACTTAACAAAAATGAAGAAAAAAAAAAAAAATACAGAAAACACTAATTACAACGATAAAATATCTACAGAGAAGAACTGTTGTATCTTCGAAAAGGTACGATAGATAGAAAAATTGTTGTATACTTTGTTATAGAAATCCAACATAAAAAGGATTATATTTAGAAAAGTTCAAATTGCGGTAAACTGTTCGTAGGGACCCCGTTAACGTACTCGTCCTCTCGATTACTGTATTATCCATCCCTATGAAGATTGACATAATGATTTGATCTATTTTTATAAAGTACCTACTACGTTGAATTTATACTATTATTGAATTAGAAAAAGGTACGTTTCAGCGTAGCTACTTTGAAAGATCGATGCGAAAAAAAGTAGGACAAAGTAAGACGACGTTCCCGTACTCTTGTGGAAGGGTAATTGCGAGGGGTAGAAGCGAAGGTGGTTCTGCTGAGAAAAATTAATTTTTATCTACTTAAAAGTCGTCTCACGTAAACGTGTCTTCTTTAGCGAAGGGATGAGTGAAAAAGGTTCGCAAAGGGGTGATTCGATCAGAAGTCTATAGGATTAACCGGTAGTTTACTTAGAACGAGGTCAAGATCGACTTTTCCCTCGACATCTTTGCCTCTCAAAACAAACTTATAACGAAAAGATGGTATAGAAGGAAATAAGGCGACGATAGAGCTTAACGGAAGTATCACTTTCTGGATTAACAAATAGAAACTATCGGTAAACTAATTTCTATCTCTATCGGGAATTTTTTCTTACAAAAATGTCTTATTTTTGTTTCCTCCTTCTGTTCTTTCCTTTATCTTTCTTATTCTCCTTTCGTTGCAATACTCGCAGTTCATAATCCAGTTAGTCGACTGAACTCAGTTATATATTTCTTCCCTAGTGACTTTGAATAAAAAATCAAAAAAGATACGCTTCTGTAATATCGACAATATTTCTAACTTTGTTTTATTTATTTTTTCCTTTGTTTCTCACAGTTCTCGCAAGTTGTCGAGGTGAGGAGTGCGGACACGAAGAACTTACGAGGTGCGCCAGACCTCTCAAGAAGATCAGCAACAACAACGATCTTAGTTTCGTTACGAAGAAGGAGGATCTTCAAGAGTTATGCCCGTAAGTTTCTTAACTTAATTCGATCGAATGAGTTAACCACAGAAATTGGTTAATTGGCATCTAATTAAATGAGCTTATTACTCTTACTAATAAGACAAGTTCAATATTTACTCAAGTATCTCGAATATTCGCATTTCTCTATACATTATATAAGTACGTTTCGTATCAATTTATTAAGTACACAAGTTATTTCGCATTTGAATTTTTACAAAATTAAGTAGAAACTGAAAAAGTTTTTTTTTGGGGGTTTTTTTGGGGGTTTTTTTGGGGGTTTTTTTTGGGGGGGTGTTTTTCAATATCGTTTATTCAAAGCTTGCGATTAATATCGACGAGCATATTGATATTTCACCTGAATAATTCGACCTATCGTCGATTAATTTATTAAATTGACTCGTTAGCTTGTTACTCTACTCCCCAACGATACTTCTCATTAACATTAACCGGTATTGCTAACAAGTACATTCTAAACAAAGCTAACGTAATCGAGACTGATTATTATTCGTATCGTTGACCGTTGAAATGCATTCAAATGATAAGTAACAAATAAAATAAATATCTTTATTTTCATTTGTTCTCCTTTCTATTTTATTTTCATTTTATTATTATCATCATCTTTGGGAAAGAGAAAGGATTTCAATCGGATTATCTCATACACATTTTCAGCACTTAAATGCGCCAGAAAGGGCCTTTAACCGCACCATCGATAATTTCATTAAAAAGTGAGAACGCGCGTGGCTTGTTTGGCATTATAACTCGTAATCCGAGTACGCTCGAACCATTCCAGAGTATAATGGACCAAGTCCGATGTCACACGAGTCCTCGGACCGCAATGAAAATCGCGTTAACGGACCGGACCTAGGCGATTATAGAGAATAAAATAGGAGAACGGCTAAATGGCGTCGACCATTTTCCAATTTTTATTCTCTTTTTTGGATTATTTTATTTTATTTTTTTTTTCGGATTCCGTTGTGTCCATCTTTATTCAAAAAGAGAAATTTGTTAACGACATTGCAAACAATAAAAAAAAAAAAAAGCGTAAACGTAAAATATAAAGGAAGCCCGAAAATTTATATGTAACCGTACATCCTACGTAATCCCCGCATAACGTTCAAAAACACGAAAAAGAATTTTATTCAGAAAAATAAAATATCATTGAATATGAATATCAATGATATAGGGGATTTGCATCTTTTAAAATGATGAATATAACCTTTAGGAAAAATTGACTTATTGCTGAAGCTGATAACGTTTGTATAAAATTATTAACAACCCAATATGGAATAAAAAAAATATCAATAATCGTTAATACGTAATATTTCAATTAAAATCATTGGCTGGTAAGCTCGTTGGATTGAACTTACGTCGATAAATTATAAATAAAAGTACTTATATAGCCCATTTTCTTGTCTCAATGCCTCGGGTAAGTCGAGTTTCGACAATTTTCTCGCGTGCGCGAACGATTGAAATTGAAATCTGAAATTTAGATGCTTTTTCCAGCCTTTGGCAAGGTAACGGTTTGCTGTAAAGCCTAAGCTATTTTTTGCCCTATAGAGAAATGTTGAAGAAAGCACGCGTAGAATATTCCTTTTCAACGTTAAAACCTCGACTCGCAGTATTGTTCAAGGTCGTGCAACTACTTCGATACTCGACATGAAGTAGGTACCTAGTTATATTGAAAGTTCGAAAGAAGATGTAGATTGAATGGGATGCAAGAGAAAAAAGAAACGAAGGTCCAATTCGTAAGAGAGCGAGAGAGAGAAAGGAGTATACAAGCCTTTTGATGCACATTTTTTTATCCCTCTTTTCTCGAGCTTGCTTCTTATCTTATATCACAAGGAATACGATTTTCCTTGATTTTTTATTTTCTTTCATTTCCCTTCATGAAAAAAATTGAATCGTAAAAAATCAAAAGAAAATATTTAGATATCTCAAAAGTTTGGTCTTTTTCACAAAAATTGTCAATGTCTACTTCAATTAAATGACTAAATTTCTAGAAATTCTAATAGAATTCTTCAAATTCCAAAGTTAATACCAGGGTATTAGATTTTCTTAGTGGTTGTTCGTAACTGACCCTATGTTACACATACGTATCTACATATGTACAATTAAATAGAATGGGAGTATCCCGAGGAACCGAGTAATGATATGGTTTCAATTAGACGGAAGATAATTAGTCGAATGAAATCGAGTGGATCGGAGAGTATTCTCCGAGAATATTAAGCATATATATTCTATTTCATTTTCTCTTTCTGTCGATATTTCTAGAGATATCCAGGCTGGCATGAGGTGCATCAAAACGTACACCGTCAAGTGCATGGCGGACGAACAGAGGGAACACTTTAACTCTTTGTACATGGGGACAAACCAAGCGATTATGGAACTTTGCCAAGATGGTCCTTACCAAGACGGTAAGTGTGCTGGACCGTCTTAACGTTTGACTCTCGCGGCCGTGTGCAATTTCCACTGGAAAATCGATAAATTCAAGACGCATTCGAGATAGCCATTTTGCTGCTTACTGCGTCCGTCCTGTCCTTTACAGAATCGACCGAAATCCTTCCTTCCTTCCTACCTTCCTCTCCCACGATCCCTTTGTACATGCCTACATATACTCACGCACGTGTATGTGTATGAGAAAGACGATACACGCGCGATATTCCCGTAATCTCGAGAGTGCCGAATGCATTATTGAGTCGAGTGCCGGTCGCTATCTCTGACCGTGCCGTATCCCTCTAATCTCGAAACACAGAGATAACTCGAAACTAGTCGCGTGATCTCTCCCCCATACCCTTCTTCTCTACCTTATCAAAGATCTTATTGGATCGCATCGGTTTCGCACGAACAATGACCTAACCCTTTACGATATAATTTAATATACCACCCTACTCTTCACCTTTTCTCCAGCTAGAATCATTTTACTTTAAACGTTCCCTTCGAATTATTTAATAAACCACAACGCACATTTGCATTCGATTAATTTATGCTTTCAGAGTATCTACGACACGCACCGTGCATGCAAAATGCCAAGAAAGACTACGATCTCTGTTACAAGAGATACGAGAGGACCACTCAAGAAATCGAGAGAGAAAATCGTACGTCAGGACCTAACCGTTCTCTTAAATCGGTTTGTTGGTAAGTGTGAGATTCTATAAACAAAGAAAATTGAACTCCATTTATCTTTTCGTTTCTCGTATTTGACGGGAAAGAGATCGATAAATTAAAGTAGCCACCTCCTCGTTGACTTCTGTTGCAATCTCTTTCTCTCTTCTCTGCTCTTGTCATCTCTTCTCCATTTCTTTCACGTCGAAAGTTTCACTTTATCAAGCTCGATACGTTCTTCGAATCGAAATTCAATGACGTTTAATGTCGAAACACTTGTAAGAGATCGTATGCACGTGCTCACATTTCTATGAAATTCAATCTTTAATTTATTTCATTGCAATCGTTCGCATATCATCACTGTTGTTTGTACTTAACTCTCTTTACCTTTGCTAAAATTTAACGAAAATACTACTACTCGAAACGGGATTGTGCATTTCAATGATTCAAGCATGCACGTTTATTTGTAATTGAATATTTAACAAATATTTTTCGATCGAAAAGTTAATTACATTCCGTACGTTTTCAAATGTTCGTATGTAACAATTATTTGTTCATCGATAACGTTTGTACAAAACGAATTTACCTTTTAATGTTATTTCATTCGAATAGATATTAAATTTCAACGATTATATTCGAGAATGAACGGTCGAATTTACATTCGTATTACGAATCTCGTACGATACATTTTTCAACAATTTATTCACTTTGAATATATCTATTCTAAATAATATCTACATCACAAAAATTCGATTAAACAATTGTCCAAAGATAAAATACTATACGTAATCTATCCGATCGAAGACGCTTCGAACGATAATCCTCCCACTTTTTATTTTCTCTTAACCACACACAAATTATTTCCAAGCTATTTCATTTTCTGTAAACGGCTCGAATATTGCCATGAAATATTACGAATATCTATCGACCGATCGAAAAACATATATATTATACCACTTCAAAGAATAAACTATTATAAAGTCATCAACAAATTCTTCTTTTTTTTTTTGCTGAACTCGCATCAAACCGACCTTGACATTGTTTCAATGTCTTAATTGTAACAATTAAATAAAAAAAAACACACCATGCCAATTAATTCGCGAGAATAAATGTATCGATGATAAATATCTATCGTATACTTTGTCTTTCGAAAGTTAATTTTTCAATGTTTCCGGTTTACGCACGCGCACTCGCACAAACAATATTTCCACTTCCTCGGATCTTCTCTTTCTCTTTCTCCCAGAGGATGAGCGAGTTCAAAAGCTGCAACAGACCGTGTTAGAGATAGGCTAATGACATTACACTCTATGTACATCCATCAACCTGAAAACCTGCCTTGTGTATTTACACGCGGTTGTTCGCGAGATCACAACGGCGAAACGATGCGACGGGAAAACTGAGAAGGTCCGTTTTCTCCCTTTGACCAGCAAATACATTTTTCCCCTTCGTATCCATCATCTATCATTTTCAACATTTTATAACAAAACTAAATAATTTTCTAAATTTTATGATACGTGATCGATTTCAATCATTTGCAAAATCTTATTCCTCGTTGTAAAACAAATTGTTTATAATATTTAATTGTTGTTTTTTAATCTGTCTGTTGCAGTGCCTTCAAGGAATATCTAGAGTGTTCGCATCATACGGTACGTCGACAGTGTGGTGATGACACGGCGCGATTCACAAAGGAATTCCTCGACAGGATGTCAAATTCGCTTTTGAAGGTAAATATTTGCTACTTTTATCCTGGCGTGGAAAACTTGTCGCTAGAGTAGCTTCGTTTTACTGCATCAACTTTGCGTCATTTATTCTTCATCTTTTCTGTTTCTTTTTCGTCAATCTTTTGTCACACGCGAATCGATTAGTTGTAACTCACCGGTGACCCAAATTTCAACAATTTCACGTTTTCTCTTATCAATGTCTCACAATCTACATATTTTGTTTCCTTTTTATCTCAATAATTTCTTATCATTTTATTCTCCTTTCTTACGAGTTTGTTTATTCAATACTATCAAGGAGGACTCGTATCTTTTTACGCAAGTTTTTGTCTTCCGTTTCATCCCACCATGTTCTAAAGAAAAATTCAACTAATAATTTATTCAATTGATTAATAGCAAAAAAAAAAAGTAAATGTATTTAATCATGAAACGAACCATTTAAAGCTTTAGGCATTTTAGCATTTTTGTTTTTTCTTTTTCGGTTTCAGATGCACTGTGCATCGTTCAGCCATGAAGAGTGTATAGGAATCTATAGTGGAGCTGGTAGAACGTGGAGTAATGTCGAGTTGATCGTGCCACTGGTGTTTGTTTTTCTCGCGAGGTATTTCACGTAAACGTTGCGATGGGTTTCAGCCTTGGTGGCCGTCACCTACGATGCGGAAAAATGGGCAATTTCCTTGTCTCTACTGCAAGGCCTTTTTTTTCTCGATACGAAACAAAAAAGGGCTATCATTTCGAAAGAAACGATATCAGTTTAGGGGAAGCAAGATGCTGGAAGGAAGAACAACAACAATATCATTTGTTTTCTTCCCTTTTATTCTTGTTTTTTTTGGAAAATCAACAAGAGTAAAAGGAAATAAGAATACGAAGATGAAGAAAGAAAAAAAGAAAGAAAGAAAGAAAGAAAGAGAGAAGAATGATGACGAGATGAAAGAGACGAGCTGGAAGATTCTCTTCGTTACGAGAAAACGTCGCTCGTTTCTGCTCCGATACGCGACTTGATGCGACTCGACGAATTTTTCGCGTGTAAAAAGTAACGGAGGACAGAGATAAAAGTCGTCAAGAATAAGAACACAAACTCTTTGCTAGAATGAAAACTAAAAGAAAGAAAGAAAGAAAGATAAAATCCACTCGTTCTTCCGACTGCTTATTCCTTTCATTTCGTCCTGAACCGTGAAAACACGTATTACGCGTTAGTTCCTTCGCGAGTTGTTATCGTTAATCTTTGTCAATATAATATTAAATATTATATAATCGTCGTCGTGTCCTCGCTAAATCAATGGATATTTCTCTGGACACTTTTCGTGATACCTTCCGATTTATTACAATTAGATAAGTACATTAGAATTCAAGTTATTTCAAAATGTATTATTCGTCGCCGTTATATAGTCGTGTTAGATTAGAATTACCGTTTAACATACGGAACAACGAAAGGACCAGAAAGTCGATGATTAACTATGCACTGCCGATGATCAATAAGCCGATGATCGGCTAGCATAGATCGATTAAGTTTTTTTCTTTCCCTCCCTCCCCCCCTTGCGATAAGAAAGAAACGTATTTGAAGATAAGATAGAGTGAAGAAGAAGAAGAAGAAGAAGAAGTAGTAAAGAAGAACTTGCACATCCTTTTGAGAAAAATGTTAGCCACTCTACTTCGTTACCGAAAAGCCGATTCTTTCAAAAAGATCGTCTGAGTGGGAGAGAAACACAGATGTATATACCTAAATACATTTACCTCTCTCTTTTTATATATATACAGGCATGTATGTATTTATGTGTGTGTGTGGGTGTGTGTACAACATATATATGTAACTATGTAATAGAAGGAGAAGAAAAGAAATACGTTCTGGCGTCGAAGCACGTGCCATTTCCGTAAAAGGAAGAAGTAGCAAGGGGTTGGTAGCAAGAGGGTGGTGGCAAGAGGATGGTGGAGAAAAGATAGTAGAAAGGGAAAGGGGGCTGGACGAGCACGAAGAGGAATACTGATCTTTCTTCGGGAAGTAGCAAGTTTTCCACTAGGAACGATAGAAAAAGCGACGTATCACTCGAGCAAGAGTACTGGTATTGGTCCGTTCGGGGTTATTCATCGAAACGACATCTTCTTCTTCTTCTTCTTCTTCTTCTTCTTCGCGAGAACGTAGATGGGGGTTGAAGGAAGAAAGAAAAAGAAAAAGAAATAGAAGAAGAAGAAGGAGAAGGAGGAACGAACGTTTTCTTTTTACGAATGTTCTTTCTTTCCATCTTTATTTTTTTTTTTTTTTTTTTAAATAAGTAGGTAAAGTCTCCCCTAACTCTCGTCTTCCATTACCGTGCTTTTCATTCTCTCTTTCATTTTTATTCATCACCTGATAGGAGATAGAAAAAAGGAGACACGAAAAGTGCGTA
This sequence comes from Polistes dominula, assembly GCF_001465965.1. The sequence goes on from NW_015149096.1 coordinate 353,962, forward strand.
AAGGAAGAATAAGAAGAATCGTTAATAGGAGAAACGTTTCTCCTGTCTCGATCGCAATCCTAAATGCTTTTTTTCAATGAGATCTTTCTTCCTTCTTTCCTTCCTTCCTTCCTTCCTTCCTTTTTTCAGATTCACTTACACGAACGTTTGAAAAACTAGTCGTCTCGTTGTCATCGTCGTCGTCGTTTTACCGTTTTTCCGAAAATTCAAACTCCTCGTTTTTCCTATAATCTCGCTCTTTTTTCTCTTTCAAATTCTACACGCGTAGAAAAATCTTTCTATCTCATTCATATATTTCCCATTTCGCTTAGATTATAAAGAAGCTTTACGATCAATGTTTTCCTACTTAACGAAAATGATTAATGCTCTTTTCATAATGCTCATATCTAAAGAAATTTCTTCCAAACTTTTCTTTTATTATTTAAATTAGAAATAAATATCCAAAGAGAACAATTGATTAGAGATTTTGAAACGCGTCAATAAAAAGAATGAATCTTCGTCTTGCTATGTTTTTCTTTTTAATTATTTATAGGAACTAGTCGAAAGTAAAAATGATTTTCGAATGCGAGAAATAGCGAAAGACATAGAAAGTTGTATCTAAATGATATTTAAGCATGATCGCGTCTAATGCGCATGAACGCACTGCGTTGCGTCATAATAGGGAAATCGCGATGCTTTGTCGAGTGTACTTTCATGTGTATCCATGCATAATGTCACTTAACGATGGTCAGTCATAATTGGATTTTAAATCCCTCGTGACATCCCGCCTTTGCTCGAAGTCATTTCAAATACACACACCCACAGATAAGCACTCAATCGAATACGAAACGTTCGATATTTGACTACATTCATTTTCTAAAATCGACGTTCATCATCTAGAAAAAAAAAGATTAAAAATTGCATAGATTATAATGCAATTATAGAACAATAATTAGATAATCTAATCAACGAAGAGAATAATAACGTCTCGTATTATTTCATAGAAAAGCTAATTCGTCCAAGAAATATACTTTTTTCTACGATACAATTTTCTACAATTTCTACCAACAGTTATTAATAATCGAAAGAAGAAGAAAATAATTTATAATAATTTATGAATATGTTAAATGTCATCGTCGATATCGAACAAGTATCATGAAAATTCTCAAATACGTTTCTCAAATTATTTTCTTTTGGTTATTTAAAAATAAATATTTGTTAATGTTATTTTCGTATGAAAATATCTTGTTGTATTATCGTGCACGTTTGTCAGTTAAAAAAAAAAATGATTTTTGTTTAAGAAAAAAAAAACACCAATCGCAAATACAGAGAATATTTGTATGCGTGTCTCTAGACATCCCACCGATTTGTGTCTATCCTATGACGGAAAGACCATATAAATAAATAAATAAATATATATATATGTAATATAAGTCGAGGAAAAATACCATGAAAGAGGAAAAAAAAAATAAAATAAAATAAAAAATGGTTTGTTACATAAATATATAACGTATTTCTTTGGCTATATATAAAGAAAAAGGAAAAGAAAGAAAAAGATTTAACAATTTAATACTTCGTATTTTATCGTTCTCTCGAAAAACTTTTCTAGGACAGACGGGCAGGCAACGTTTGTTCCTTCGTAGAAATCTTTCACGACAAAGATAAAATGGTGACTCGAATAAAATGGGAAGAAGATCATCGAAGAAATATTTAAAGTGAATGGGATCGTTCGAGAGAGAGAAATGTTTTATATAATATAATGCATATGTATGAATGGTATGTATATGCAGTTACATACATTCACGTATGTTTACGTATATGAATGAATGTTTGCTGTGTACGTGTATTAGCTAAAATATGATTGGAAAAAGACACTGATTTTTCTTTGCTCCTAACTTATATGATATGCATCTAAGAGTGTACGCGTGTTTTGTAAATATATTCTACGATGATGTGTATTTACCAATATTTTAGATCATAAGCCTTATAAAAGAACAAAATGATTTAGATTCATAGAAATACGTTATACGTCCTAGATATATCTATGTAGATTTTAACTATAAGGAATAGTATTATTGCAAACGAAAAGCCTCGTAATAAGAAATAAAAACAAGAAATGTACCTTTTACCTTGAAGTATGCGAATGCGAATGCGAATGCGAATGCGTGATAGAAGAAAACAGATTTAAAAAGAGAGAGTGAGTAAACGTTGCTTTGATTTCCGGATATAAGAGATAGTATGAAGAGGTACTACAGCAATATGATAGGTGGAAAGCGAAGAACACCAACGATGTTCCTTTCCAATTTATCTATATTATGTATATCTAGATAAAAAGAGAGCATTCACCTCGAACGCAAAAGAGAATAATTTATTTGTAATATAAATAAATATATTATAAAACCGCTATATGTACATATTAAGATAGATAAAACTCGACTGTGAGTCGAGATAATTGTAAGATAACTTAATACATTAATACGTTCTCAATAAAAATCGATTATTTTTCGTTAATCAAGTTAATCGATTATTCCATCCTCTAATAAAATATCATCCAATAATATTTCACGAATAAATTGAAATATATTAATCTATGCATGAGAGTAATTGAAAATGTTTCAGGTAAAGCTATCTTATATTAAAGGATTTTTATTTCAGAAATTAATACTCGACTGAAATGCAAATGTTAGATAAATGTTCATAGAAAATCGCGAAGAAAATTAGATTTTTCAACGAACAGAGAACGCGAAAAGTGTTAGTAGAGATAGCCGACGCGTTTTGGCTCTTTTTCGAAAAGAAGGAACATACCGATGGGATAAGATAACTTAGAGTAGAGAGAGAAAAATACTGCTCTCGCGTGTATACTTGAATCGTTTCACATCTTTACCTACTACACTTCTATCCAATACCTTTGGATATCCCTTTGGATATCCCTTTGGATTTTGATGGGAACCGAGCATGTAGATATTCATGTATATTTATAAACTTATATACACATATATATATATGCGTATATGGATAGGTATGTATTATCGAGAAATGTATCGACTGAAATTTAGTGCGATATAAAGGACCAGTGTATTATTCCGTTCTATCGAGAAACGAAAAGCGTCGAAGCACGCGTGTCGAAACACGCGTCGAAGCACGCGTCGAAGCACGCGTCGAAGCACGCGTCGAATTTCACGCTTATGGTAATCGTACCGGAAACGTGTCTCCTAGATTTCAAGCTACGAAGTCGAGTTAATCGTTATGGAGTATGCTGGTCTTGTGAAACAAACTGACAGAGAAACAGAGAGAGAAGTGATGTGAATTATCGAGAATACGTTACGTTGGTCCATTTGAAAGCAACTATGGTAAAAGGGACGAGTCGAATTACCGTGAAACGAGTGATGAATAGGCGTAGGAACTTTAGTAGTTTCATTCCATCTACCCTTGTTTAAATATTGCAAACCGTTCGTTAGGAGATTATCGAAAATTACCTCCTCAGAGAAGAAATTTATTTGCAATCAAAAGTTACAATTAAAAATTCATTATTGTACAATAATTGTAGAGAGTAAAAAATGTCTCTACGTTATACTTTCAATTACGTTTTCTGCTGGTCATATGAGTAAAATCGTTCTAGCATCAAAAGCTATCGTAACCAGCAAGGAAAGACAGTTATATGTAATTTAAATTTAAATGAAATTCGTTCGACGTATGTTCTCCTGTTGAACCATTCGTACGGTCACCGTCAAGTATAACTTTTTAAAGGTTCAAAGAACAGCGCGTTCCAATTACTCGTTTCGAACACAAGCAAATAGTAAAAGGTAGGAAAGTTTGAAACGATGCACGGTTGTTCTCCCTTCTTCTCTCACAGGATATAACAACGGTGACGACGACGGTGACAACGAAATGCTATTGGAAAAGATCGATCTCTGACCGAATTCGATATATAACCGCAATTTTCAACGAAATTCTCATCGCGAGAATCTGTTAGGAATTATCCAAGAGATAGACGTCCCTCGCTATTTCCAGAATTTCGCTTAAACTTCACCACAAAGGTATTGTTTTACATCGATTTGGTACCGCGGTGGTTCGGATCGTAAACGAAAGAGGATGAAAGATAAGAGCTATATCACTGGGCTTGATTATAGGGTTTGAACTCTTGGGAGAACGAAAGGTAGGTCGATGAGTACACACGTTATATATTCTCTTTCTTTTTTCTATTGTATAATAATTTATTAAACAAAATATGAATCCATATTAAATCATTGTATTATACATTGTATGGATAGTATACATTTTTCATTTGCAATATATATGTTTTTTTTTTTTAGCTACTGATATTACTTTGTTCGCGATAAATAAGTTCACTTTATGTTTATATTATAATAATATTTAATAGCTATGTAGGGACTACAGGGAATGGAATGAGAGATCGATATGCGTACATTTTATCAACCCTCTTTTTTTCTCGTGTAGCGAGTTATCAAAAGAGTATATTATGAATTCATGCTAAATCATTGTAATCACATAATGAAACTTTTTACACAATACAAAATATGTATTTTTCATATATTACTTGTACGTCCAATGCATGTACAACATATATATAAGTATTATAATATTTAACAGAAACCTTTCCTCTATGATTTCGAGAGTATCAGAAATTTTTAATGAACGGTATACGTTCTCGTCCCATGTGTTTCGTCTGCTACCTGCGAAAATGATCTCCTGGGAATTTGATATTTCGACACTTCTCCTAGCAAAGAACTGTACTAACCTACCCGTAATTCAAATCTTCCTCCTTTGAAACTATCGTTTTCTCTTAACGAACAAAATCTTTCTAATATTCTCCGGCTAAAAAATATTCGAGCTTGCTTGTTTCATGATAAAAATGAAGATTTATTTTAGCAATTTCGGAAAAATATTAAAACAATGGAACCGTGAAAATGTGTATCTGATATTACTTAAATGAAATACATAGAAAGTTATTAAAGTTATTAAATAAATGAAATACATACAAATGTACTTATTCAAATCTCTTCTTCTCTGCACGAATAGTATATATTTTCTATAGAGTCGTATGTACGAGTAATATAGTACACATAGGTACTTATATAGGTATTCCGTGTGAGTTGGTTTCCCTCGCATATTCGCATTTACGCGAAAGCTGCTTTTAGCTTCTGGACATTTCCCTGCACGAATTAACCAATTATTGGGCCAGGTGAACGCGATCCAATGCGATGGCAATTAGCGCATTTCGAACACCGAAATCCTAGCATATAGAACAAAATCCTCTTTTGCTATGAACGAAGCCAGCATAGATCTGGAAACTGATAAACAAACGTTCCTACGAGATTCTTGTCACAGGGATATACACGTGCTGCTATATTATATTCAAAGAATATTATCACATTTGTTCGACACGCAGCAAATTCTTACACGCCTCAATCAATTTTCATTCGTTTTGTTTTATTTTATTTATTTCACTTTTAATTTTGTTCAATCAATGAAAAGCATTCGCATTATATTAAACCAGACTATTTACTCATTAAATACCACACCCCTTCGACATTTTATTTGCCAGTATCCAATTCCTAAAACTCATTCCAAAAATAACTCGACAAATATCCTATCTACCTGTCAATTTATTCAAATGCAAATATAATAGATATTTGTTCGATCTTAAGCCAGGCATTAAAAAATAAAATGAACTAAAAGTAAAAATATAAAAAAACATTTCGTTTAAAAATAGGAACGAAAGTACATTATACGATATACAGAATTCAATATGAAGAATTTTTATAGATCCAAAATATTTCTATATAGTAGATAAAAAAAGAAAAAGAAGAAAAAAACATGTTTATCAGCGTCTGGTCGAATGGACAGTTTTCGGATTAAAAATAGATGATCGTCTACCATAAATGTTTCGTCTAAAAAAGTGAACTCGTTTAATCCTTGTATGATCGAGGTCACCAAAATGCGCTTTTATTTATACGTATTCAATCATTCAGATAGATCAGATGTTTATTACACATTTTATATTATCTCGTTGGAATATTTATAAATAAATACTTGCATATATAATTGTTAATCGAAATGGACAATTTGGATTGGAGCTTTATAAGGATTATCAAATGATAACTGTAAACTGATGAGAAATAAGTCCCCAAAGCGTTTGCCTATTTTAGTTTACTCAGCTTAGGAAGGACGACATCGTTGCTTAAAACTAAATGGACTCGTTCTCTAGGTGAGGCGAGGCGAGACGAAGCAAGGCAACGAAGCGAATCAGCGAGCACGTCGACAACGAACAATGTCGTTACTTCCTTCCTAAAAATCTCTCTCTTACTGTTGGAGGACTTTGAAAATTTGCCAAAATCAATGTAAGGACTTGGAGTTGGGGGTTGGTTGGTTGGTTGTCGCGACAACTTGTGGAATTTGGCGCGAGTCCTCGACTCTCTTGAGTCATCTTCTTCAATTTCATTTTATTTTAAATAGATAAGCTCGATCTCGGTCAAGGTAAAAGTATACATAGAATAAGGAAGATAAAAAAGAGGGTTCTTTTTCCTGTTTGCAAAGGAAATCGCTGACACGAGGTCGAGGGTCGAAAGCGACTCACGTCCTTCCAACATATTCGCTTTTATCGTAGTACCCTCGACGCTGATAACTGCCATATAAACCGCTTTATGCGAGCCGCATATATCCTCGATCGTCCTAGATACATGCATGCATAGATGATGGTATAAAGTACCCCCCCCCCCCTCGCCCTTGCCCTAAACATCTCTACGCAACCCAATTTTATCCTGACGCCAAATCAACCCCCTAACCCCTTACGATTTTTATTTTTCCTTTTTCTTTCCTTTCTTTTTCTTTTATTTTGCTGTTTTTTGGTTAAATCTTTTTTTGTTTCGGTTTATCTTCGGTCCTCGCGGAGTGAATAAAAGCAAAATCTGTAATCCATCTCTCTCTCTCTCTCTCTCTCTCTGCGAATCCTTCCCATCGTGATTTTGTTCCCTTTTTGTTTTTCATTCAAAGGCAATATTTACCTACGTATATTTTATATTTACATTCGTATTTATATTTATATGTATATCTATGCGTTTGTTACTCCGATATGTGATTTTCTTTCTATTTCATGACGTCAAATAAAAATAACCCAAATAAAACTAAATATTACAAAACAGATACCACGAGCGCGAATATTCGTGCATTTTTATTAGTTTATTTTAAATTGCACTTACATGCCTATCATGTAGAATATCCTATGATGAGTGGATTGTAATCAAATTAGGCAGGTGTAACTTTAGAGTCTTGTCAATAAATGCAGAGTCAATTAAGGAAGTAAAATGCAATTAAACGATTATCGAGTTAGAAACGAATAGGAAATTATCGGAGGATCGTAGGAGAAACGATGAAGTTTAAATGAAATTCAATGGTAAATGATATTACCGAATCATTTGAAAAGAAAATCCTTATTAAAGTGAATCCTTCTTGTTTGCTTAGTTACCTATCAAAGGAAGAATTCTTGCGCATCAATTTTGATACTTTATGAAAAATAATTTGCATCTCTTTTGGTGGCAGCAGCAGCAGCAGCAGCAGCAGCAGCAGCAGCAGCAGCAGTAGAAGTAACAACGTTGGTTGCTACTTCTTTATCGAGAGGATAAGGTTTAAAAGGAACTTCTTAACTCGCATAATTGGAGAAAATTAATCGTTTTTATCCTTCGTCTACTAATGAGCACCGCCCAAGTATTCGGTACCGTTAAGTTAACTCGAACTCTCAACTCTTTCTACTTTCTTTCAAAATGATTGAAGATCTGAGAATCCTTTAATATATATATTTCTTTTTTTCATTAATTTTACTCTCTTTGAGGTGACATGGAAAGTTTACATTGATAACAGATTTTTGTAAAATTAATAATAAAAGAAAACCAATTCTTACAAGATAGTATTGACATCATTTGAAAATATTCCTGTTAAAATTTAATGATAATGAAATTATTACTGATCGGTTATTTAGTATATTCTAGTAACTACAAGTTCACTTTCGTTATTTCTAGAGAAAGGACACTTAGCTATTCTCGAAAATGTCGATACGAATAACGTTTCCTTCGAAGTTTAGTACCGATTAATTCTATCAACACGGTTGGTTAACTTCTTTAAGTTACTTAGTACATTCAAAATTTATATTAGAAACTTAAATAATTTCAGACTTACAAAACTTATTGTCTTATTAGACTTAACGTACTATTAATTAAAACATTATATTATTTATAGTTCAATGATACCTTATGATCGTTTTTTTTTTTTTTGGTAATGTTCCTTAAACGAAAATAGTTTGTACTTTTTTGAACCAAAGTTGTATAAGGTACCATTTTACATTAACGAACTTGTCGAACGTTAAAATAGAATATATAAAAAAACGAAAGAGAGAGAGTAGAGAATTAAAAAGGTGAAAGAAATAAGGTAAGTATCAAAAGAATGATAGGTAGGAAGTTGGTAGGTCGACGTAAACTAATTGGTTTCTCTCTTAACTGGCTAAAATCCAGCTTGTTACGTGGTTTCCCTCGTCTAAAGTTCTTCGAAAGAAGAATATTTTCATGAAAATACCACGAGAAGTACGAGCTTCTTTAAGTAAAATACAGAACAAGAAGTGAGAAAAAATATCGAAATATAATAAAGAAAATAAATTCATAAAATAATAATAGTAATAGTGGTAATATAAGAAAATTGAAAAAAAAAAAAAACTTTGGCTAGCTAGATATTTCGAGGATTCATAAATGTTAGGATACAGCGTTATCATAAATAAATTGTAAAGGGTACGAAAATATTGATAGGTAAAAATTGGTAGGAAAAATGTTCAGATGAATGGGTGGAAGAGATCTAAAGTATAAAAATAAAACTATAAGTCTAAATAATCGAAATACTCGATTCTTTCTATCCTCTTTCGGTCGTCTTCCAATAATACAAAAGCAAAAAGAAGGCAAAAATAAGGCAAAAAGAAGGCAAAAAGAAAGAATGGAGGAAAGAAGGTTTAAAGAGGTTAGAAGCATCGACTTCCGACTGATCGATTCTCGTGGCCGGATGCTATTTCATCCCTCTGACCCCGGTGTCCCCTGGCAAACTCTTTACCAAAAGACCCTCGTAAACTGCTTACGATCTTGTCGCCGTTATTAAGAGGAAAAAACAGGTACGAGGACACTCGTTCGTTCGCTTGTAAGCGCTAGATTCAGGTTAAACGATGGATCCTCCAGAGTACAAGTAGAAAAGAAAGACTCGAGAATGAGAATACCAATATAAACTTCTTCGAATTCGTTAGATTTTGATTATCTTGAAAAATAATTCTTCTCACCGCGAAAATCAGTTAAGATTATCGTTTGCTTCGATTATCTTTTGATTATCTATCGATGATCAATTTAATCTGTATATCTCTTTCCTTCTTTAAAAACGTATATATATATATATATATTCTTCTTATCGAAAGAAATTTAATCTCTTTAGGAAAGCTTATTGTTATATAATAATAATCGAGCTATCGATTTACTATCGGAAAAATACTTCATAGTTTTCTTATTTACTTTTGAAACTTATATCAATTTCAACGTTTATAGTATAATAAAACTTGAACAATATGTATCCACTTATATGTTAATATAATATATTATAAAAAAGAAAAAAACAAAAAAGATAGTTTAGAATTGCGAATAATTACATTCTGCGTCGTCGTTACTATGTAAAAATCGACAGAGTTATACTTCGAGTAGAATTTCGACAAGTTTTTCCCAACTTGGAAAATAGATAAAGAGAGAGAGAGAGAGAGAGAGAGAGAGAGAGAGAGAAAAGAAAGAGAAAGTCTAACTAGTTTTAACTTCTTTAAGCTCGTTATCTACGTAGTCGGAGAAGTTCAAGTAATTAGGCAAAAATAAAAGCAAAGCTTTTCGTAAGACATTTTAAGATTTGATACGTCGCGTTAAGAAATTGTCAAAACCTTTCGTCGAATAGTCCAAGATAATATTTTACGTGTACTCTCACATATATATGTAATCATGTTTAATTTTTAATAAATAATTTTTGAGCAATGTATAAACGAAATAAGAGAGAGAGAGAGAGAGAGAGAGAGATTGCTAATGAAATTATTCGATCTTCTCTGTGACAACGTGTGGTTTCAGTCATAGATTACTTTAAAATATTTATAAAGTGAAAGTTATAATATAATCCGTTTAGCTTCGTCAACGTTAACGTATTTATACTAAGTAAATTATCTCTTTTTTATCCATAGAAAAGCCGAGGGACTCATGCGACCAAAATATTATCAGGATATTTAATTATCTCAAGCACTTTTCAAACTTTTCACTTTGAAAAATGTTGATTTGATTTACTACGTATTCCGCTAAGTAGGTTAATTATTCTTTTCAAATGAAAAATAAAGAAGATGAAAAAAAGAGGTAAAAAGTTGTAAATGTTGTAAAATCATTAAAAACTTTCCTAGGATTCTCTTCTCATCAGGGTCGATTACGTAACACAAACTATGAAAAGTCGTTTGCTTAAAAGACAATGCAAAAGGGGAAATACATGCAACGCAAACTTCAAATATACACGGCCCGTTTGGCAGCTGTCGAATACATTTTACACAGAGTGTATCTACCAACTACCATTTGGCAAAACTACCGAATGTACAAAATATACTCATAAATTCGAAATTTCATTTTAAATGGAGAAAATAAATACGTTGCTGAGATCTCGAGCACGTATTAAATAACGAGCTGATTATATTTTATCGATTATTCTTCGTTTAAATAAAATAGGTTGCAATGCTGCATGCGTTAATAAAAAAAAAAAAAAAAAAAGAAGAAATTACAAAAGATAAACCATAAAGTATTATAATTTATTTTCTATATAAAATGTTATTGTTCAATTTTCGCGATACAATAAAATAAAGTAGAAATTTCAACAAGCTGTATTAATATTCAAACAAGGTCTTGCATTATCATATTGTGTTACAGACTACTACAACGAAACATTTATATTATAATATAATACGTTTATATTTTGTATTTAATTATTCAAATAAAATAATAACTAAAATACTTATAAGATAATTATTGGCAAAATAATAGTCATTCAATGTTAGTAAGACTTCTTTCTACTTGGCTATCAAGTAGAATATATCAACCATAATTCGGAAAAATAAAAAAGATTCTATTTTGAAAAGTAAAGACTACTACTACACCTTCAATATCGGCAAGTTATCGGTAATATGAATATTTTAAGGTTGTTCTTAAAGTTTGTTAATTGAAGAAGAAAGAAAGAAAGAAAATTTTCTTATAGTTAGCTTTTAGCTTTCGTGTAGACTTTCGTAAAAAGCTCATCCTAAGTTGTTATAATTAAAGCCACCTTGTTCGTTCTTTGAGATAGTACGAAATTGTAGTTTGCAATATATTAGCGAAGGAAGTTTTTTCTTGAACAATTAACTCGTCGTAAAGAAAAAGAAAAATATAATTGGAAACATTAATACTCGAAACTGAAATACGTTAGTTCAAATGAAGATATTACCTGAGGTAAGTTTTTTCTTTCTCTCTTTATCTTTTCTTCATTTTTTTTTCTCCTCTTATTTTCGTAGAAATTAAGAGAAAGAGAGGAAAGTAACGACATCAAATGAATATAATGAAATACAAATAAAACTAACTGATGGAAGGAGGTGGAGAAAATTACGTTAAATTCTCGTAAAACGAGCTTCTGGATCGCAAAGGCAAACTTTGACTTCCGGATGAATCGAAAATTACGACGATCTAGGTTCATCTTTATCCGAGACAACGACCATTCGTATCGTTAGTATTATATAAATTGTGTTTGCTTTTTTAACTTAATATACATAGATATGTCTATAGATGTAAAATCAAGTACTTACTTTTAATCGCTATATCTAAATATGTTTTTTTATCTTTTATCAATAAACGAGACAAATTTTTATTACATATTTATTATTAAATGAACAATCTATCCTAAATATAAAGTGCATAACTGAAATAATTAACCTAATTAATAGAATTTAAGATTATAACGTTCTAATTTTAGCATTTTTTTTTTGTTTATTTTTAATATTCTTTTTCGAAATCAACGAATTGACAAAATTCATTTTGGACCAAAAAGAGTATAACATCGTAACGTTAAATTTATCTTTATTCTTTATTACAAAATTAAACTAAGATAAAAAGGAAAAAAAATATTAAAAGGATAAAGGAAAAAGGAAAAAGGAAATGGCAAGCTAGTCAAACAATACAGAACTAATTGAAACTTGCGTATTATATATGCAACGTCGACGTGTTCTCGTTCATTTGGAATTTCGTTGGTACCAAAACACGATTAAACATTTTTAATACGCGTTATGATAATATGCACGTATGTTATTTTCTTTTTGAATTATCAATCCAACCGCGAATTGTACTAACGATTGTTTACCTCTATGGAAAACAGGAACCCGTCGAAAAAGCGAAACATAATGAAAATAACATGAACGATTGAAAGGCAGTTCAAAGGGGATAAATATAGAGAAAGATAGAGAAAGATAGAGAAAGGATAAAGAGAATAAAAAGATTCAAAAGAGGATGAGAGAGGACAAAATCAAAAGACCAGGAAATGTATTTCACTTAACAGAAATGTTTAAACGAACGCGAACGAATTGAATTTCGTGCGTGGAATCTCGTTTCTATATGTAGCTTTCACCGTATATGTATAATATATATATATATATATATACATGTACATCTTTGTACACGAGGCGTCAAAATAATTGAAACACGTGTAAAAAGGTAAATGTAAAGTCAATCGTGGGTCATTAATTTACTTCAAATTCGTTTGAATCGACCGATAAACTAAAAAGGATACGTGGATAAAACTATAAAGAACACGCATGCATTCACGCACGCACGCACGCATGCACGCAGGCATGCACGAAAATAGGGGGAAAAAATAAAAGAAGGCGATGACGGAAAGGAGGTAAAATATAGGACTGGTGGTGACAGTTCGGTGTTCCGAAAAATCTCTTCTATCGGTTGTCCCTTTTGGCCCCTTTTGTCCTAGCTTCCTTTTACCCAACCGAATCTATTTTTCTCTTTAGGAAGACGCGATAGGTGATCGACGTTTTCGCTCCCTGTCAAGCTCGTTGTCGTCGTCGGTTCGGTTCGTAGCCAGTGTTTGGCAATCGTTTACGCGCGTCACTTCGAACGCCTCATTTCAATTAAATCGTTCACCGTTCTCTAGCGCGATATTAATCGACCGAATAGAATTTACATTCGTTTACTTGTCAACTCGACCTATTTCCTTATTCAAAAATTCTATCGAGAAAAATCTTACATGGAACTTTGTCATTTCTCTACTATATATCAAATAATCTAGATAAATAAACGGAGAAATGAAAAATACAAAAATACGAAAAACAAAGTATGAAAAAAGTCTCGATTAATTGAAACAGCGTTTCCCTTTGATCTACTTCAAAAAATTGTCAAAGATAAGTCAACAATTCTCGGTGCGATACGAATTCGAACGAAATTGAACGATGCGCTCAAACAAAACATCGATGGGCTTTCCAACGGAATGATCGAATGAAATAACGAAGAATCAGAGATAAAAATGTACGACGTTTCTATACTATATTTCTTTTCATCGTTTAATCAATGCTATGAGATACTAAATAGTAGAAATTTTCTTTCCATCCATTCGAAAAGCAAATACCAGGAAGACAAAATTGGAAATCGAGAGGAAGAGAAAGAGAGAGAGAGAGAGAGAGAGAGAGAGAGAGAATAAAAAAACTATCAAACATAAGCTTTTCAATAGCAGTCAAATTTTACACACCACCGAAGCGTCGTTTATTGAATTATTTCTTCATTTCGTAAACGTAATTTTCTGTTCATTTTCTGTGTTCCATCTACAACGCGAGAAATAATAATCCTTCTCAGCAAGCAAACTCATTATCGATTACTTTATTACAACGTTGTTGAATGTCATGTAAGAATATAATTTGACTTTTTACGGTACACCTGTTTAAATTCATATATTCCTTAATAATTGGTATAAGAAAATATCTGACTTATTTGGAGCTCAATTAAATTTAATTATATGACTTTACTGTGTGTGTGTGTGTGTGTGTGGAAATAGATATTATTACCCTAATAATAATTGTCATAAGAAAAGCAGGTTAATTTAAATAAAACTTATTATGTTTTCGTATCACACTGCTAAGAATAATCGACAAAAGTAATCATCTTTTCTCCTAATATTTTCGATTATTATTGCTTTCGTATTAATTTTAGATTTACTTTATTTATTTGCAAAGTGACGCAAACGAAAAGTTCATTAATCTCGTATTTTCAAAAGAACGAATAACCAAAGGGAACAATCCTATGGCATTGTTTACAGGAATGCGAGCTAGCAACGAGGAGACAGGTAGACAGCTCGCACAAACGATCTATCTATATCCATGGGCTTTTGAATAAAAGAGAGAGAGAGAGAGAGAGAAAGAAAGACAAACTATTAATTTTTTATATTTCGAAAAAAGGGCTCATCAATTCATTCTGTTTTGTCGATTCGCAGTGATGTTGGCCGCGCCTCGATCTATCATAAATATCGTTTTTCGCAAACATATCTATCATCGTTAATTATCGGTATATGCTTGTTGTTTCTCACACTAAATATACGTAGGGTATAGAAAGTTCGCATAAAATGGGGATGCGCGTGGAACTATTCTGCCATAAATTGGCTAGCAACAAGACCGCGGAGATGAGGGGACCGATGGAAAATTCACGATCGGTTATGCTTTGAAATCGCATGAATTCGCTTTGACCTTTCTCTACCATGGAATCATATTCCGCGTTTTGTGGGTACATTTACCTACATATAAATGAGAATGCGCATTGGGGGTGTATTGCAAACGTTCTCCCATTCTAATCGACCCTAACAAATATCACGAACGTTAATAGCAATATCCACACACAGTTGAGCTAGGGATGTTTTAAATGATATAAATAAAGTCGTGTAAAGCTTCAAATGAAAAGGAAGAAATACACATTATTTCTACTGGGCTTATGCTGTTACGGATAATCATGGTATAAATTGTATTTCATATAATAATAAATTGTATTTTATAAAAAGAGCATAAATGAGATGGTTGCTATGTGTGTGCAGGTGTGTATAGGTATACTGCTGACGCGTCGACAGAACCCCTCGTAAATCCTAAATTAGCCGGTGTGCTACCGTGGGATTCATTTATCTTCATTCATAGTTATCGCAACTACATACTTTTAGAGATAGGATAAAACGTAGCTATAGACTATATAGTATAAGACCTCGCTCGCGTCTTTCCAACGACGTTCTTTCGAGCCACGTTCATATCGGAATATCTTTCATATTTTCTAACAAAATTTCAGAGCTGACGGTGATTTTTAATAGTGTCCTATCGGTAAGTTATCTTATTATAATATTATTATTATTACGTATTATTACGATCGATTCAAACGATATACGTGTTTTATTGTTGAAGGAATTTTAAAATTGATTAGTTCTTTATTTTGAAGAATAAGTCAATAAATTTGTAATAAAAATGTTCAACAGAGTAACGTGTGGTGCTTTTCGTATAAAAGTATCGTAATGTTCGTAACGAGAAGAAAGAAGTGATCTACCTAACGCGTCCCCCCACCCAAAAAGAAAGCAGTTTACGTAGCTCACGTGAAAAGCTTCGTAGCTCGTATTTCGTATCTAATCTATAAATCGATATACGAGGTACACACGAGAAAAAGAACGAAAGAATCGCGTGCAGTTCGTATAACGAAACACGTAAAAATAGTAGTACGTACCTATAATACTACGAAATGACTGTCATTCGTTTCTTTCGAAAAAAGAATTTCATTCCTTTGCGAAAAGAAAAGAAAAGAAAAGAAGAAAAAAAAATGAAGAAATTACTAAAAATATGTCATTTAGATTAAATCCATCGATTATTCGCACAACGATATTCGTTCATTTCCTTGAAAAACTATGAAGCAGTGAAGTAAAATGTTCAATCTATCGCTCGAAAATTATTTCTGAAAAAGCGTTCGCGTACATTTAAATCATTTGAAATATTTTCTGACGACTATAAAAAAAAAAAAAAAGAAAAAACATACTATAGAAATAAAATTTGCCTATTATACGATGGTGCGCTCTTTTAAAGGATTTCATGGAAAATTTGTGGAAATATTTCGAGAAGAATAATTATGATAAGCGAACAGATTGATGGAAGAAGAAGAACGTAGGAAATAATCTAACGAGAGATTAAAAATTATTTTCAATGTAAAAGAATTATCTTCGTATACCAGTTCGAATAAAATTTAACTCGCGTGCGGTAAGTACTCGAAAAAAAAGTCAAAGAGAGAACGGGGAAAAGAAATAATATTCCATGAGAGTTGTAACATGAGGAAGTGAAATAAAAGCAAACGAGAGAAAAAGAAAATAAAAGAGCTCGGTAAAGTTCTTACGATTCTTCGACTGTCGGCCGACATGCAAATCTACGAGTCGTTACGTCCTTCTAAAATTTCTTAGTTTGACGATATAGTTCGTGAGTTGAAAAGTATAGGGATTTTTCCAGTGACGAATTGACACGCGAATAAAAAAATAGCTGAGGTATTAACGTGGATTGAAAAATATTTTTGTCAAAGTTAAATCCTTTAAAAACTACTGAAATAACGATTATTTTATTTAAGCACATTTCTTTATATATCAGGGAAAATATGTATTTTTGTAAAATAAACTATCTTTCAAATGAGATCAAAATAATTGTGCTACGCATTTTAAAGGGATAAAAATGTCTTTTTTCAAAATTATAAAAATATATTTTCTTTCATATCATTTTGGTTAAATATTACAAATTGTAGAGGTACTCTATTTCTGTATAAATTGTAAGGATAGCATTGCAAAAATCGTAAGGTTTTCGTGGAAACGTAGGAAAGATCTTTAATCCCTAATGAAATGTATCAAAAAGAAAGAGAAATCCTAGGTAAGACGAAGAGCAGTATCCGATTTAAAAGGCAGATCGAGTTTTCGCCGAGTCGGTGCTCGAATGGCTAAAGAAAAAGGGATTTCTTATGTTACGCGAAAGGAAGGAAGGAAGGACATGTAGAGACTACTAGTCTAAGGAAATTCCGTATACGTGTTTACCGCGGTTGAATGCGCGATACGTGCTGTCGATCGTCGTTCAGAGCTAAGAAAAAGAAAAAGAGGAAAAAAGATAGGACGTATCGAACCACCACGTACAGGAATTGAACGCCAGGAAAAGAGAAAAATATTGAGTCAGAGAGAGAGAGAGAGAGAGAGAGAGAGAGGATTCACCAACGTAAGCAACAAACGCACGTCGATTCTTGAAAATTCGCACAAAGATGGAATCCAAATTTAGTTTTCCACTCCGAGTTGGACCGACTCACCGCTCGACCGGCTTTCTTCTCGATCGGTAAACCCTGACGCAACTACCCCAACCTTCTGTTCTTTCTTACAACTCTTCCCTTCTTTCTCTCTTTCACTCTCTCTATGATTTACGAGCGTAGTAGTCGAGGAAATCACCATTTTCTTCCATCGCCGAGAAAACTTGGCTCCTTCTTTCGTTATATCCCCTTTCATTCCCTTTTTTCAACTGCAACGAACAAAGAGAGAGAGAGAGAGAGAGAGAGAGGGAAAAAGACTTTTGGAATCATGGTCGACAAAGCTCTTTTCGTGATGCCCGTATGCGGTTGTCTTCTCAACGAGAATGTTCTAGATGTTATCGTCTTGATTTTAACGAAAAGCTCGCCCGCACACACAAACCTTTACCAACAAATGAGAAGAGCAAGGGAGAATAAGAAACAGGATTGAAGGGCAACTCGAAAGCGGACGAGATTAAACCGTCCACTTCGGAGATGTCAACTTTATGGATGCATCCTAGAATTGCGAGATGAATTCGATGACTATCTATACACCTTTATCTCTTTTTCTCTCTCTCTCTCTCTCTCTCTCTTCCTCTCGCCTCCTATTTCTTTCCATCTTCTGTCCTTCTCTTTTTGAATTACCAACAGAGAACGGTAGATCGAATTTAGCTCTTTATACGAGCGGTCTGTGGTAACAGGATACGAATGTAACGCAATATTTCCTGCATTTCTCTCGTTTCTCGCATTTTTCGCATTCTCGATTCGTCCTCTATGTATATGTGTATCTGTGTATGTATATCCCTTCAACCCCTTGCGTATACGTAGTTCTAGCTATGAGAGAAACTTACTGGTAATAGGTTCAATGTAAAGCACATAAGCATATAATATTTCTAGTCTATATACTAAAGTAACATGTTGTATCAAAAAATGATCTAAATTCTATGTAGTATTCCTTCGTATCACCACACTGTGTCAATGTAAAATAATTAATATTTTCTAAAGCTTACATGCAGAAACATTTTTCTCTTTTTTTTGTTGGTTTTTAATTGAAATCACACTATTACACGCGATCGTCGTAGCGTCAAACACGTTCATTGATTTTGTACACAAAGATTTTACTAAAGAATCATCGTGGATACAGGTACTAGCGCTCATGCATATGCAATCGTTGGCGTATAGCTAACACGAGATAAAAAGAATACATTGAGCGGACGAATGTTAAACATTTCATTACCTTTTTCTAGAATTTTCGTGAACAATGAAAATTCACGGAACGGTCGTTTTACTTGTCGAAAGCTCAACATATGCAGATATTTCATATTAACTCTGTTACTCACGTTTACTGTTTATTTTTTTCTTTTTTATTTTTAATTAATCCAACAGAAAAAAAAAAGATCAAATTTTTACCTATTCTTATGCAACGTATCAAAAGAGGCAGAGTGCTCGGATTAAATGAAAATGTGTGTGGAAATTTTGCAAACAATAATTTCTATTGAAATTCAATTTTTCTTCGCGATAAATATGCCGATCTAATCTACACGAAATTCCATTGTAATTAAAAAATATCCTTTTAATGTTTATTTTTTAAATATAAGATTTTTAATTAAAAAAGAAGACCCACCGTTGTCGATGATCGGATAACAAGAGTAGCGTATTTTTTTCCATCGAAAAATTGTTTCTTTTAAATAAACAAAATCGTTAATCGTGTAGCTCTTCTTATCCCTCAAGTATAACATAAACTCTTCCGAAAATATTTCTCTTGGAAAATAAGATTGATAGAATGTAAAGAACTGCTTGGTTTATTCAACACAAGAGTAAACTTCTTTCCCCTTTTCTATTTGGAACAATTGTCTTTGTTTTCAAAAATCCCTTAAAATTCAACTAATAGCAAGGTTTCTTTCTCATTTCTTTTCTGAATAGTTAGCTGAGAGTTCATTAATACAACGAGTAAGCGTTTGAAAGCACACATCTAAAGATCCTAAGAAAACGCTTTTTTCTCTTTGGCCCTTCTGAATAGACGGCGAAAGCAAAATTAGCCCTGTGTTCGGCCTCCGAGCCCGAACTTTATCGAATCCTTACGGGTAACTTGGCATGGTAGTAAAAAAAAAGAAATGGAAAAGGAATAAAAGTAACCATTCGTCCTTTTGAACCACCGAGAAATATCGATTTCATGCTACATCGATGTTCGCTAATTCGATAGCAAGGCGACTTTTTCCAAGAGTACAAGCGAGAAAGTAACTTACGCTCATGAAGGAAAACGAGAAGGAAGATAGAATTCAGGTAAGAGTCCTTGAATTATTATCTCGTCGTAAATTATTGCCACATGTTCGATTGCTTCTCCTACGTTCGTTCACGTCTCTCGACCTTTGGCCCGATTCTCTTCTTCTTTTCTTTATTTTTTATATTTCTTTTTTATCCTTTTTTTTCCTTTTCCGTTCCCGCTACTAAATCCACCCCCCGCCCCAAACGCTTTTCGTTTTCTACTCTATCGTCTCGAGTCCTATTTCGAACTTTCCGAAAAAGAATCTAAACTCGCAAGAACCTTACGACTATTCTTTAAGAGATTTCCTCGATTCATGTAGAAACACACACCTTGTCCAGGACTTTCAATTCATCGTAAATATTGTTACACGGTTTTTTTTTTTTTTTGCCAAACTTTCCGATATTAATTTTACCTTTTGGAATTGTTCATGTTAAAAGTTATTAAAATGTATACGAGGAAAATGTAAAATAAGAGACAGCACGTATATTTGAAAATTTTCTCTAAGATTAGGATTGGTGTCATATAAATAGAGAGAAAAAAATAAATAGTGAAAAAGATTTGTTTTAATATCCTCTCCTTTTTATCGTGCATTGATCTTGTAATACATTGACGCGATATGTTGTATCATTTGTCAAAGACAAACCTTCCAAAGACAGACGATCTTACAGGAGAGAGTATCGACATTGTTTGATGCATGCTCCGTTTGATCATAAATCATAGGTATATTCGAGTACAGGACGTTATCGAGTGTAATGCTGTTGGTTATGATCGAGTAAGTATCGAGACAACTCGATAATTACCACTCATTTATATACTTCATCATTTATTAAAAAATTAATTATTGCATAATACAAAAATAAATATACGACACAATGATCGATCTTAAAACTTATTATTAAATATATACACGTATTAAATTGAGATAAATCTTTTTCAGTATACTTTTATCTTATAATAATAGTTTCATTGATTTCTTTACATTTAAGTGAAGTTTTAAATTGTCAGAATAAAATTCTATCTTTTTCCCTATCTTATCTCGTTCCCCTTATTTATCCACTGAGCATAGAAAATCCTGACAAATATAACGAAATAACGACGGTGCAAGAACTTACAACAGGCCGTGAGATATAATAAAATATTCCAAGTACGCTTTCGAGAAATAGAGAGGGAACACGGAGAAGACGGACAAAATGCGTGTATGTGTAGAAAAAAGAGTCGTTGTTCATCGAGAGAGACAGAGAGAGAGAGACAGAGAGAGAAAGAGAGAGAGATTGATGCGCGGTAGAAAACTCAAGCTTTTTATACAAACATTCTGTTGTATAGAAAGCGTTACGAGACAGGTGAATAAGAAAAAGAGATATCTAAATTTAAAAAAACAGAAGGATAAAAGTGGAAAATAGAAATACACTCGTGGGATCTATGTAGATAGGATAAAAGCCCTAAAAGGTTGCAGCCTTATATATGGTATAGGTAAAGAAGGTTTTGGTGAGACGACTGATTTCAAGATTCTCGCTAAATTCACTTTGAAATCTACAAAAGTACTGTAGGAAGTAACCGCAAAAGCTTTTATTGGCCACGTACTACTCTACCGAATAATCCCGTCAAAAGTTGATATTTTATCCGTTGCCACGAGGCTACAATACAAATACAAACGGGGGATGCTTTAAGTTACCTTCGAAATGAAACGATAAGGATTAGTCTTAAACCTTATTGATACTCGAAGATATTAAGCTTTTATCGATTCTATAGAAATATTATTTTATATTATTTTCCTATATAATAGAGTAATGTTAAAAATGATCGAATTTGTTCAGAAATGAAATCAATGAAGTTTCGAGTTCAAGAAAATTTGACAACAAATTATTATACTTCTTCAAGATTAGATTTAAAAAAGTGAAAAACCCTCTTTGGGTCGTTTTAAGAGTCTCCTGGAAAGATCTCGAGTGCTCTTTGTCGTATATTTTTTTTTTTTTTTAATTTTATTTTAACACCGCCGTACCTAAAAATTTAACTTGCTCTGACAATAATTTTATAATGAAAGACATAATGACGTAAGAGTCTTCTTGTTGCGCGATGAGAGAAAAAGAAGGAAACAAAAGACTATTTTACGATTTAAGTAACGAGAAAAGCTAACTCCTTATATATTTTTCTCTCATTAAAAAATGATTCTTTTTTCGTCCTGTAATACTACATGTTTCTTAACGATGTATTCTTTAAACGTGATGTTGCGTTTTTTAAAATGAGGAGAAAAAAAAAGAAGAAGGAGGGAATAAACAAGAAATGGAAGAAAGAAAGAAAGAAAAATAGTGAAACTAAGTTAATAATGAAAGATGACACGTACAGGAATATCGTTCTTTCCGTATCGTTCTATTATGAATAATTAAATATAAAACTATTATGATTTAACAATGTCAAAAGTTAGATCGTGGTAATATAATAAAGAGAAAATAAAAAAAAAAAGCAAAAATAATATTTATCGTGGTATATAAAAAAATTGTAACCCCATAATATAAAAGGAAAGGAACGCTTATATACGCTTTTCATCATTAATACTGTGTCCTCCTATTTCGCGTTAGCACGTTCGAGTTAGGCGAGCACGTATAATAACCAGCGATAAATTAAATATAATGATGCGCAAGGATGAGTAGAAGATGGTTATCGAGAAGAGTAAAAGAGGGCTTTTCCCGTACGACCATAAATTCACGAAAGTGCTACCGCGTGAGAACAGAAATGCGACGTTACAGGGACTTCCGGTCGATCTGAGGTAGATTGCCTGTACTCGATCTCTGCTGCGGTCACAAATGAAATATGGCCGCGGCAACTGCAGTCATGGTGACATAGGGTGAGGCCAAAAGCAAGGGAGAGAGAGAGAGAGAAAGTGGAAGAGAAATTTCGTCCAGCAAAATCGCACGGTTCATCTGTCCCGATACAAAAGTAATCACATTTATCGTGTTTTCCATTGTGTCGTGTTTCTACTTCTCGATAAAAGCGTAAAATGTAGTTAAAGTATTTGAAAATTGTCATTGTACGCATTACCAATATTGCTGGACGTTATCTAATGTTTAACCATTATTCCAAGAAAAAAAAAGAAAAAAAACAACAAAAGGTTATTCAAATAAATGTAATATCAATTGAATGTAAATTTTATTCGCAATTTTTCTTACGTTATTTCCAATGGAGATGTCGGTAAATTGATATATCGAAGATATACTTGTATTAAAATAATATGAATTGGTGTGGGAACGAATAGAAACTTCGGAGATACAAATGTAAAGTGAAAGCGAAACGAGAAGGTCGACGTTCCATTGTAGGTTTCACCGTAAATTTCTTGGAAACGCGTTCGCGATAGAACAGAAGGGCGAGGTAACGTCAACTTCCGCTCGATTCAAGACCAGACCACTCATACTCGATCTCTGTTATAGTCGCGTTACGTAAAATACGATCGTCCTGGCGTAGGTTAGGATCCAAATATAGGATGGTATCTTTGAATCTATGTACTATTACTCTCGTCTTCTCTAACTGCAATTTGAGAATCACGTCGCGTAACTAGAAATTCTCACCAAGTTTCTCGGCTTTTCAGTTTTGTTATCGATGCGAATTACACGTGAATTTTGTCGATTAATAATTTGATTGGCAAACTGAATCAATATTCTACTAGTTATTTTTGAAATATCATTTCTAACGAGAGATCTAATTTTTGCTTAAATTCGTCGTCGTCGTCGTCATAGTCGTCGTCGTCGTCGTCGTCGTCATAGTCGTCGTCGTCATAGTCGTCGTCGTCATCGTCGTCGTCTCGTAAATGGGGAAAAAGCTAGAAAAAGTAGAAAGTATTTGACGAGAGGCAAAGCTCATTTGCGTAATGGAAGGTTGCACCGTTCGGTAGGTAGGTACCTATCTATATCACGAAGAAAAGAAAACGCAAATACACTCTGTGGAAAATCGATGAAATTGTAAAGTTAGGTCGATGGGAAATTCTCGTTGAAATGAAAAAGCCAATGCTCGGCCAACGTTTTAAATGCTCCTGCAAATGCTTCGATCACCTTTCAAAATACAACATTCATGAGATATTATATTTTAAATGTTACATTTTAATTCATTTATCTTATGCTAAAAAAAATTATCTATACAATGATAATACAAGTTTTAAGGTTATCGAATAAGTTTGTCCTATGTGTATTTCTATAAATAAATGTATGTAATTCTCATTACTTGGAAAGGCGTCTCTAAGCTGGCTGACTATCCTTAGAAAAGATAAAGAGGATCCAAGAGGCAAAAGTAATCTCACGAGATTACGATTTTACTTGGATTGAAAGTTGTTAGCCACCGCGAAAAACCTAGCACGTACAGTAGTAGAGATTCGTTATAAAGCAGACCGAGGAAAGGAGGACAGAGAATGTTCGTGGGCAAAGCAAACGTTCAGTAGTATTAGTCCTTTACAGATCAGACATATCCACAAACATACGAGAAATTGTACACATTTAGTTACTCTTTGTGTTATCTTTTTACAAATATTCACTACATTTGACAAATATAAATATTTCCAACGAAAAATTTATCCATCTATAGAGTTTATTCTTCTTTTCACGTTATTTTTCAAGATAACGAATTGAAAGACTTGCTTGGGGGAAAAGAAAAAAAGAAAAGGAAAATAGGTTAAACATCACGTTCCACGCTCGATGCGTACTTTTAATATTTGACTCTATTCGAATTTTATTCATTTGTAGCTTACCCTGTCCGATACATGCTTTTCTTCTTCCCTTTCGTACCCTTTGCTCATTAATTATACAAAAATCTCATTAACAAGTCAGCCATATTGCCTGACATCACGAACCAGATAAAAAATGAGGAAGAAGAATAGCATCAAAATGTATCAAAGGCGGTTTTCCAACGAAAGCTTCGATGCAGACGAAGAAACTCGATGTATAAAATAAAATAATGGATGATCGCAAGAATTCTATCGTACAGTCTCCTACCTCCCTAGTTTATACGAATACACAATTCGCTACATATATTTATACATATACATCTTGCTGACTACATCACATTGGTCTCTCGAAAAATAATAATTACGGCTATATTTTCTTTTCTGCTTATCTCTACCTTAATCCCACGTAGTTGTATTATCACGCGCGAGTTTCCTTTCGATGAGCTAAATTAATAACCAAAAAAAAAAAATAAAATAAAACAAAAATTTAATCAACTTCCAAATGAAAAAAAGTTGATAAAAATACTGTAATACCCGTGATATTTTACAAAAGTATAATATTGTATCATACATTTTCACAAACAATTTTAATGAATATTATCAAATACTCATATACATTTACAAATGATAATACAGTTCGCATAACAAATGTGAATTTGGTTTTCAATAAATAACGTAATGAATTATAAAAATACGATTGGTACGAGCATATCGACGAAAACGAATGAATAAGTTGAGCGTAGAAAATCGGCTTGAAATAATGAAACCATATCGAATTCGAGCTATTAAATATTCAAATATTTTTAATTAAAAGCAAAACAATTGATCGAGCGTGAAACGAATACATATATATATATATATATAGTGGACTTATAATCGAACGATCAACCCACCGATTTCGAAATTCTATTGATGATGTTAGAAAGAAGAAGTAACGGGAAAAGTATAAGTAGATACTTTTTCCTATTAAAACTTTTCAAAGAGAAAATTGTAAAAATGTCTTGTACATACGAGAGAGAAAAAGAGAAAAAGAGAGAGAGAGAGAGAGGGAGAGAGAGGGAGAAATAGGACGCTCTCTTGAATCGATTTATTGATTGAATGAAACAACTATACCTTGGTTTGATAAATGAACGATTAAACGCGTATTCCAGGCACGAATTTAATACTAATTGTAAGAAATATTAGAATTAATAAACGCACAACTTTAATTTACGAGCGTTACGTAGAACGAAGGCAAATATTTGAAAACAGAAGGACGCTAACGATGTGATCGTATAGCCATTGTTTCGGCCACCATTTCAAGCATTTCTCGTCTATCTTTCTCTCTTTCTCTCTCTCTCTCTCTCTCAGCACTTCGTTGACAACAAGGGAAACCAGCAAGCGAGTCTTCGAATCGTTGCAAGAGTGAACTAGCTCGCAGTGAAATGTCGTAATTAAATCGACATTAATTGAATCGACGCGGCCGTTCTCGTTGAAGAAGAAGCCTGAACGATAGAATGAAAAAAGGAACAAAAAAGAGAGAGAGAGAGAGAGAGAGACGGCACAGAACCGATACGATTGTTACTTTTATTTGTTCCGAAATCCTTTTTTGTTTTAGTCGTTTTAAATCTATCAGGCCTTCGCGTCACTCTCTTTTCCATTACCATCTTTTTCCCCCTTCACCTTTTTATATCACGAAAATACTTCAGTCCCAATATAACTCGTTCTTTTTTTCTTCTAACACATGATAAATAAAACATAATACAACTCAACAATGGTATAACTATTTTCATCTCTTCAGTGTCAAGACTCCTTTAATATTTTGACGGATGCACATTTTGGTGAAAACATTTTCCCAACCACGCAAATGGTCTCTTGCATAATCGCAATCGTTTTTTTTCTTTCTATCTCTTTCCTAATCTCTTAGAAACGTATGCATTTTTCAATTAAATATTACACGCGAAAGTGCTATCACGTGTAATATTTAATACTTGATGAAAAAACCTATGAAAAAAAAAACTTCAGTAAGATCATTTTTGCATTGAAATAAAAAGAAACTTTTTCCTCGAACGAATACTTGCATACAATGCATACATATATTTATAGTTAGGTTGGTAGATCGTTCGAATTTCATTCTGTAGAAGATTTCTCTAGGCTAACACGTGTAGGTAAGTAGAAGAGAAGTAAAGAGCGTATGTACAAAATCCAAAACGGAATGCGATCAGGAAAGCTTACGTCGACGAGCTGGTCGGTCTCAGATATTGGATTCATAGAGCCGTTACAGCAAAGCAAGAGAACACCATAAACGGCATACAGATCGAACAGGAGATGGGATTTCGAAGAAGAGAGGGCAAAGATCAGCCGTTCGGATTTGATATACGACGCTGAAACTCCTTTCTATATTCCTATGTGCCCTTATCGTGCACAATTTCAATCGTAGAAATGCTACCTTACCCAAGGATTCTCTACCCTCACATCTACAAAATCTACCTTCTCTCCTCTTCAAAGTCACAGAAACTTAAAATGACGAGAGAAGTTAACGATCACTTATTGCGTCCTCGAGAATATTTTCCCTTCGATGTTGACTACTCGATTTTATTCAAGAAATATATTCTCACAATCTTCTTTTTTTTTTTTCTCAACCTTTGATATATCATTTATTATCGGATGATGAATTATACTGCAAGAAATTTCTCCCACTTTTTTCATAATATAAATTATATTAACAGCAACGACTCATATTCATAATTTTTTTCTACTCATTTTATAAATGCAAATGCACATTATTATTTAAAAAAAAAATGACTGTTCTTTCACTGTCTCGTGACACCTTTGCATTTCATAGCATTTAATCTAGGTAGAAGTTACATGTAAATAACCATTTTTTTTTTTTAATTAAAAATTATTCAAAAGGACTCAAAGAGAGAGAAGTACTTTGAGATACATTTATTTCGTAATATGAGACACAGATAGAGAAGCCTATGGCTTTATGAAAGACATTAAAGATTTTTATGGGAATAGATGAAGTGTATAAAAAAAGAGAGCTTAAAAGAGATATAAGAAAAATAATTTGCGACATAATTAACGCAGAATTTTCTTTTTTTTTTTAAACAGAAACGCCTTTTCATGAACCCATACAGAAAAGAGTATATATAACAAATCGATGAAAAGTTCTGTTACAAGATGGAAAGGAAAAGATAGAGAGAAGGGGAAGAAAAATTTTGTGATAACGATGTCACCAAATTCGAATGGATACGACATAGTGGATCTATCCTTCTGGAAACTTTACAATTTTCCTATTTCTAAGAACTTTTGGAAGGATCACGCAAGACATCTTCTGGTTGGTTCTCGTTGATCTCTCTCTCTCTCTCTCTCTCTCTCTCTCTCTCTCTTTCTTACTCTAAAACGAGATTCGTTCGAATACGAGCAAAGTTCTCGAACAAAGACCAAAAGAATCGATGGAGATTCGTTCGGACGATTTTTCTTTCAATTCAATGTAAGGTAATTGTTAGAAGGATATCTACCACGTTTGTTATATTTCACTTGCTAACAAAAGAATCGTATTCTTCGTTCTTACTTTAGACAGAAAAATCAAATCATAAATTTTTCATTAATTATCAACATTACAAATAAAAAACAATAGAAGAAAAATATGTTAGCATCCAATATTATATTAGAATTGTATCTTAATTTGTTCGATATCGGTTATTTCTTTTGATTAGTTTGTTTTTAAACAAGGTTGTACGTTCGGTCAATCGAATATCACGAGACACCGCAAAATACAATACCTAGAATACTTGCTTAACGTGGAAAAATAGGTAAAACGAAAGAGTTGATGGCGCACGGGAGGTAAAACTGGTGTTAGCCCGAGGCCGGATTTGTCATAGGAAATGCACGAGATAAGGAGGGAGTAGAAAGAGAAAGAGAGAAGGAAAAGAGAGGGAGGCTGAGCACGTAGCTTGTTACCACTTGTTTATCCTCCGCCGTAGCTACCTCGCTCTTGCCAACCTTAGAAAAGCAAGACTGTTCAACCCTATTCCATTTTATGTCTTTACTCCCGGATGCCGACGACATACTAAACGTACGTTCTACGTGCACTCATTAGGCTTTCCCGAAGACTCTTTCTTTTTCTCGTCCTTTTTTCTCTTTTCTTTTCTTCACTAGCAACGCATGTATATATGTATATACATACCTATGTACCTCTTCGATTTTATTTCCTCTTTGGTAACTCTCCTTCCACCATTTTCCCGTATAAAATCACGGTGAAAGAGGTCAGCCTCATTTACTTTTTCAACGAATCGACCGAGTTTCTATGACGTCCGAGAAATAACGCGAAACTTCCTTCCTGATTGCCAACCTATATATGTATGGGCCTGCGAATATGTGACATTGAAGGACGGCAAAGTGCGAATGAAACAGACAAGTAATAAATCAACTACGATCCTAACTAGATTTTCCCTTTAGCAAAATAACGACTGTTCATCTCTAAAGTGTTACTTTTATTTATCTTTATTTTCTTTCCAACAATATAATATGCGATTATTATTATCGTCATTCGTTGATACTAATTTAATGTTAAACAAAAGAAAAAAAGAAAAAAAAATACTCTTTACAGCGTTTTATGCAATTTTGTATAAATTATGTCATTTTAAAAGCACCGAGTAAAAAGTTACTTTAGCAAGTAATAGTTATTGACTCATTCTGTATATAAGAGGGTGATTCACCGTTATACGTAGATACGCGAAACCCATTATATGTATATACGCTATAAATATATGGGGTGTGTGATTAACGTGACTTGTAACAAGTAAATAATTTGCAACTTGATCAAAATATCTACTAAATAATAATAATTGAAAAAATTAGCAAAATAACATGAAATGTTTCGAAAATAATTTGACAAAACAAATATATGATATTTCATTGAAAATGACAGATATCGAATCGTAAAGGATTATTCGACTCACCCTGTACATATACGCGTCCGCGTTAGAATAACGTAACGTCGGATTGTTGAACGTAACTGGCCAACATTAATTAAGACTTACGACTTTCGGACGACCGTACAGTTTCTCGTTCGTCGTTAAACGACTCGTAAAAGAGTGAACAAGCTTTCCCGCCTTTTGGTTTTACGCCGATAGGACAGGTGGCATAATACATACATATGTATATATTGTAAAACAAATTATTTTTATTTTTCTCCCGATTCGAGTTTAATATTACAATCCAATACTACACGTAAAAGAGATGTGGAAAACGATCGATGCAATATTAAACGTTTCGTTACGAAATGGTTAAGAAGAGTGACGAATACGATCTCGTCATCGTCGTTGTCGTTGTCTTTAATAATTCCAGGTTACCGAGAGAACTCGACTATAAATGTGAAACGTCGTTATCGATCATACGAAGCCATGCTATGAAAAGTTGCACCTATTTTTTTTTTTCACACGAGGACACAGATGTGGACTAGGATGAGCTAGCTCTTCCCTCTCACTCTTTTTCTCTTCAACTTTCTAGAAAGATGTCGTTTTACGTCGACTAAACGACCGATACAAACTGTCGTAACGTTTTAAACCTTTACTCTGTTGCAGTCTGGCTCGGGAAAAAGCAAGGAGGAAGGACAGGTGAATGTGGGAGTGTGTTGAAAAGAAAAAGAGAAAAAGAGAAAAAGAAGAAAAATAAAATATATATATATATCCGAAGAAGTACTCGTAAAGCCAGTCGGGAGCAGCTAAACGATGATCTACGAGCATTTTTTCTCGCCACACCCGTTAAAAGTCACGAATAAAGCCACGCAGCACACACCAACTAGTTGGACAAAAAGCAGAAGCGTACTGGGATGAAAAAGAGAATGAAAGAAAGAGAAAAAGAGAGAGAGAAAGAGAAAGGGTTAACAGGGTGAAAGCACGCCAGTTATTACTGTATTACCGATGGTAACTCGGTTTTGTGACCCATGGGGAGCATTCGAGGTTCCAGAAACGAACGCGTATAGCAGCCAACTAAGTACGAGCTAGCTAACGTGTTCGAGGTAACACGGGAGTGTTCAGCTCGTACCCTCTAAATACACCAGTCGCGACTCGTTTATAAAATTCGCCTTTCCCAACTTGGTCGTTAGCGAGAGACCCCCGATGCACCGATAAATTCCTAAAGATATCGCTTTTACTAACACAACCACCACCACTACGTTTCTACGCAAACCTTTTCGACTGTTAAGGTTTCTACTACCTAGCATACAAAGTTATGCGTTGCTTTACTAGCTACCAAAATATTCGACTCCTTTAAACGTGCAATTTTATTCTAACAAAGTTTTCGATGTCATTTATAATATATATTCATTTAGATAGATTTTATTAATGACATGAATTTTAGTTCAATTATTTTAATGAAATATTTATCTTTCATTTATTTAATCGATCATAAATTTTCAACAAGTTCTTTGATCCTTGTTAATTAGATGTTAAACATTTTACATACGGCTATACGAATGAAAAAATTAATGATACGATACTCTTGTACAATACGTTTGACATGACAAATGTATAGTATTGAAATAAACAAGAAAAATTTATATATTATAACAGATATAGATAATATTTAACGACAAACAAAATTGTTGACCCAATTTTTCAACAGAATGAAAAGCTCGAATCGTATCGAAGAATAATCCGATTCTCCAATTTAATGATACCTATATTTGTTCCGCAACGCTATTATTTCCTGTCTCCCTTTTTCTCTCTCTTTTTCTCTCTCTTTTTCTCTCTCTTTTTCTCTCTCTTTTTCTTCCCATCTCTCTTTCCATCGAGAGCACGTTCTCTGTCGAAAAAAGTGGGAGCGTTTTTATCGTTTGAATAAAACGCTCTGTTCCCGGGGCGACTATGAAATTATGATCGATTCGTTGGATCAATTTTTCAAACGATACCGTTCTTCTCTAAATTATTACATTTTTCTCGGGATTTGAACGATCTCTGTGGACAATTAAAATTAGTCTCTAATAAAAAAAAAAAAAAAAGGAACATACATAAATACATATTAATTATCTTTTTACGTAGTTGCAATGATTTATGCATACAGGTAAATAAAAATGATAAACATTGTGTTACTTTCGTACGTGCATACTTTCGTCGAAATTACTTTTTTCATAAAATAAAGTAAAAATAGAAGAATAAAACCCCTCGGCTGTTATACCATGGCCACTTGTATACTTTACGAGTTACCTTCTGTTGCACAATGCGCCAGCGCAAATATTTATTGTTATATAAATTCACTTAAACGGACGCATACGTATCTCTCGTTCATTTATTTTACTCGGGATACGTGTACGTTGAAAAACATGTTGGCTTTGACCGAATCCAAAAGCAAAAAAAAAAATAAAATCTGTATAAATATTTCGTGATATCATATGAATACGTCTATCAAAGCAACAAATTATTTATTCCTACTGCAAAGCGCGTGCATTCGCACGAATGCACTTTTGATACTCTGAGATAGCTTATATTTATAACAACAACCAAAAAAAAAAAAAGAAATTAATAGGAGAACAATTTTTATTAGCTTTCTTTTTTTTTTATAGTGATAAATGTCAGTAGTTGAATGATAAATTGTAGATTCAATTAAAATGATAGGATAGAATTTTTTGCATAGAATAACAACAGCGAGTGTAAGGCTCAACTCGTTTTCAACGATTATCGTTGACTTGCAAGGCAAGCTTACGCGTTATCAAGAATTTTGTCCTACTAGCAGTCCCTTTCGTATTTTACGCTAGTGCGATTCGTCGGCATACTTATGTCATAAATACGTAGGGATATAATATCCTTAGTGCGGACTAACTCTGCGTGACGTTTATCGCGTGTTAAGCAGAAACATTATACCTTGCCGATTCTTACATACAAATGTACTCTACAAACATTGCTCGAGTCAGAAATCCACTTATTTTATAAGTTGCAAAAAGTTAATAAAAGTCTATTTGCATAAGAGAGTCATTTTGCAGATAAAGGGCACGCCAAAAGAGCATTGAAATGATTAATAAATCATAGATAATAAACATGACTACGATTTATTTCAAACTACGACGTATGTAAGAATCACGATTTGAGAAAGGAGAACAATGTACTTCTTTATTTCTTTGTATTTTTTTTCTTTTTTTTCTTTTTTTTTATTACTTACTTTTCCAGTTTCAAATAACGTTATAACAGATGACTGTAAAGAGATATAATAAAAATTTTTAATATCGAACGTTAGAGATGAATGGACCAAGCGAATAGATTACTACATATATTGCAGATATATTAGATCTGTCTATAAAGATGCATCGACAATAAAAGATCCTGGAAAAACGTGGTATCGTCGAATCGAAAAATCAGATAAGACGATATCTCGATATCGTATATTTCCAACGAAAGCTACATTTTTTATTTTCAAAAGTAGCACGGAATAAATCAAAATGATTGGAAAAAATCTATAATCCTTCCCACGACACATTTTACGAAAAAAACCTTTACCTATTACTCTAATCTTGAATTCTTTTTTTTCTTCCTAATCGTTTAAACAAAACATCGACTTCTCGTCCTTTTCGTTTTCTTATCTTCCCGTCAAAGCTAAATAAGTTTCGTTTCATCTGATCTTTTTTCTTACTTTTACTACCGTGTAACTTTTCTCTCATTAGCTCGTTCCTCTTTATTTTCTCTCTCTCTCTCTCTCTCTCTCTCTCTCCTTCTCTTTCCGTTCTATTTTTTTCTCCTTTTACTTTTCACCCTTTCGCGGCTAACACTCATTATGTAGACACACACACACACACACATATTATGTACATAAGTATATATATATGTAATGTAAAGCCGAGAGTGAGCTCGGCTCTTCACCTACAAGCACGTACACAGATTTAAGGCGAGAATCGGCGGGCGACCACGTACAAGGAGACGCTAATTTAAAGTTTAACGAGCTCCTTCAAGAGGCATTAATTACCCGTGTAAGGATGCTCTCGACATTTCTATGGAATCTCTCATGTCGGCTACACACCTTCTAGGATCACTACAATGTTCGAGTAAAGAGAAACAACTTTCTGCTTTAACGCTTAAACAATGTCATTATACTTTTTTAAATTTTAACGCTCGGACATATGAAATTAATTTTATTTAACACACGTGTGCATATCTTACACGTCGACATTCATTAATCATATCATGAAAAATGTCTATAAAATTTGTTGAAATAAATATTATAAGAAAAAAAAAAATGATTTTCTTTTTCTTTCTTTGAATGAAAATCAAATAAACCTCGTTGAAAGTTATCAGGTTTTAACAAATCCGAGCAGCAGTTTCTTAGAATATCCGATAGTTTCTTCCCGTAGTTAAATACCCGTCAGGACTTAGACCTTTGAAAAATGACG
This sequence comes from Polistes dominula, assembly GCF_001465965.1. The sequence continues at coordinate 387,672 of NW_015149096.1, forward strand.
CTTTTCGATGGCTAAAGTTTGCAAAGTTCGATGAAGGAGACTCTCATGAAAAGTTATATCCTCAGAATTCTCAACGTTATTTGTGTACTTTGAATACGTTCGACGAATATTTTGATCGTTCTTTGCTTGCGTTGCACCAGAAAATTCTTCCAGTATCATTTTAGAAATCGAATCTTTCGCTCTTTGTCGAAGAGAGACGAACGTTTCTTCCTCTTTCTTTCGTAATGAAAAAAAAAAGTGAAAGAGAGGGAGTAGAAAATAAAGAGAAAAAATGGGTCATTGCGGTACGTAAAGCAGGCTTTTCGTTTAGAACACATCGTCCCAAAGAGAAGCTTAGAAATGTGTACCTACATTCGATGATTAAACCTTTAGATCGCGAGTTTTCATTCGTTCTATCTTTTTTTTCTCTTTTTTTTCTTTTTTTTTTTTACTTCCCCTCTTCTTCACTCTCTCTTTCTCTTCCTCTCTCTCTCTCTCTCTCGTTAGAACGGTAAAGAGGAAACTCACGAATATAACAATAATAATGCTCGGTACTTTGGAAACGTCCAGATTGTGTCCAATGTTGTGTTGGAAGAGGATTACGATGAAGTTCGATAAGAGTATGCGATTTTAGTCTATAATCCCTTACCCATATCGAACGAAGCACGAGAAACTATGGTTAAAATGAATCTGCCCTAGCGACGAAGATAAAAGAAAAATAGAGGTAAAAAGAAGGAAAAGAAAAAGAAAGAAAAAAAAAAGAGAAGAAGATAGGAAGAGTGGATGAGAAAGGAGGATTTACAATAGGGGTTCGCGGAAAAAGATAATAATTTATGATCACTTCGTAGCGATGATAACGGAAATCCGGCTGAGATATACTTATACGAAGGACGAAAACGGAAGGGAAAGCAAGAAGAATTTCAATTCCTTCTTCGAGAGGATCGAAGGGACGGATAAACGAGAACTCTTGCGAAAAGAATTACAGAGAGAGAACATTTTCCAACGATAGTAGCTCAGATGCTAGAAATCGTAGTTCCCAATAAAACGAGAGTGCACCGATCGATCGATCGATCGATCGATCCTTCTCTCGCAAATAATTAGTCGTGCCGATAACAATGATATCAACTGAGGAAAGAACAAAAAGAAAGAGATAAAAGTAAAATGAAAAAAAAAAAGAAAAAAAAATAGAAAAAAGAAGTTATCGTCGATTCGTTCATTGGACACATCGTTGGACACATCGTTGGACACAAAGCTTTTCGTCGATCCTTTTCGTTTCTTCTTTTCTCTCAAACTTTTTCTATTCACTCTTCTATTTTTTTTTTTTTTTTACGTATTTTTTTTCTTTTTTACTTTATTGTATTTGCACTCCCCTTTTTCTCATTGAAAAACCAAAAAAAAAAAGAAAAAACCAAAAAAAAAAAAAAAAAGATTAACCGTCAATCTTTTTCTACGAATCCAATAATTAATTTGTCAAAATCGAAAAGATAAAAAGCGTTTGGAAACGGCTCGCTCGTATGCTCNAAAAAAAAAACAAACATAGAGAAAAGAAGATTAACCGTCAATCTTTTTCTACGAATCCAATAATTAATTTGTCAAAATCGAAAAGATAAAAAGCGTTTGGAAACGGCTCGCTCGTATGCTCGTCGGGAAACCAAAGCATTTAATACGCAGCGAGTGGCACAGGATCGAATTAGTTATTCATGGTTGTCGAGCGACTTTCTTGTCGACAAGGGGCTTATGTCAACTAAAGCTTTCGTAGACGTAGAATGGAGGAAGCTCGAATCGTGAATAATCTAGGAACGAGTGAACAAGCTCCTAAGCTTCTTATCGCAGTGGTAGAACCCCTCTTCCTCCTATCCCACCCCCTTTCTCGGACTCGACGAGTCACTTTACGACTTTTCGAACAAACATCTGTATGCGGCTAAAAGAAAGAACACAAGAATAAACATCAAGGAAGAAAAAGCCAGTGCAATTCTTCCGCAATTGATATCTTTCGTATTGAACAAGTACGCTTATTGAACGTGAACAGGAGCTTTTTCATCTATGTAATTTCATCGCTATCTTATGGTGTACCATTAATAAGAGACCTACATAATTTCTTGGAAATAGATCATTGTGACCCACTGACTTAAATAAATTTATCAAAGAATTTGCGTGACCATTAAAAAGTTTTCGTTACTACTACTATGTTTACTACGTTACTATGAACAGGAGTACTACACGAATTATGAATGGCAATATTTCAATCGATGATTATGATGATTAATATGTGAAAGATATCTCTTTTAATAAATTGTGCATTGATCATCTTACTTCATCGAACAATTGTAGAATAATTTCTAAGCGACTATTAACCAGAGATAACAAAACTTGAAGAAAGTATATAACGTTTGCAGGTCTAAAACTGCTTGCAAATTCGTCTGGGATCCGTCGAGAGAAATTTAGCATTCTAACAGTTTGGTATAGCGTTCGCGTTTCAACGAGCTTTACGAGAGAATTAAGTGAGAGAGGAATGAAAGGGAAAGAAGATAAAGAAGAAAAAAGAGAACAAATTAGCGTACATCAGCTTAGTAGCCTAATAAACGTAGGTACAAGAGAGAGGATGAACTGTACGTCACAACTTCTCTCATGTTTCGATTGAAAACTTTTGCTCGTTGAATAAACAAAAGGGAAAGAGAGAGGGAGAAGAATTATTCCGTCCCTCCCCGTCTCCCAACCCTCAAGTTGAAACCTGTAGAAGGAAAAGAGGACCGACGCGATGGCGTTGCATCAAAACGTGCTCGTGTATTGGAAACGAAGAGACGCGAAAGAACAAAAGCGATACGTACATATCAGGAGCTTGCTGTCATCTCTTTTTCTCATCCTCCCTCTTCCTCCCTTCTACACCCTGTTTGACCCCAACATCCTTCCTTTTGGCCACGAATCGATACCGATATTCAACGTCAAAGGCGATAGGATCCCCGAAGCTCTCTCCCGAGAGAGAATGTCATTCAAGCTCGGCACACAAAATCAGTTTTTCCTCTCTTTTTCTACCCATCTACCTACCCACCTATCTATCTTTCTATCTATCTATCTATCTATCTACCTACCTTTATCTCTCTTTCTCCTCCATTCGTTCGTTCGTTCGTTCGTTCGTTCGTTCGTTCGTTCGTTCGTTTTTTTTTCCATCTCCCTCTCTCTTATTATTTTTCACCCTTTATTTTCCTCACTCTCGTTGATAAAGCAAGCAAATCTAGAGCAGAATTTAATGTCTCGTTTTCAGCGTGTTTACATCGTCCAGGGAAATGACGAGCTTCTTCTTACCATGAAAAGGCATAAAAAGACGCGGATGTTCGAGAGAAAGAGATTCTCTTAGCTCGTATACTTCGACGTTGGTAACATTTCGAAATTGCTTCGACTGTATTTTTCCTTCGATATATCACACAATGGAACTTTAATACAATGTATTGTTCAATTTATAGATTAAATAAAAACGAAAAAAAGAAAAGAAAGATAAATCGTAAGCCTGCATGAATTGAATACAATGCATTTAATAATAATATATCGAATTGAATCATCAAAAAAAAAAAAAAAAGCAAAATGAATTTCCATGAAAATATCTTCTTCGGAAACTTGGAAAATTTGTGCAAATGTCACATCAAGCACCATCATTGTTTTACTAAAACGTTAATATGTATACGAAGACACGAAATGAATGAGCACGTTCTGCCAATTTACATTTTACGAGTTCAGGGTGATTCAAGCGTTTACAAACTTCTACTACGATCGTGAAACGTTCAACGAAGTTAGTTAAATGATTCGAAAGTTAAGTTTTAAGTGCAATTTTTGTTACCTCGAGAATACACAAAGAACGATCCTCTTCAATTTTCGAACAGAAAGCATTCTAGAAAATAATATAAATGATCTAATTCTAGTAGCATTATTAAAATAGATGGAAGAAGGATGATTGATCATACTGGAAAGATGGAACAACGAATTGCGTTTGGGTGAACGAGCATGTTCTGATTTGAAAAAAAAAAAAAAAAACCAAAAGAAATTCTCACTAAAAATAAATCTCATTACTGCGATTGGTCAACAACAATGGACAATTTTGATAGAAAAATGATGTCATTTAATAAAAAAGAAATTTCAACGTCAATTTATTTCTTAGGTAAATTCACATCTTTGCCTTTTTTTTTTCTCTCCCGTCATAGTTTTTCCGTTCATCGTCGACATCGTAAAACGTTCGATCATCGTCGAAGTTGACCCCTTAGACTTTATTTTCAACGATCGGTCGTACTCTTTGAAAGGCAGATGCATTCAGCGAGCGATAAAACTCTAGAAAACTGATTAAGTAAACGGAGGTTCGGTGTTAGATCGAAAAGTAGTCGGTATCAACGTAATAGGAAGTTCGTCATTTTATCTCTCGGCAAGTTGGCACGTCCTTTTCCAAAAGGGGAGAAAGTGACAGAGACAGAGATAGCTTCGAAAGGGTCGTTGGCACGTATTCACCCTTTTCACCTATAAGATCTTTACGATTTCATCAACAATTTCCTTTAGTTTCTAATCGTGGCTATGGATCTCTGAGGAATAAAAATATTTCAAGAAGACAAAAAGAAACAAAAATCTACTTGATCGTCTTATTAACATTAAGTATGAATGATCGATGCACTTAAATGATGACAGATTTATATCGATCTTGTATTGAATATAAAGTAATAATACGATGAAAAAATGTGCATAGATGTAAATACAACTAGATCAATCTAGGAAGAAATATTTTCTTCGAACTTAGGTAGAAGTGCATTTGCCGATCGATGAATTCGATGAACGCTATTTCGGATAACCTATATTCGAAAAATGATAAATATTTGCTCTCTTCCTTCTTCTCACGAATTTATAGAATATTTTCGGTTCTCTCTCTCTCTCTCTCTCTCTCTCTCTCTCTTTTTCTCTTTACCGAACTTGAACTATTTCGTGTGTTTTTCTACGACTAATAACAGAATAACAAGTCGAATTAAATGAATTTGATATTAATGAGTTTATCGCGAGGTTATTATTTTACAAACATCCCACGCGATTTCGTTATAATTATGAATACTCGTCCCCAAGTCCAGGTTCGAAGTATAATAGAAAGGGCGTGATATTAAACTTTTCCCATCGTAGCAAGTTCGAGGTTTATCATCAAACTTTCTACGTTTATTAACGTCCTCGAGCTTTTTAACAAATTATTTTCAAAAGAAAATCCAGATGAGATATTAGGTACTTACTTAGTTAACAATAAACACAAAAACAAATAATTCGATTATTTCAATATTATCTATATGATATCGTACTATTAGCTATTTTTCTAAGACGAGAATTCATATATCAGAATTTACTTAGAGTGCAATAACATCGTACGAATCGATATCGAAGTATTGGCAATAATAGAATACTCGAAGCTTCGATTGAACTGCGATTAAATTAGGCAAATAGCGGGAAGATATATATATATATATACCTACTAGCAAAGTTGTACCTACGTAGTAAATCTATTAACGGAGTAACATTCGCTTTGAGTTACGATCTCGTCGATTGCCCAAGTGAAACTTTTACTTAACATTACTTCGCTTTCGTAAGTATTACCTTCGTACTATTACCTTTTACTTCACCACGTTGATCAAAATATAAAAAAGAAGCTTGGTGAATTTAATTAACGTCATACGTATACGTATAATGTAACTCAAGATATGATCACAAAACCACCTTTGCTCTTAGCGATATTAAAATGTAACATTCATTAATAAACCCGCACGCATACATAATTACTAAATAATTAATGGATCAATGAAAAAAAAACTTGAAAGCGATACGATACGTTTGTACGATTGTTTCATTGTGAGATATGAAGGGTTAAATAAAAAGAAGGATGAGCTTTGGGTAAAGTGCATCAGCAAGATACATTTTCGTCGAAACGATACGTACGCAACAGGTACTTGGAGGACGCGGCAGAAGATACTCGTGCAAACGGCCATGGCGTACGAGTACTTTGTCCTGCAAACTGCCTCTTGCTTTTCCTACCCCTGTCTGCATAGAGAAGTTTCGATTGCAGCCATTACTGTGAAAGTTTCTCCAGTACGTTACACAACAAGTAGCAATATTATGTCGAGAAAGTTAAAAAATGTCGAGAGTTGGAGAAGAACAAAGAGAACGATAACTTCAACGAGTATATACTTCCATTTTTTAATTACGAACGTATTAAGCTACGGCTAAAGTAAAGAGTACGATTTAATTAATCTTTGTGAGGTTTCATTGCTCTGTCGACATTTCAAAGGGGAACCATAACTTTTTTTTTCCTCCTCTCTTGCTCCTATTTCTTTTTATTCTTTTTTTTCTTTTTCATCATCGTTCGCATCTCGTTCGAACTATCGCGTAAGTCAGGGTTCTTTTCTTTAGTTATTTCTCAAAGAAAAAAAAACTCAAAGTAGTAGATAATGGTAGTGGTAGAAACGAAATGGCGAGATATAAAACGAGAGAAAAAGTAAGAAGTAGAGAAAACGTGACACCCTTTTCGTGAATCTACGTTTAATTAAAACACGTTAATGAGATTGATGACTTTTTCTATGGCTTCTTTCAGCAGCACGTTTTTAAGTACCATATTCACTGGGCTCGAATAACTTGACTGTTTCACAAGGTTTTCACATTTCTACGTACTCTTCTATTTATCTCACGTAATTTGCATGAGTATCTACCTGTGTCAAATTAATTGCGGTATGTCTTTTGTAAGGTAACAATTAGCTACACCTACAAGTATCTCACTTAAAGGTAAAAAAAGAAAATTTATCGCGAAAATAAAGATTTCATTCAGAATAACCAAATGGTTAGATTCATCAAATAATTGCTAAATAAATTACATTCTACAACATTTGTTGAAACGTTCATTTTTTGTTTCGTGCTTTTTGGTGCTTTTTTTTTTCAATGTTAAATGTTTAATTTAGCGCGCTTTCATTATTCCTCTCATACGTGCAAAATTAATTATAGTACACATTCTAGTTAAAAAGGACGAAGAGTAGATACGTGACGTGCGTTTATGAAAGCGTCATCATTTTTGACCTATACAAAATAAATAAATAAATATACAATTTTTATACGACAATTATAGACGATTAATGAATATAACGTATGAAAGATTGTAATAGAAAATGAAAATAAAACAAAAGCATGGACGTGAAGCAATTAAATTGCATACATTAATGAATTAATTTAGTTTTCTTCTAATGCATTAATTTCCTCAAGCGGATCCACCTAATCTCATGGGATAGAAATTAATCAACTTTGATGTGAGATAATCATGAGTCGCTTTGTACTCGGGTCGTTGCATGCTACGGAAGTTATGCGAACGATGTAGTACGAAGAGAAAAGCGATCCGCGTTGTAAGGTAATCGATCCTTCCGAAAAGTAATTCAATATACCATCTATTCTCGAAGACCATAAACGAGTTTGGATATAACGCTCATGACCACCATACAATAGACGAATGCTTCTCTGATAGATAATCAAGTTTCTATTGTAAGTAAAGTATAAAGTGTTGATCAACTATTAATCAACAAGAAATTTTTCTTTATTCTTTATAATAAATAATATTTTATATTGTACGCGTAACAAATACTTGAGATAAATAATGATTTTTGTTGTACTCTTTAAAGCCTTCGCATAAATAATGCTAAGGCGACGTATTATTCCAACCCTTGAAGTGTACACCTTGCCTTATTCGTTCAGTACCGGGTGACATATAAATTCAGCAGTTGCTCTCCATTATAATACGTTGGGTGCGTGTTAGTAACAGGCTCGAGATACGACCGACATCGTTGGTTCGCGCTGGTGTAACGTGCTCTACGTGATGATGCATGGCAAGCATTAGGAAGATTTAGCATATATGCATAGACATCCTATGTACCACGAAATGGCATAGTATCCTAACATAAGAGATGAAGGGTTTCGGCCAATTTCTAAGATCAGAGTGTTCCCCTATGAAACTACTTGGCATCTTAACGAGCACGAGACTTCGTCTCTCGTGTACCTACTTTGAAAAGCCGGATCGTTTGTACTTTTACTTCAATTAGTCATGAATTAATTAATACAGTGTCTCTACTCCTTTATATTATCACTTTTTTCCTCATTCTTTTCTTTTACAAATTTCTTTGACCAAATTATACAATAGATACTTATAATCTTTATTTATTTTTTCATTCATTATATATATTTAATCATCAAAGAATTCATTAAATGTAATTCATAAGAAAAGAAATAGAGAGAGAGAGAGAGAGAGAGAGAGAGAAGGAAAAAAATTATAAGAATAATAATCAAGCGTTTCCATTTAAATGCTCCATCTTATATAAACGTGCTACTTCACTGAAAAACGACGAAGAAGTTGGCAGGTGTAATGTCGCAGAAGAACAAACAGTCGGTAGAGAAGAACAAAGGTAAAAAAATAATAAGCGGCAGAAGGATGACACTGGAAAAAAAAAAAAAACCCAAGTAAAAACGAGAAAAGGTAAAAAAAGAAAACAGAGATGAGATCGAGGAGGAGGAGGAGGAGAAGTTTGAAGAGGATGAAGATGAGGATGAGAAGCATGGTAAGCACGAAAAATGAGATATTTCTCCTTCTCTCTCTCTCTCTCTCTCTCTCTCTCTCTCTCTCTCTTGCTCACAATTCTTTTCATTTTAAGAAAGAAGGAAGAAAATGATATTCTAGGATCAACTAAAGGAGAGAATATCAACGAAGCAATGAAAAAAGAAAAAAACACGTACAATTCTAGAAACATAGAAAGAGACAGAGAGGGAAGGAAGAAATGCAGAAAATGGTGAAAATGAGAGAAATGGTGGTGGAAGGAAAGATAGTATGTAAAGGATGAAAGAGGCAGAGAAAGAGAGACAGTAAAGGTGGATACTAGCGGCTTTGGTAAAGTTATGCCTTGTGGGAATTAGACGGCGACGACTAATCAGAGTCTCGAGGGAATTTGTGCAGGACAAGATAGACTGAATACTCTCTCTCTCTCTCTCTCTCTCTCTCTCTCATCCACCATTACACTATCGTAGACATCTCTTCGATGTAAAATATTTCGTTACAACGGTCCTCGTACGTTACTCGAAAGCACAAATGGGACTTACGACGTGAGGACAACCGATTCCGTTGGCAATGGCGGCAGGCAGGCTTCTTCGTCGTTGTAAACCTCGGATCAACTAGCATTGAACATTCACTCTATATATGTATAGACACACTTACACACGAACACAGAATTCTCACATTTCCTCTGAGAGATACACGCACATAATGTGATAATTAGTGACATTCCTTGTTCTCCCATACACATGTCAAATAACACTTACGTCATTTAACTAATCTTCCTTTTTGTTTTCCTTTTTCGAATGATCTATCTCGTAATAATATTTAAATAATTTCATTAAAAAAAAAAAAACCAATGTTTACACACATGTGCATACATTACATTTATATACTTAAACTTATTCGAAGTTAATTTCGGTTTGAAAATGATGCAGTGTGCGCGATAACAAGCAAGAAAGTTAGAAATTTCTATCCTATCTAGGATCTAAGAGGAAGGTATTTCCGCGTCGATACACGTTCGATATTAAGCTGGCAAATATTCTTGGCAAAGTTACGTGCACACGTACCTAGAAAGATGCATATGCACGTATCGCGATGCACATATCACATCGTTGAACGTGCAGTTTGCACGTGGGGGTATCTACATACTTGTGTTGTTGTTGTTGTTGTTGTTGTTGTTGTTGTTGTTGTCGTCTTTCTCGAATGAAGACGTCGTACACAACGAACGCGATGAGTTAAGAGCCGAAGAGAGGCTCGGCCTCGGCAAGCCATTTCATTGGTCGAAACATATATCGTACGATCGTCACGAATACTTGACACCACTTGACATCGTCAAATGTTAGTGGGAATTAACCCAATGAAAGGAGGACACGGTCGGCCATACTAAACTTCGAAAATTCTCCTCTCTCTCTCTCTCTCTCTCTCTATACATATATATGTATATATGTATAAGTACTAAATATTTAATACATAGGTAAGTCGATTGAAATGAGTCAGAAAATAATATTTTTTGATCCGATTAACATAATCTATGCTTTATCGATTTTAACGTAATTTATTATTCAAAACGAGTTCGGTATGTTCATTATGTTTTTGATTATAGATGTTAATATGTAAAGATAAATTATAATTATCAATTAGCATTATTGAGAGTTGATTTAATACTAATATTACATGATTGGTGGTTTTTTTTTATATGCAAAATATGAAACTTTTTGTGAATATAAAAGATCCGATATGTAAAATGGAATATATATATATATATTAATAATATAATATTAATAGAAAACAATGTCTTTGATTCGTGAAGAGTTGACATTGTTTTTGAATTTCAAATGAACGAAAAACATGGAAAAATCGATTCTCATCTTTCTCTAGTAAACTTGACCGTATGAATAAACTTCAAGGTAAAAATTGCAAAATCGAAGTACTCTCAAAAACGCGATGATATGAAGTGGCTTTATAATCATACAAGCAAACCACTTGTAACTCCTTTGCATCTCTTATTAAAGTGAACTTCAAAAAATAATTGTCAGGTATTTTCTTCCCTCTTCTCTCTTTCTCTTATTCTCTTTCTTTATCGTGAAAAATAGTCACTTTATAGATTCACTAAAACAACTAACCGCTTATCATGATTTTTAATTAATTGTGAAAAATAAATAATGAGGAAAAATGGACTCGATTAGCAAAAGAAGAAAAGTTTTCTTCCTACGTTTGATTGCTCTACTTAAAAATTCGAGCTTTACAATTAGATATTTAATTATAGTTCATTTCAATATGAATTACGAAAGACACGAAGCATTTTTTTGTGAAACACATATAAGATACATTTATACCTGCACACTTCTGTTCTATAGAAGCATAGAAAACAATGCAAAATCACATTTCATATCGATGACATGAAAATGACAAGAAACTTTTTAATTTATCATTGTAAACCATACTCCAATGAATACGTAACAATGAATTTAAATAAACATGTAAAGTTATTCGAGTAAAAAATTATCTCATACTTGACAAAAGTTACTTTTTCCCCTTTGAAAAACAAAGACACCAATTTGCAACAAATTACACGATTCACTCTCCAACTTATTTATCTAGAAACTTTTAAAATAGAATGGAATTCATACCAAAGGAAAATGATATCTAAACTTCACGACACTTGATTCATTAGGAAGAAAAAGAAAGTTATTCAATCTGCAAAAAAGAAAAACAAATATAGAGAAAATAATTTCTGTAGGTTTTGTTCAAAAGAGAGACTGCAAAAGATTGGTCAGAGAAATGAAGAAATGAAGAAATGAAGAAATCACTGAGGAGATGATACTCTTTCGCAAAGTTCGACTTAAGGAAAAGGAAAGTTCGTTTCCTGTAGCACATCTTTTCTTCTAGTAGTCTATTCCAGATGCTATGTAGCTTGCAAGCTTGCAAAGTTGCAAGCGAGCGAGCAAGCAAGCGAACGAGTGAGTGATTATTCGCGCGTGTATATATGCCAAAGCAAAGGATACTAAAAGGCGTCAAGGGGGTGGGCTCAGGCTTTTTCCTCGTTTACCGTTGCCAGTAAAACGAGCTTGAGATGATACTGGAAGGGAGTTGGAATATTTTCGTTGGAGGGGAGATAGTGCTACTGCTGGTGGCGACGGTAAAAGCCAAAAGAGCGAGCTCGATCTCTCTTAGTTGGCTGTTCAAGCTCGTTAGCTGAGCGAGTTCTTTCCTCTTTTGCCGACTGCTAATTATCCCTTCGCCTTACGGAATACTCGCTAAAGCAGAAGAAGAAAAAAAGGAAAAAAAAAAGTGACTAAGAGAAAAAGAGATGGAACCATCGATGTTACCGGTTCATCCTCAGCCATTTTTACCCTTCTTCTATCTGTTTTTTTTTTTTATTTGAATACTCGTGAAACTCACGTTGATGATCATTTCGTTAAACAACTACTAGAGATTCATCGATCCGAGACACCGAAGACTGTAACTTCTATTTTTTTTTGTCGTAATTTTGTTGAATAATAACAATTAACTTCTTCTTTTTATTTCCTTTTTCCTTTCTTTAATTCTCTAAAGACGTTTTTAAAAAACGCTTTATAAAGGTGGTCTTTAAATGGCCCTGCAATAGCCCGGATTTTGGCCTTTTAATTAAAACTTGCAGACGTCGCACGCAGATTGGATTAGTGAATAGAGGAAAGAATATAACCGGATGGTTAAACGTTTAACCAATGTGATAATACAATAGATCGGAGACATTCGTGATTCACTTTTAAATGGTTACTCGTGTTACTCCTATAATTTACGATAGATTAGATCTATTTCTTTTAATACGTTTAATCTTCAATTATATCATCCTCTAATACTACGTAAAAAAGAAAGGATAAGAAGTTATGAAATAATCGATAAAAATGTTAATGTGATTTAATTAACATTTCGAATTAAATCGAATTAAATAGGAAAGTGTTGAATAATAAGTAAATTCATTTAAAATTCGTATATCCTGAGAAATAATCAACTTAATTTATATATCAAATATCCTGACTCTTTTATAAAAAGTATACTCGTACATATAAGATTAATTATTTCTTTTCCGATAGTATATTTTATTTTTTCCTGTAAAAGCTAATTATTTCATGAATTAACGGTAACATATGCATATGTGTATACATTTACACAAACAATATATTATCATTCGTGATATTGACGTGTATCGAATTCTTGAGCGATGCTCTACATCACACCAGATTTCCATGTTAAACTTCTGATAGAATCCGCGACGAGTGGATGCATAAAGCCGCGGTTACATCGTCGATTTATTTACACACTCTCATCGTATTTGCATCAGCATACGTGGTTGCTTGCTTGCGTGCGTGCATAAGTGCGTGCATACGTGCATAGAACACGTTTGATTCTCGAATTTCGACTCACGCTCGATAACGTGCATAATGCTTCATGTTTAACGCGTTGTCAACTTTTGTGTTATTCGACAATTGGGGTAAATTATAAATTAATTACCGTTTTGTAGCTGTATTTTTCGTTTGATATTTTTTAATAATAATTTTTAATTTTCTAATCACGTTTTTATTGATATATTATTCAATATTAACTTTATTTCTCTAAAGAAAAACATTTCTATTTTGGAATTCGCAACATTATACTATAAGGTGAATATACGATGTGGAAACACTTGCTGACGCTTGATATAAGCCAAAGCAAGACTCCATACAGGCTCATTCTTTGCTGTAACACCTGCTACATGGAACAACACGACATTTCTTGTTCTATCGTGACAGTTGCGAATTTGTACGACACTAAAAGCGATTGTGTTACCTTTTCACTAATTTAAATCTAACTAAAATGTTCTTGCCAAGAGTTTACAATATCTTCTTATTTACAAATATTTTCTGATTTTTCTTTCGATATTAAAATCAACTTAAAATTAGTCTCGTAATAATGAATAATTGTCGGATAGTTAAAATTGGTTTCTATTTGATAATCTAACACGAAAGGACAGTTTTTTGTCTATGCATTTATATTTTATTAACTCGAGCATTGAAATTTGATGCTTGGATTATCTCGAGAAGTAAATCCAATAAATCATTCAAAATTCATCTCATAACACGTTATATCTCCATATTTTTTAGGAAAAGAAAAAGAATATGAATAAAAATAAAAGAAAAATTGAAATGAAAAGAAAGAAAAAGAGAGAAAGAAATTTAAAAAAAAAGTACATTGATAATACTGCTGCATATTTTGAGAAATTGGTGGTAAACAAGAAGAGAGGAAAAGGTGGAGGGTGGAGGAGAAATGAGTAAGAAGAGAATAAATCTAGAAGGGAAGTGGAAATGATAGCACAACGATGAGAGAAAGAGATAAATAAGAGTATTTCAACAATGAGCAATTCAGTGTCGTCTAATTTTCTCTTTCAATGTTGTTCCAGATATCTGTATTTCTTAGAATCTCTCTCTCTCTCTCTTTCTCTCTCTTTCTATATATATATATATATTTCTAGCTCCATTATTCTCAGTAGACGACGCGTATTCTATCAATTTTTATGATTTACCCTTCCACGGAATGAATGTGGCTCATTTGCGTAAAACTCTAACTAGATATCTCTGCTGTCGAGAATTATGTTACATCTGCATCGTGTATATTCACGTTATAGTTCGAATAATTTGAAGAATATTGAAAATTCTTCTTATGTATGTATCGTGCGTTATTATTTCTTATGTATATTGTATTATACTTATATTATAACGAGTAGAAAAAAACCATAAAATAAGAGGAAACCTCAAATAAAATAAAATAAAAAGAAAAAACATGCAACTAAAGAAGATAAATGAATTATCTAATGAAAATTAATTAAAATTGTAATTGAACCTATGAGATCAAAGAAAGAATAAAATACGTTTAATATATTAAATAGAGTAAAGAAAAGTCACAACAGGAAATAACTAATAATGGTGACAAAATAAAACACAAAGACAATAAAGCGAAATTCTAATAAAAGGATAATTAACAATAAAGTCGCTGGTAGACATTAATTAAATTTTAATCAACGGAACAAAACTAAGAAAATGAAAAATACTGATGCACACAAACACACACACAGGTAAACTTATAATTTAAAGATAGAAGTATTAATAATCGTGATTCCAATTTTCCTTGTTAAATTCTACGATATTACGATAATAGTTGAAATTCTCATCTTATTCGTTATTATCATATCGTTCCAACATCGATGTCAATAATTTTGACAACAATAAGAGAACCGAAACGAACTTCTTCATTAGCTTTGGAATCGAAGAAATAATGGAGAAAACGATCTAAAATCGTGGATCGAAAGTTATAGACGCAGGAGTAGTAGAGTTTGTACAATGAGAAACGTCTTCGTATTTCATTCTCTTCGATATTTTTGTCAATCCTGACATCGAGTTCTTACTCGACGGAATAATAATTTGAAGCGTGCAAGAGTAGTCGGTAGGAACGCGATAGGAAACGTCGGCCCCAGAAGGCCGGATTTGCACTTGGCAGGAACCGAGAGACAACTTCCTGAGAAACTTCCTTGAGTGCTCGAGTCTCCATCTATCTTTCGTCCTTTCTTTGTACCCCCTAGTACCCCCACTACTTCAAGTTTCTTCCCAACCCCCAATCCTCCATCTTCTATCTCTCTTTCATTTCTATCTTACCACTTGGTCTCTCACGAAGAACTCAAAGAGTAAAAGCCGTAGGAAACGGACGTGTTCGGAAAAATGTTCTCGAGATGGTGCATTAAAGTAAAGGATTCCATGGAAAACTTTAAGGACTGACTAGGACTCCCTTTGAACCTTCAATTCATTCTTTGGATAAAATACTAATGCCTTTTAACGATTTCTATAATCTTTGCATTCAACGACGATTTCTTTCTTTCACATTTATTTTTTTCTTTTTCTTTTTCTTTTTCTTTTTCTTTTTCTTTTTCTTTCAAACGTAGAGATATCTTTTGATTCAAAGTCAACGGATTATTATGCGTAAAGAAATTTATACAGGGGATATTACTTTGAAACGATATAAATGATCCCTCGAGACGTTTTTCCTTGCTTTTGAAGAGACCTTAATTGACTTGAGAAAAAAAAATGAAAAAATAAAAGAAAAATAATAAGAAGCAAAAGAATAGGGCTTCCGGTTTTTAATTCACTATGAAATGCTTCCGGTGAATCTTATCTCTCAGACGAAACATTTTACTCTGTTTCCCGGTATCATAATTAGCGGAAGAAACTTGCCCAGACAACGGCCGTAGATGAATTTGCCTACCTTAACGTCTACCTACCATCATCTATATGTACTTATCCTTTAGTTTGAAAACTCGGAAGGAGCCAAATATTCCAGAGAAACTAAATACTCGCTTCGTGTGAATTTCTACGAACTTTGAAATATTTTTCAATAAAAAAAATTAGTCTGTACCTGGCAGAAAAAACAAAAGAGAATTTGTAAATAATTTCTCGTTTAATCAAAGTTTCTTTCGATTTTTCAAATAAACGTAGGAATAAAGTATAATTAAGAACAATTAGAGAATCTATCGACATACGTACGTACCTGAGGCCTCCTCTCAATTCCCACCCAACGTTTTCCAATTTGTTATTTATATTTCATTCAATAACGAACATATTTCAATACGATATTTTTGAAAAGTGTTTCGTCGTTAAATCTCTGGCAAGATTAGCGTAATTTGTTGCTACGAGCATCGTACCGTTAGAGACGATTTAATGATTTCATAAAATGAACGTTGCGAAATAGGTCGACAAAAAGAAACGTGTTGTTTCACTTTTTTTTTCAAAATCAAAATAGATAATGAACGTAATATTAATTTTCGTATAGGTTTATAAACTTACAGTTAATAGATATAATATTTATATGTAACAAAATTAAGAATTATTGAAAAGAACATTTCAGTGAGGGGTATTCTTTTCTTTTTCATTGACGATTCAACTCGATTATGATAGCTATTGATTTCTATAACACGATAATGCGTGGCCTATTTTCGGAATATACTGCGAGCCAATTCTACTTCTCATAACGAGCATCGACGCGTAATTGAGCGCGCTGGTTTAAGTGTCATTACGTTGGTTCGCGATATAAGCCGATAAAATTCATTCGCGTAATATCGGAAACATTGGGGTGTACAGCACGTCGAATATGTTCCCCCTATCCTAACGACAACAAAATGACCAATATAGTTTAACGTGGTCACTTATAGATATAATCGTACTTTCATTATTTTTCTCATATCTACAATTGAACGTCATGAAATATGGTATACATTATAAATAAAAGATTTCATTGTATTTTATTTATATAGATTAATTAATTTAATCGGTGAAATTAATTGGATTCGTTAATCATCGATTCAAATGTATCGATAATCATTGTAATCGAGTAAGAAAAGAAATACCAGATATGACGTATAATTTATTTTCAATAAAAGATGTGATTTATAAGAGGTTTGACTCGTGAGAATTGATGTATATATTTAAATGATATTTAAATCGATAATACATGCATACAGGTATATATATATATATATAAATGTTACGGACGGCATACGTCACGTCGTTGAGGAAAAATACGAAAAGGGAGTTGGAGAAAGATAGCGGATAACCAAGTCAATGAAGTTTCCCGAGAGAGCGGATATAGGAGAAATGTTTGTTGAGAAAGAAACGAAGGTAATCCCGATGGAAGATTTAACTGTCGCTAGAATTTCTCGCCCGAACTACACGGAAACGTAGCCGCGCCAAGTTTCCGGCCGGTTTTCCTCCTACAGGCAACCCCCTAAGGAAATTATAAATTGGACGGCGTACTCGACGCGTTTCTAACAAGTAAACGACAACCAAACGAACGAACGTACGAACGAACGAACGAACGAACGAACGAACGAACGAAAGTCGTACCGCGATATCAAGAATCCTGTAAGAATCAAACACGACGATCGTCGCGTAATCCTTCAACTCCGTTTCAATATCTTTCTCAACTTTAACGCGAATTTCGATATATTCCAATGATATTCCTATATATTTTCATGAAAGAAAAAAAAGTTCCATTGTGTTATTCCAAATATTTAATGAATATTAATATATGATAAAAGATAATTTGAATCATATGGAATTCTTTTGGAAAACTTATTTTATTTCCAATCAGATTTATTTTTGACATGAAAGAGACGATATATAAAATATATGGAATACAATTTAACCAAGTATTTGTAGTAGAGAAAATGATATATTATCAAATCTAGCGAATTTATGATATCAAGTATCGTTCCCAATTTTATAACTAATTTTGAAGCATCGATGAATCTCTTGTCCATCTCCGCATTGGTTAACATCGCCTATATTTCGAACATCGAAAACTCATCCATTATATCGCTTATTATGAGTAGCAATTAATTCTCCAATCGAACGTATTTAACATGACGATAGCGTTTCTTTGACCGATTAACTAGAAATTAAAAAGTGCGGTTTAACTATTATCGAGCATGATTAATCGAGATGGTTGGTGATACATATTCTGTAATACAATGAATGTGTACGATCATTATCGTTACTTCATTATACTCGATCTCCCGTATAGTCAATGACGAATTTCCTTTATTCGGATATGAAAAATTATTTGTAAAAAAGACAACTCTATTTTTCAAATGTATAAATAACAATCATCACAACGAATAATGTCAATTTACGTAATTAAAATGTAATCGATATTTATATTATTGACATTGTAAAACAATTTAATAATAATCTAGTAATTATCATGCGAGATGACTAGACATCGTATTATGTATTACGTTCGTAGCATTATCATCGTCCATTGTCCCATCAGTATATCATGTTAATCATCATTTGCATCGATCGGATCGACGGACTTCTAATCGTTCGGATTTTAACTCTTTAACGAAAAATTCAATTGAAAAGGTATGTTGTATGATATAGCGAATGAATGAATCTAATAACAGGAAGGCTTTGCTGTAGTCTCGATATATCCTTCCAATATTTATACACGTCCAGTATTCATTCAACCGATGAGGAAGGCACGTACAACTCATTTCTAATAGATTCTGGATGAATAATGGTTCACCAAGCGAAAATGAATGCTTTTAAACGAAATTCGTTTCGTCGATCATTAATAGAAAACGGATAAAATACAAAAAAAAAAAGAAGAAATGATTGAATATAAATATTAACGCAAATAAAATCATTTTATATTTAAAAAAAAAAAAATGTATATGAAAGGATAAAACAGTTATAATATGTGAATAGACAAATATACTTGTTATACAATAAAAAATACAACAACAAMAAAATTAAAATATAATCCAGGTGTTGTCTTTTATTTTTATGTGGAAAAAAGCATGATTGGTCGATAGATTTTTTGATCGGCAAATGAAAATAAAAAAAAAAAAGAAAAGAGAGACACGAGTTTCGAACGAGGATTTAATGGGTGTAGGACGTGTCGAATGCGACGTATTGTTTCAGGTTCCGAAACATTCTGTTGGCCGTGTTCCGTTGGATTGACGACAAGTGGAGGCCCAGCAATTAAATCAACGCTTTACCACTACAACTCTCTTCCATCTCTCTTCCATCTCTCTTTCTCTATCTTACTCATCAATGCCGCGTTGATCTACGAACGTACACTTTTAATTGACGTGCGATTTTTTATCATCGATTAAAAAAAAAAAAAATAACACTCAGCACTTTGTTCGCAACATCGTCACCGTTTTATCCTGCGAATTTGATTTATTTTTTTCTTTCTTTCCTTTCTTCTAGATTCTCTCCTCGTTTTTCTCACTATTCTTCTTCTTTAGCAAATCGTTCCCTAAAACTCGTTCAACGTTGGTATACCTTTCAAAACTTACTCCTTTCCATCCCATAAGAAGTTTTTCTACGAAATCAAACTCCAACTTCTCGTTAACTTACGATAAGTTATCTTCATTTTGAGATAACAGATCCTTGTTTGTACTTGTATTTTTCTTTCTTGAAAAAATCCGATTGATCTATTATTCATATTTGAATTCGATTCTCAAGTCTGTTCTCTTTAAGTTAAAGCTATGTTTTGTATATATATATGTGATTACTTTTTATTTCGTGAATTATTGCTATTTTACGAATAATAAAAAGAAGAATCGTAGATAAAAAAAAGAAAAAACTATAATTTTATTCGTGATTCGTATGCATTCGTAGATATAAAATACATAGAAGAAGTAACGAGAAGGAACATCACGTCTTTGAATACCTGCTCGAGCCTGCCAAGTTATTCGACTTGCGTTTATGACATACGTAAATATATACTTAGTATAATACTACGAGCTTACATGCTTACGTATGATGATACATCTACATATATATACATTACGCATAGATATCTCTTCTATCACGGCTATCGCGTTATATTCTCTTCTCATTGTCTCACACCGATAAGCGCTTGTAAGCTAGAACGTTATTCTCTATTTCTCATCCTAACCCTGAATAAGCGAAACGAAGGAACCAACGGAGCAACGTAGTCAGCGATTTCAATTTTTAAAGTAGCTATGAGATTCTCCATCGAAAATCTCGATAAAAGAATTGATTTTAACTTATATGAGATATGATGGTTAATATATTTTTTTTTATTAACAATAATATATTATTATTATTTCTACGCATAAATCTTTTATATATTTACATACATATGTATATATATATATTACGGGATAATAAAATATTTCTTATAGTTTAAAGAAGAGATTAGCAACGAGCAAAGATTTATTCACTTTTTGATGGTGAAAAATAACTTTGTACTTTGGGACGTTCAAAGGGTGAGAATTAATTACAGTCGACGAAGCGAAATCTTAATTTGCCAGACCGCAGACGCTGCGAGCGGTTTGTCACGGTTGGTTCTGTGCTCTATAACGATACCCAGTGAGAAACTTGTAAGGAAAAGATAGAAGAGAATAGAATAGAAGAAGAAAGAGAGAAAAATGAAACTGACAGAGAAAAGCTGACGAATATTCGTGGCTTTCAAAGAAAGAAATAAAGAAAGAAATAAAGAAAGAAAAGATAGGAAAGAAGAATACCGAATTGCCGCGAAACATTGTGTAGCGGTAGTAGACAAAGCGTTTATTACGGACGTCGAGCGTGTGAGAATAAACGAAAAATAGGCAAAAGATTGTAAACGCTAGAAAAATGGCAAAACGTGTCGCTGCTTGGATTATTTTATGAAAAAAAAAAAAAAGAAAAAAAATATAAAACGTATCTAAATCAGTTTAAAAAGTAAAATATATTCTCTCTTTTCACATTCGTCGAAAGAGTTGAGTATTTGATCTTACTGTATATACAATGTATTTTCTTAATGGACACGCGTAAAAAAAGTCGATTTTTGAAAGATCTAACAGGTAGCTTTCTTTGTATACCAGCATCAAGTTTATCAAACTAACGTAACAATATCTAGAAGAAGTTCAAGCTTCAATATGACGCAAACCACAAGCTCCGACCTTTTGAAGACTCTCTTGCGAAAGAGAATAACGACGTTGAGTTGGCTCGTTTGAGAGATGCGTGTGTGTCGAATATTTCATGCATAAATCGTGCAATCTGGTAATGTCGTGCAATTCACATGTCGCTAGATTTTACGTGAAAATTTCTCTCTCTCTCTCTCTCCCTTCAAGTACTTCTATATCTATCTATCTATTTATCTATGTTTCTCCATCCACCTATCTCACTTTCTCTATCGCACACGCGTACCTCATTTCAAAGAAGCCGTTTTCGATGGATGCACACAAACGTTCGGAACGTTAATATCTGTACATTAACGACCCTTCGACGAAGTCGAGTCTGTAAGCACAAGGTAGGAAAGCACACTGTAATAACACAACTACGAACTACGACTTCATCTTGAAATTCACCTCATTACGTTCCCCAATATATTATATTATTACACGAACGTGTCTCGTCAATGCTATCTTAATAATAATGCTCCCCTTTAACATCTTTGAATAGTTAGTTTTCATAATGTTACTAAACTAATTTCCAAAGTTTTTATCGAAATATAAAACCATCTCCAAATGTGTAATTAATTTGTAATTTGTAATTGTATATTAAAATATCCAAATTAGTAAAGGATCATGATTATCTTTATTATGAAAAGCTTCCAATAACGTATCAGATTCATATCTGAATAATTATTAATTAAATTATACGCAGGTTGCATCTGACAGGGATGATATAATCGGATGGAGGATGATTTTACGTGAAAAAAAAAAAAGATAGGATTAATAAATTTTCCTATTTTGTATTAGATAAATAAATAATCAGATAGATAAAGAAAATTTGTAATAATTTCTTTTTCTAGTGATCATTGACACGTAATATTTTTTTTTGAAAAAACCATGAGAAAGAAAAAGAACTCCATGGTTGTATGTGAAGTGTAAAATTCGAAAGGATGAATCATTGGAGTAGCTGGCGAAGGCTGAAAACAGAAAAGAAAAAGAAGAACAAAAATAGAGAGAAAGAGAGAGAGAAAGAGCGAGAGGGGAAAAAAAGCGGATGGAACGGAAGCGAAGGGTGTCTGAACGCGAACCGAAGTTCCCTTTACGCGAATTCCATTGTGATACGGAATATAATGGGGATTCAACACGGAAATGTAGCTCCGCTGGAAAATAATGGCATGCTATCGAAGAAACCAGCTCTAAAGCCAGATTATTTTCAGAATTGTGCGAAAGATGGCCAAGTTCTCTGCGTGTCTCTGATCGTTTCAGCAAGAACGATTTTTATCATCGATCAAGTAAAGTACACGTTCAACTAAGAAACCGTATCCTTTAAAACTTTTCTTTGTCTTTTCAATTCTATTTTCAGAGATTATGTAGGTCGGTGATCGATCCTCGTCTATTAAAAAAAACCGTGATCGTTATTACCGTTAATTAATAGGATCATCAAATTATACAATTTAACAGAAATAACGTTATAATCATTTTTACGATTTCGTCGGTTATCGTATTTCAAAAAGAAAAAAATCAAACATTTATGTTTAATACTGAAAATGATTATCCCAGTAACTCCGATTGTTCGCATTATTTTGTGCGAGAGTGCACACTATTAATTCAGACTAATTTTATTGAAAATTGTACTCCGTTAATTGAAAATTTTCGACTCAAAATAATAATAATAATAATGCAAATTATTATTATTCTTATTATTATTATTATTATTACCATTTTCATTTTCAAAACGTGTAACGCTGACAGTTCTGCTACATTTACATATTATATGCGTACACGTACCTATTCATGTACTGTATATATATTCTCGACCAAGAAAATTTGTGGATAACTGTAATTTTAAACTATACTTCGAGAGAACAAGATCTTGTTAGTTATGTAAAAGTACGTAAGGGAGCCTAGAACTAAGATAAAGATATATATATATATGCAGCATTCCACGTCAAATCGATCACTTTTAACCCCAACATCTTTCGAATTTGCAAAAACTTTTTTATCATTACCATAGATCGTTATCATTATTTTATTAAAAATATTCAATGTTAAATAAAAAGAAATAATTTAATTATCTATGAGAATTGACATAATTAAAAGTTAAAGTTATTAAATATTTATAGAATTTATCAAAGAATGCAACTATTTTTGCTTGGATTAAATGACGTATCAAGTATGTAATGTTATTATAATAAAAATATTAATTACAAATCTTTAAAGTTGTCTATATAAAACAGTAATTGTATCAGCAAACTCAATAAAGAGTAACATAAAATATAAACCAGTTTTTATACAATTCTATGCAATGTGAAATACTTTTTAAATTATTAAAATCAAAACGATAAAGTTAGAAATAAAATTATTAAATAATTTAATACGCCTTATTTTCGGTTATGTCGCCTCGTTGAAAGATAGAAGACGAATACGAGGTATGTTACTACGTAACCTTGGTAGAGGAGATCTTGTGTATTGTTTTCTTATTCTTCCTCCCTCTCTCACACACATTTTTTCTCTCTCACTCTTTCTGCAGTATTTCTATATGCTAAAAATATTCAAAAAATAATGAATAGAATAAAGACAATGTAGACATACACATATGACAATGTAGACATATACATGAGAGTGTATTAGAATATTAAAATAATTGTTAATTAATGGATAGAAGTATCAATTATTATTTAAAAGTATGAAATATATTTCTAGAATACCTTCCTCTTCGAAATTCTTTTATAGACTGAGCCGTTGTTTTCTGTAACAAATTTATCTTTAGAAATATTACATTGAAGTTATTAATTAGGAAGTTAAAAAGAAACCAATTACAATTATAATGTTTATGGTAAGCGGTCTTTAGCTAGATTTCACTTGCCATGGAATGTGTATCATATAAAAATATGATAAACATTACATGGAAAGTAATATCCATTGCCCGGGTCTAACCACGAGGAGGTAACCGCTTCTGAAGACCCAAGAGGGATGTGCATCCTAAAGAAGCCACCATCCGAATATAATTCAAAGGAATGAACCTAACTCTTAGGCCCCACCATAAGAGTACCATCCGAAAAATCGTTAAAATTATTATCGAAAATACCAGAGACAAATTTCAATACTAAAAAATACAGAATTAGATAAACAAGGAGTGTAATCTGAAAAGAAATTCAATAAAATCATTGATGATACTTAAAGCTAACACACCCTAGAATAACTTCAACTTATAGAAATACAATCTATATACATTTATATACATAATTTTAAATCTCCATAAAATAAAGTATAATAATTAAAAAGAGTATACAATTAGGAGTTGTTCCA
>NW_015149097.1:0-11881 GCF_001465965.1 Polistes dominula
AATGTAGGTCTCACTGAACAGCGTTAAAGGACTATTTCTGTTTGGTACTAGGGGACAGGATAAAAGCGACAATACGTGATATACATCAAATCTGTTTTGAAAATAAACGAGCAATCCATATATAACGTATAATAATGAGGCTTCTTAAAGATGAGCAAATACCACATTGACCTAAGCACAGAAATGTGGCTTTAACACTTACCTGAATCTTAGACGATGCAGTGTTTTCTTGCTGATTACAGAACTCGACTGCTCTTAATGTTTCTTTGAGCGTCACAGGATGAACTGGATTGTATGACCTTGCACCCTTTTCAACATTTTGGATTATTATTTTTTGAGACATCTGAGTAGCTGTCGCTATGAACTGTCCGGGGTTACGTGAATTCTCTCAATAATAATTTTGTAAATATGACATTAATGTATTATGAATGGTATAACATAGAAAATAAGTTTATTATTTATATCATTAGCAAAGAATTTTATAGTGTACTTGCATGGTGTATTGTTACTTACAGATTGAAATATTACCATGAACATAAGTTTTAATAAAATAATTAGTCTAATATTTATACCATATACTTTTATTAAATGTTCTTATTTTATTACATTAAATTTATATTTTATTTATATTGTAAATAAAAAAAGACAAATTTAAAAAGAAGTAAGCGTGAATGAAATAATATAAATAATAATATTTATTTGGATATCATTAGCAAAGAATCTTATACTGTACTTTATATGGTGTACTATTACTTACACATTTTAATTTTACCATGAACACAAGTTTTAATCAAATAATTATCCAGTTTTCTATATTCATTAGTTCTATTCGATATTACTATATAAAATACAAGGGGAAGTCTTTTAGTAGCAGACACATAAGTCTTTTCATTTTTAAATGTAACTTAATTAATTAGTGTAGTCAACAAACTGTAGAATTAACATAAATTAACAAAAATACAACTTCTTCATAGACATATTTTAAAATAAGAAATAATCTTTAATGTCAAAATATACAATAGCTGAAAGTGTCATCCGGACATACCGGACACACCGGATGTACCGGACAGATTTTACTTCGAACAACTAGCACCGGAAATTTTTAAATCATCCAGCATCGATCACATATGTAGACGTCTGAACATTCAGGATTGTCTGCACATGTTTCATGAGCCCTCCCATGGCAGACGGAGCACTGTCTTTGTGGTTTCCAAAAAATCCAGAATTCATTTGCTCCTTCTTCCTCTTTCACATATTTTTGTAATTAAAAAATTTAATAAAAATGATAACAATTATGTTATGTTTCTAAATTCGAAAGAAAAAGAAACAATTTCATTTAACGTTTTACTTTTAACAAATGGCGTCCGAGTTTCAAGTGACACGAGATAATGCATAACGGTTTGCATAAAACAATAAGAATAGTCGACATACACGTTGCTTAATGTCATCGACACAACACAAGACAACACAACACAACAGTGCCAGATGCATTCAATGCACGAAAGTGTTTTGCCAATGAGTCAATGATCTCACTAACCGATTCCGAGTAGGACGGAATGGAGAGAAACACAACACACATGAGAGAAGGTAAACTCTCTTGACTCGTGCTATCGTTCGATGCATCCTATCAATGATTCATGAGTAGAAAACGCGATCCCATTCATTCCTTCATTTAACCAAGAAGTTAGACCAGACTTAGAACTTCTTCTAAAAAAAAAAAAAAAATGAAAAAAAAAGACAGAAAGGAAGAATGAACACATAGAAGAAAAACATACATAAACACACATATACACTTTTAGCAAAGATTTGCCAGTATATATCGTAATAATGTTGTCATAGTTAGATCGTAATCTTCTGATGATATCTTATCTACTAGAGAAGTATCTCATAAAGTCATAATTTAAATCTTTTCCAATGGAACAACCCCACCGTCAAACCCACCCTCTTATATCCGATCGAGAAAACGATCCTACTCGTGCACACTATAATCTCGAGCTAAACTCGAACATATTTTGCATAGTTGTTCGAATTGCTGTTTGGCCCTAGGCTAAGTTAGTATGAAAAAGAAGAAAATAAGAATGAGATAGTAGAGGGCCGGTTAGGTTAGGTTGAACGCGATCGGATCGTTTAGATTTATGTGGAAACAAGCAGACGATTTTATGATAGAAAAAGAAAATAAATCGAAATAATAATGAGAGTAAGAGAGAGAGAGAGAGAGATGAAAAGATTTTCTCATGAATTTGGAGAACCTTAAGAATGGAAAAAATAATAGCGTGCGAGTTGCAGACAATCGATTCCATTTTGTTTCGGCCTTCGAAGCAAGGTTCCATGGATTATTATATACTATACTTAAATACAAACATATGTTTTACACGCAAGAAGATCCAAGTTATATCGGAAGATACAATCACACACAAATATGTTATTGTCATTCATTTTTTTTTTTCAAATATAGAATTGTATTTATGTCATTATATGTTCCATTAAAAAATGTTTTTAAAACCATGATTTGATATAGGTTAGGTTGTATCAGAGGTTCGTGTGATTGTAGTGAAATTTTACTTTGAAATTGAATAATTTTTCTTTGAAAATGTTAATTAAAAACATACTCAGACATATTTGATTTAATTTAACAAAATATTTCTGAATGTTAATTATTTTATTGTTGTGTATAGATTTATTTAATTAATCTTATGATTGGGGAAATTATTTGTAATTATCTTTTTGATTATAAACTCTGTATTAATGGATTAATCCTGTAAAATAAACGAAAATCAAATCAAATCAAATCAGAAAAAAATAAAAAATAAAATAATTCAATAGAAAATAAAATAAAACAAAACAAAACAAAATCAAATCAGCAATAATAAAAAATCAAATCAGCAACAATAAAAAATCAAATCAGCAATATTAAAAAATCAAATCAGCAACAATAAAAAATAAAATTAAATCAAATTAGGAACAATGAAAAATAAAATTAAATCAAATTAGGAACAATGAAAAATAAAATCCAATAATTTAAAACAAAATGAAATAAAATAAAACAAAACAAAACAAAATAAAATAAAATCAAATAATTTAAAACAAAATGAAATAAAATAAAACAAAACAAAACAAAATAAAACAAAATAAAATAAAATAAAATAAAATAAAATAAAATAAAATAAATAAAAGAAAAATAAAATTGATTTAAATTAAATTAAATTAAATTAAATTAAATTTAATAAAATAAAATAACAAAAATTAATATAAAACAAAATAAAATGAAATAAATTAAAACAAAACAAAACTAAACCAAACAAAATAAAATATAAAGAAATAAAATAGAATAAATTAACACAAAACAAAATAAAATCAAATCAAATAAAATTTCTTTGTAACCATAGTGTGATCCAAAATTTAGATACCCTCTGATTCATCAGTTGCATTGACAGAATAATTCTAAATGTAAATGATTTTTATCTATAGATAAATTTATTTAAATCAATTCATATCATCTATCAAACACTATCAAATTTATTGTCAACTAATTCTAATTTCATCTAACATATTTTATAAAATCTACATTAATTAGTTTATCCCATAAAATAAAATAAAAATAAAATTTTATTGTCTATACCAATAATGTAATCCAAAATTTGGTCACTTATTGGTTCACATGGTTAATTCCACATACGAAATCGTCTTCAAAGTGTCATACATGCACGCGACCTCGTAATTACACCTTCCAGGGACTTTGCAATACCTGAACGAACTAAAAGAAAATAAAGAAATAAAGAATGACTTTCATTTGTCGTAGAAGTGTTAATGGCCCGACGTAAAACTCACGGACGACAATGGAGATCGGGCAAGAGATGGCGTGGGTGTTATTCGAGATATGGGCCAGTTCGCTGCACCGAAAATAAATAAAAAAAAAACAAAACAAAACAAAACAAAGAAAGAAATGAAAGAAAGAAACGAATTTACCCTTTCCCATAGTTCTCTGACCCCAGTTTTTAACGACAGCCAATGAACAACGATTGTATATATTTTTTTTTTTTTTCGTAAATAAAGTGCCAACTACGAAGAGTTGATTCACATTGCAAATAAATCCCATTAAAGTATACATATATGTACTTGCACACATACATACTTATGCGAATTAGTTCCGATATGTTTTTTTTTTGTCAAAGATCTCCCCCTGGACTCCCCTACACCCCCATAATATTTTTGCGAAACCCACGGCATCAATATTAACGACGTCTTCATAACAATTCGTCGCGGTATTAATATTGACCAAGTTTTCAACTATTACACTAGTACACTTATTGGACAATACATTTCCGTGAAAGTACATACGTTTAGTTTTACAACGACGAGTTTAATAAGCCATGTAATTTTTATCGTCGATAGAAATAACTTATGGTGTACGTCCTGTACACACATGAACGACCAATGATGATGACATAATCATCGGTATACTGATTTATCATGACTAGATTTGCATTTAAATTTATGATCGGTTTTATTATAATCGTAATGATTGATACGAGGTTTATGTTAATTATTTGAAAAATATTTGACAAATAAAATGGAATATTATTACTTTGTTGTAGTTGTCAAGAAAGCTTGAACTTTTTTGTATCATTCAATATGGACACCAAGAGAAAGTTTTAACTTTCACTCAGATATTCTTTAACGAGAATACGCAGTTTTCACGTTGTCCACAAGTAAATCCATATAAATGTTAATATTAACAAATGTATATGACATTTATTTATTTTCTTTTTTTTTATTTTGTCTTCAAAAGTCTCAAGACATTTGAGATATCTTCTCGTTGATATCGCGTGCAAATGGAAAATCATGTTTTACTCGCGATTAATATACGTTCAAAGATGATCGCAAGAAGCACAAGTAACAACAAATCTTATGGTGGTTTCGTATTACCCCATACTCTCCACTACCAGAGTAGTGGTAATAATTTTTTTGTATTTTTTATTACTTCCCCCGAACCTCGTTCGTCAAAATGAGTAAAGAAACTTAAAGCTAATTCGGAGGTATGATAATTTAACGTGATGAAGAAGTACAACGTTGTCTTGTTTTGAGATCTTTCGTGTTTGATAATGTACGAAATTGTTATTTTTAATTACAAAGTGATATAACTTAATGTCATGATATTTTATAAAAGTGATATTAACAATCTATATTATCTTAATTAATTTATATTATAAGTTTATATTATAATTAATTAATAATTATAATTATAATTTATTGAGTTTTATTTTTGTAGTGTAGTATTTTATAGTATTATTTCATTATTTAATTATATTTATTATTTAATTATGAATTTATTAATTTATTTAATTAATTTCAGGAATTATTATCTTAAATTAATTAAATAAATTACTTTATTTAATTTATCCTAATTAATTTAGTAATGTAATTAATTTTGGAATTATAGTAGATCTTATATTATAATAATTTATATTATATATTATATATTATAATATAAAAATTGTTAAAAATCTTAATTATAATTATATTTATTCAAAAGAAGAAGAATATAATATATTATCTACATAATAATATTAATTTTAATTAATAGTACCGATAATTAAATATAATTAATTATTAATCATAATTACTGACAAAATTAACATTAATAAATATTCAATCAGAAAAAAATTCAATGCAATTATTTAATTGTGTTAAAAAATAAAAAAAATATTATAAAAGTATTACACACATACGCACACACATCCTTCTAATTCAATTGATTATATTTTCAATAATGTTTATCGATAAATCTCTGTTAGGTAGGACTCGTTAAAGAAGAAGAAGAAGAAGAAGAAGAAGAAGAAGAAGTGCGAGAAAAGAAAAAAAAACCAGAAAATGGGGGAAGCTGTGAAGGATCATCTCGAGTACTCGAGAATACAACTCGACCC
This sequence comes from Polistes dominula, assembly GCF_001465965.1. Next base: position 5,925 of record NW_015149097.1, read on the forward strand.
TCGTGATAATTGCTTGTACCTCTCGAGGATTTTTTCTTTTTTTTCGTTGCATGTAGTATTGAAGAAAGGCCACGATATACATCCTTCGTAATTCTACATTCATACCTACCATTTGCATACATACAAATAAAATAATATATATATGTGTGTATGTGCTAGTTTTCTTAAAATACTTTAATCGTTAGTTGACTAAACAGAATTTTATCTAAGATAGAAAATTTCACCTTAACAGTTGGAACATTTATAGTAATGAATGAGTAAGTAAACAATGATACGTTTAAATATTTTAAATAATAAATCGTACAACGTTGAATTAATCATAGAATTCATGAATTTATTCGTGTCGTCAGAATCAAGCTATGACGTGTATACTCGTCAATCACAGAGTAAGATGCTCTGTAAGATATTGGATCAAAAAAGATGGGGGTTTATTTTATAAAATTAACAATTTTATTACTAATAATTACTTATTTGGTTAGCATAAACACATTATACTAAAAACGCAATCAAAATTAAATATTTACACCTGGTCAGCTGCAAGCATTTCTCCCATGACTGACCATACCTGAAGGAATCCTATTACAAATCAACTTTCTGACTTTTACCTTTGCCACTTTTTAGGCTAACATCCAAAAAAGATTATCATTATATCACATAGATATCACATAAATAAATTCGTTACACGAACTGGTAAGCTGTTTCAGCTGATGCATACGAGGGATGCATGAGTTCATCTTAAATTATTTATATTTTTTATTTGTTTGTTTTATTCCAACATCGTCTCAAAATATTCTAAACATCTTAAAATTTGATAATATGTTTTGTTTTTTTCAAAAATTACAATTTAAATTGCCAATTGTCGTTGCTTTATACACATAACGAGTATACTCGTCAATACACTTCACCAGGAGGTTTAATTGTCAATTGCAGTTAACTGGTTTATTAAGTAAATTATTTCTTTTATGTAGATGCGCAATGTTCGAACAGTCATAGAAATAATATTGAATAAAAGAATTTTCATTGTCAGTCTGGAAGTGAATCTCGAAAAGTCTGAAGGTGAATCTCGAAGAGGAAGGTACTCCGATCATTTCTTCTGAGCTTTTAGGAAACAATAGACTCTCCCATCGATTAGTAAACAATTATTTTAATATTCTTATACATTCTACTAATATTATAACATAATTTAATCCTCGAAGTCATCACTGCTTAAGAGCAAGAAAATAATTCATTGACCATTTAACTGTGGTGCCCTCGTCTGAGACCGCGCACCGTTTGGTATCGCCAGAATTGAACCATAACGAGTATACTCGTCAATATACTTCACCAGGAGGTTTAATCGTCAATTGCAGTTAACTAGTTTATTAGGTGAATTATTTCTTTTATATAGATGCGCAATGTTCGAAAAGTCATATAAACAATATTGAATAAAAGAATTTTCATTGTCAGTCTGACGATGAATCTCGAAGAGTCTGAAGGTGAATTTTGAAGAGGAAGGTACTCCGATCATTTCTTCTGAGCTTTTAGGAAACAATAGACTCTTCCATCGATTAGTAAACAATTATTTTAATATTCTTATACATACTACTAATATTATAACATAATTTAATCCTCGAAGTCATCACTGCTTAAGAGCAAGAAAATAAATCATTGACCATTTAACTGTGGTGCCCTTGTTTGAGACCGCGCACCGTTTGGTGCCGCCAAAATCAAGTTATGACGAGTATACTCGTCAGTCACAGTATTAATAAAAATAATTTATTTATATAAAATAGTATCAATATTTAAAATTAAATATAAAATCGATATAAGATTGACTCAACTGTTTGAGTTGTAGAACGTAGAATCAGAGCAAGAAAGTAATTTCTGAGCAATTAGTGTAGCTGTCAGTAGTGTTTAAAGATAAAAAAAAAAGAAATAAGAAAACAAAAAGTATAATGGGACTTATTCGAATAAAATGGTGAAAGAAAGAAAAGAATAGAAAGAAATAAAAAAAAAAAAAAAAAAGATGGATAGAGACAAGCAAAAGTTCTAATAAAGTCCGTTGGGACGTAAATTCAGTTGGTTGAAGTCGAGTACGCGCTTCGTTGACTTTCCAAGAAGCTATTAGATGCCAGAACGTTTTCCTTTTTGCTATACCCGATCTAAAACCTTAGAGCGATGGAACAGTCGTTAAAATGCCTACTCTTATTTCAAACTACCGTGAAACCGCTAAGCGAATGTTTTCCTTCTACGTTAGAAAAATCGCTTTTCCGTAGTCGCATTAGTGACACAAATTAGTTCCTTCGTTCCTTCGTATAATAAAAAGAAAACAAAAAAAAAATGAAGTAAAAGAAAAACACTTCTTCTTCGGTAACCTTAAGTGTCAATTGTCCAAATCAGGATAATCGTATAGAAATAAAAACAAATATGTTGAAATAATTGCTAGTACTATTTGGTAATGTTACTTTTCTAATTAACCCTTTGATCCATATGGACGCATATATGCGCTTGGTAATAGTTGCAAGTGTATATATTATATGTGTGTTTATCGATATTAATGTAAAATAATTTAGGTATTATTGGTTTGAACATTGATTATTAATTATTGATTATTGTTTGGAATATTGTAATATGAAAATTATATTAAAAAGTGATTATTTATTAAGTTAAATTATTATTATTAAAAATTAAATATTAATATTATCAAATTTATTTTTATATCAATGTAAAATAATATAATATTAGTTTGAGTATTGATTATTAATTATTATTTTGAATATTGTCATATAAAAATTATATTAAAAATTATATATTAATTAAATTAAATTATTATATTTAAAATTTAACTATTAATATTATAATTTATTTTTATATCAATGTTAAATAATTTAATATTGATTTGCTTAGTGAATATTAATTATTATTTTAAATATTGTCATATAAAAATTATATTAAAAATTAATTATTAATTAAATTACATTAATATAATTAAAAAATTATTAATATAACAATTTATTTTTAGAATTTGATAACAATAATAATAAATTATTCCTTTCCTACAAAATACATTAATTAAAAGTATTCAGCATTTAAATAATTAAACAACGAGCTGAAACAACACTTGCACGATCCTTGAAATAAATAATTATTTTAAATAAATAATCAAACAAATATACTTGGAGAATTATTCAAACAATTCATAAGAGTATCATGAAACGTTTCAATTAATTCACGAATCAACGTACTTTCAAAATCATCAAATCATGAGATTGAAAGTTTAAAGAAAAATGAATCGAGATCGCGGTTGCAAGCAACGGATGTTGCTCTGTTGCTAGTGCTGCAGTTTTACGGTGCTTTGCGTAGGCGTGCAGACGGGAGGATGCACAGTCACAGAAGAAAGCAAGAAGAACCCAAAGAAGAAGAAGAAGAAGAAGAAGATGAGAGAACGTCCTGGGTCTCTTCTCTTGTGGCTGCTGCCGGTTCACCGACAACGAGAGACATGCTCGAACCGTCTTCAAAGAGAAAACAAAAAAATAAAAGAAAAAAAGAAGGAAAAAAGATATAAAGAAAGAAAGAAAGAGATAGATAGATAGATAGATAGAAAGGAGAATGAAAGACGAGGATAGCTGAGAAACGGAACACCTGAGACTTCTTTCGTCCTGCACCACCCAACCCTTCGCCACAGAATCCTTCACCGCCTTCTTCTCTCTCTCTCTTTCTTTCTTTCTTTATTTCTTTATTTATTTATTTCTTTCTTTCTGTTGGTTACCCGTGCCACCTTGATGTCCTTCTGTGCCTTTCGAGAACGTCGTGCACTCTCCGAGGAAGGATGGCTTTGCACTAACTCACCCACCACGTGGGCAGCGCATTTCCGAACTCTCTCGTCATCGACCCTTTTAGTTTTCTCTCTCGCTCTTCCTTTCTTCCTTTCTTTCTTTCTTTCTTCCTTACTTACTTACTTACTTTCTTTCTTTAGTTATGTATCCTGATTCTGTTGGGATGATAGATCGTAACTACTGAGTTCTATAGTTTTGAATATTTGTTTGATTTTTAAATGAGAATATAATTATTGAAATGAAATATTTAATTGGATTATTGATTGGATTATACAAACAATTTGTTGGGGAAGTGTCATCAAAATCAGAAACGTTTCAGAATTGTTTAATTAATTAGAAGTAGTGTAAAACTCTTTCTCAGGATTATTTAAATAAATTATTAAATAAATGTTTATTGAATTATTGAAACAAATTGAGTTGAAGTACCATCGAGAACAAAAATGTTTCAATTTGTTTGATTTAATTAAAATGAGAATATAATTTTTTAAGTAAAATATTAAAATAGATTATTGATTGGATTATTTAAATAATTTATTGTGGAAGTGTCATTAATAATAGAGATGTTTCAGATTTGTTTAATTAATTAAAATGAGAATATAGTAGTATGATTCTTGAAATGAAATATTAAATTGGATTATTGATTGGATTATGTAAACAATTTGTTGTGAAAGTGTCATCAAAATCAGAAACGTTTCAGATTTGTTTGATTTAATTAAAATGATAATATAATTATTGAAGTAAAATATTAAATTGGATTATTGATTGGATTATTTAAATAATTTGTTGTGGAAGTGTCATTAATAATAGAAATGCTTCAGATTTGTTTAATTAATTAAAATGAGAATATAGTAGTATGATTCTTGAAATGAAATATTAAATAGATGCTTATTAGATTATTGAAATATATTTATTGTGAGAGTGTCATCTAAAATAGAAACGTTTCAGATTTGTTTAATTAATTAGAAGTAGTGTGAAACACTTGCAAAATCATTTAAATAGAATATTTAATAAATGTTTATTGGATTATTCAAACAAATTTGTTGTGTGAGTGTCATTAAAACCAGAAATGTTTCAGATTTGTTTGACTAATTAAAATGAACACAACTCCTGTGCATGATCATATTAATAAAATATTAAATAAATGCTTGTTGGAATATTCAAACAATTTGAATGAGACTATCATCAAAAACAGTGACATTTTAATTTATTTAATTAATTATAACAAGCTTACAACTTTTGCACGAATCTTTTACATTAGATTTACAAATGTTTTGTTCATTTTGTTTTTTAATAAATTACAAACATTGTTTTACAGATGACAGGAAATAATATTTCACATATTTCATTACTTAATTAAAAACCAACATATGTTTTTAAAATAATATTTAAGTGTTACACAATTAACATAAATAGTAATCAAATTATTAATAAATAAAATGAACTTACATCAATTCGTCAATCTAATGTTAAATAAAATATTAAAAAGGATTATTGTGGTTGGATTATTTAAACAATTTGTTTTTAAAATATCATCAGAAACAGAAAAGTCTCAATTTTGTCAAATTATTTAAAAGAAATTATAATTCTTGAAAAAAAAAAACATTAAATAAACACTAATTAGATGATTCAAATAATTTGTTGTGAGAGTATCATGACAAACAGAACAGTCTCAATTTGTTCAATTAATTAAAACGTGAGTATAATTCTTGAAAAAAAGAAAAAAATATTAAATAAATATTCATTAAATTATTCAAACAATTTGTTTATAAGAGTATTGGTAGAGAATTCGATGAAGACATCGAAGATGTCGGAAACATTTCAATTTGTTCGAGTTTGTCGGTGAAATGTTCTTTTTCTTGCTGATATAAACCTTCTTGTTTCTTCATATTTTTTCTTTTTTTTAAGACGATCTTTTTACGAAATAAAGATCGAAAAAAAAAAGAAAAGAAAAGAAAGAGAATGAGAAAAATAGAAAAGATACCTACATCAGATTTATTTCCACTTAACAACCATGATTCCGTTCTTTTAAACGGACCGCTAACGACCGATTTGGGTAAAGAATCTCGCGAACGACGTGGTCCTACCTGCTCACACGAAATTGCTCCTTCACCAAAACCTGGGTAATAAAAAGAGTCTATTAAA
>NW_015149097.1:14855-28180 GCF_001465965.1 Polistes dominula
ATTAAAAAATATAATTTACATTCTATATATATATATATCTATATATTTAAATATAATATATAAATATATGAATACAATATATGTAATAATAATTTATAATTGAAATATATTTATTATTAATAATAAAATATTCATATATAAGACAAATGATACTCGCTCGTTGTAATAAAACCACTTAAGTCCCTCACGGCATACAACAAATTATCCTTAACACATATATATATATAACCCCATCTCTTTCTAACCAATATCTATACACACACGCATATCATAACGCACACCTGTACGTAATATTATCGTTCTACGTGAGTGCACCCTTTAATGATATTTCGTTAGCTAACGTTCACGTTACGTTGATTTTCTTCGATTCACGTTTTCAAATCCCCGGGCCTCTCTCATTGCAATTATGCGATTCCTATCAACTAAACACACTTATGTTACTTATGTTACTTAGTTCAACAACAAAAACCAAATAAAAATAAACAGACTTAAGTAAGGAAGGAGTGAAGGGGGAAGGGGAAATAAGGAAAGAGAGTGGAGAGAAAGTTTTTTCTATTTTTCTTTTAAAGAGAAAGATACTTGTGTCCGTTGCACGCCCGGTAACGCCCGTGAAGTAATACGATTGGTCGAATCTCATTCCGATCCCGTTGCTTTTTACCCGTTGCAAGAGAAAATCGCCATGCAACTAACTACGCAAGCGCAGTATCACTGTTTCTACTAYTACTACTACTACAACTTATTTAAGTTGTTTATTTTTTGTTGATTTACTTATTACAGAATTGTATCGAAATTATCCTCTAACGTTAGTTTAATAAAAAAAAAAATACTGAAATAGGAAATAGATAAATAGAAAACACGAGAAGTGTGTTTTTTTTTAATCCTAAGAAACAAGAAATGAACGTTAAAGGTGTTTTAACGTCCAACGATTCGTTGAAAATCGCAGAATCAAAGAATCAAATTGCAAAAATGCAATTTCTTCTTTTGTTTATTTTGTGTGTGTAGATTTTTATGGAATGTTTTTGTTACTAGCACATTTCTCCTCCCCCCCCCCCAATTTGAGTTTAACTTCAAGAATATCTATGATTTCTTTTAGATCTTATTCGTATTTTTATTTTGAATTTCTTTTTCCTTGAAGCAAAGTTAGGTGTGTACAATACTATCATGATCGAGTTGAAGCAAGCAAACAAACAAGTAAAGCAAAGCCAAGCAAACGCCGAGGGTAGCGTTATAAATTACGATATGTAAATTTAATAAGTGGCCATTCCTAACAGAGAAAATGAGAGATAGATAGAGCGAGAGAGAGAGAGACAGAGAGAGAGAGAGATACCCCACCCGCCCCCCTTTAATGCAACGTCCTTGTGCATCTTCTTTTTTTCAGCAAAAATCTTTTTATTCATTTTATGATTCTTCAATAAAATAAGGAATAAAATTAAAGCTAGGATAAGAGATATTATATACAGGGTGTTCCACAATATTTATAAGATATTTATAATTGTACCAAATAAAAATATTTTAGTAAATATTGGTCCACAAATTAATCGTTTTTGAAATATAAACATTTGTTTACTAATTATAACTATATAATATAACTATAATAATAATAATAACTTTATTATTATATAATTAATAAATAACTATAATAATATAGTTATTATTATTATTATAGTTTGTATATATTATAATATAATTATTATATTTAAATAATTTTATTATTTATATTACTATATATTACTATAATATAAATAATAAAATTAATATTATTATATAATAATAATAACTATATTATTATAATATTGACTTACTAATAAATTTTTGATATTAACAGAAGATCTTTCACATGTCGACCTTCCATTTTTACACACACTTAGCACCTTGTTTTTACATTGTCACAAACACCTTCAAAAATTCCACAATTTTTTACTTAACATTTTTATAATACTTCGTAACTGTATAATATTTACAATCATTGATCAACAACTGATTGATTCTTCTATATACCATATAAATATTGAATGATTTTTCTTTTGAACACCCTGTATATTTATATATATAAAAAAAAAACAAGGAAAAGAATATAAAAACTATAAAATAAGTATGAAAGAAATCGTTAGAGTTACAATCGTTAGAAAACGTATAGAATGTAATAGAAAGAGAAAGATGATAGTTCACATTGTATGTTCGTTTTTCTTTTTCTATCTCTCTTTCAGAAATACATATATACAGATTACATGTAAAAGTAATAGACACATATATTCTATAGAATCCCATCATACGACCTCGTATTCTCTTAGAGGAATATCTCCGTCGCGAGCCGCTGATAGACGTAATTACATCGTATCGACAGTCGGGCGTGCCTGACCCGCGCAACGGCCGCGACGCTCTGTGATTTACAGTTGTGCCGCTTGAATTAAATGCAATTAAGTCGCAGTAAATTACGCGTGAGCGACCGCGCGCGCGAACTATACTTGCCCCCCATACGACCTCGTATTCTCTTAGAGGAATATCTCCGTCGCGAGCCGCTGATAGACGTAATTACATCGTATCGACAGTCGGGCGTGCCTGACCCGCNCTCTCCCTAACGACACACAACAGATAAATCAGCGTCGCGTATGCCCTCGTCGTCGTCGTCGTAGTTGCATATGTGTGCATGTGTATATGTGTAATCGTTTTCCGAAGGAGAAAAATAGGAAGAAGGATAAAAGGTGGAGGAAGAGGTGAACAAGGAGACAAGTAATAAAAGAAAAAAATTACAAGAGATGAATAGAAAAAAAAAAAAAATACAAGAGATGTTTAATCCTTTGATGAACTACATTTGACTTATGCAGTACCGTCCATGCATTTGTTTGGGCACATTATGCACAACTTATGTGTATCATTTTTTAATTATTATAATATTTACCAAGTAATTTTTCATCTTTATGGGTAATTTCAAACTTTCATACTTCCACAACTTTTCAGGTTCTTTTTTTGGCAAAAACACTTAACGCAATCTACCAAACATCTTCACGAACTTTCCAGATAACCCAATAATATATTATACACCTACAAATCAATTCTACATACTCAAAATATATTAACCAGTTAACTGTGGTGTCTTGGTTTGAGAACGCGCACCTTTTTGTGTCGCCAGAATCGAGCCATGACGCGTATACTCGTCAATACACGTCAATCACAATTAACTTGTTAATTAGATGAATTATTTCTTTTATACACCTGCTTAATGTTCGAAAAGTCATATAAACAATATTGAATAAGAGAATTTTCATTGTCAGTCTGACGATGAATCTCGAAGAGTCTGAAGGTGAATTTTGAAGAGGAAGGTACTTCGATCATCTCTTCCGAGCTTTTAGGTAACAATAGACTCTCCTGTCAATTAATTAATAATTATTTTAACCTTTTAATACATTCTACTAATATTATAGGACAATTTAACAACTATCAAATTGACGTTTGTTTAATGTAAGAGAAGAATATATGGGGTTCTATGGGTAGTTGCTAAATCGTTGCCAATTGCCAAGTATTTTCCTCATTGTGGAATCTTTAGATTTAACAACTATCAAATTGACGTTTGTTTAATGTAAGAGAAGAAGATATGGGGTTCTATGGGTAGTTGCTAACTCGTTGCCAATTGCCAAGTATTTTCCTCATTGTGGAATCTTTAGAATGTTCTTTATGCAACCCCTCTCCTTCCTTTGTGCTCGTAAACCAACTTGTTTTTCTCTTCTCTTCCCTCCCCTCCCTTACCTTTCTTTTTTTTTCTTAAGTTTCTAAGTCGTTGTGATCGAAGTCGATTAGTTTTGCAATGTCGGTCAAAGATTGTGCAACAATTTTAATAGTCTTTATTTTATTTTTGTTTTTGTTTTGTTTTGTTTTGTTTTGTTTTATCATATCTCAAATTGAAAGGCAGTATGTCATTCGGAAACATTATCAGCGATGAGTCTGATAACGTTGGAATGTATTATACGTTTTATACGTTAAGAAGTATCGACTTACTTACTTACTTACTTTGAGAGAGGAATTCGGTGCAAATGTCACGAGATACGCACAAGATAATCGTCCCCTTCCTTTACTTTAGATTTTTTTTTTTTTATTTATTATTATTATTTCTTTATTTCTTTTTCTCTTTTTTTGTTCCTCATCACTCGACCGTGTAAATTTTCTTTTTCTTTTTCTTTTTCTTTTTTTCTTTTTTTTTTTTTCATTCGAAGGATCATTTCGAAGGAAAGAGTTGCGATGGGAAGTCACGAGATATATATTCAAATAAATTATAAATAAATACGTAGAAATACGTTTATCATGTTTCCATTGATCTCTCACATGTTCTCTCTATACTATACGTTTAATGTGTTTTCTTTTTTTTATTATTCAATTATATTATACAGTTATAATATTAAATATATAATATACACACATATGTGTGTGTGTACAACGTAATGTAAAATTTAGTATCATATAAATATATATTAATTTAATATACGAATAGAATATTACACATATTTGCAATATTATATACACATATATGTATACAATTTAATATAAAATGTAATATAATTATACATATATATTATATTAATATACACATATGATATTACACAGAGTTTTAATATAATTTACAAATATATTATTAGTTTCTATATTATAATACACAATTATAATATAGAATATAATACACATATATGCAATGTAATACAAGATATAATATAATATAAACATTATACAAATACAATAAATAATTATACTATAGAATATATAATATACACATTATCGAAATATAATACGCAATTATAATATAGAATAAAATACACATATATATACATATTATTTTAATATATGCAAATAATATTACATATACTTGCAATATAAAATAAAATATAATATAATATACATATGCATTATTTTAGTATACACATATGATATTATATATATTTATATAATATAATTTACAAATTTTTTTTTTATTAATTTCTATATTATAATACACAATTATAAAATAGAATATAATACACATATATGCAATGTATTATAATATAAAATATAATATATTATACACATTATTGAAATATATAATATACAATTATAATATAGAATATAATATAGGAATATTATATATTATATATAATACAATATAAAATATAATATACATAGAATATTGCACATATTTGCAATATGATATACACACCATCCAAATATAATATACAAAATTATAATATAGAATATATTATGTTTCAATGTAATATAATATATAATATACACATTATCAAAATATAATACACAATTATATAGAATATAAAATACATATATATGTAATGTAACATAAAATATAATATAATATACACATTATTTAAATATATAATATACAATTATAATATAGAAAATAATATAAAAAAATATATAATATAATATACATATATATTACCTATTTATAATATATAATTATAAAATAAATTAAAAAAAGAATCTAAGAGAAAAGTTAACACAAACGTTGAATAAAGTCGTCCAACTTGGAATATAATCGGCGTAGAAAAGGCGTTACCGATGGCGATATCACGGTTAGCAGGTTAATAAGGTCGCGTGGGCGAAGTCATGGCAATAAAGAGCACGCTTATCCATGCTCATCCTTTTAAGTTTTAATCCTGTGTGCGTTCGTTCATTCGTTCTCTCCTACACACTCGTGCACACTCCGACTACTTCGGAATCCTTCCTCTCTCTCTCTCTCTCTTTCTTTCTCTCTTTCTCTTTCTCGTTTTCTTTCTTTCTCTGTCTCTTTCTCTCTTTCACCCTTTCGACTTAAAACCCTACCACCCAGGTACTTTGTTATATACTCCGGAACGTTCCGACCTTCATTTACATATCTTTGTATCAATGCTACTACCTCGTTTCACCGGTCGCATACTTTCTGAAACGTTCAGAGGTTCACATTTCACGATTCTCTAGTTTCTCTAGTTTTCTAGTTTCCTATTTTTTCATTCTTTTCTATTTCTATATTTCTAAATGCGTTCTATACTTTACTCATAGATAACTTTCGATTTCGTCGCGAAATATCACACCTGTGTTAAAAACAAATAGAAACAAATAGAATTCTTTATTTCTTTTTTTTTTTTTTCTAGACAAAAATGTTTTCATATTTATTTCAAGGATCAAGTTTCTATTCTACGGATCTTTATAAAATTTTTCTAATACAAACTTGTTCTCTTTACATCCACCTCTACCACTTTACACCATATATTACCACCTTTACAAAATGTATCTATGATTTTAATTAAATTATTTATTATTGTGTCGAATATTTAAATAAGTTCGAGCAAATATTCTCAACTATTATTTGAGAATTGGTTTAATAATTATAGATCATGATTTTAATTACGTTCATTTCTTACACGTATTTATTTGCAAGTTAATATTCTAGTTGGTTTTAGAAATTGGATTTAGAAAGAAAGAAATGAAGGAAGATAATGGTGAGAATAAAAGTAGTCGTGTGCTTGGTAAAGAAGAAATAAAGAAACAAGAAATTGAGCTACCTTGAAGTAGGATCATTTTCATAGTGTGTGCATGTGTCTCCCTTCATTAATTCTGAAACGTACCGTTGCAGTGGTGCACAGTCATGTAATAATCATGCAATACTCTTACTCTTTTTCTTTATTTATTATTTCTTCTTGTAGCAATCACAAGTTATTAAAAAAAAAGCTTCTAGTATTTTGCTTAATAAAGAAATCAATTTACTGATTTATACAAAAGAATTAGTATCTTAAAAAGATACTTAATTAGATGCATATTTTAACCTTGAAGTCAGTTTGTAGATTGTGTAGGTAATGTGTTAATAAATTAGGGTGTTTTTATTTAAGATATTAAATAAGATTTGTTATTTTTTGTTATATTTATTTATTATATTTTAATTTAATTTTAAATTCATTATATAAGTTAATTATAAGTTAAATATATAAGGTAATTTTATTTATATATATATTATATATTATATAGTTAATTTTTATTGTATATATTTAATATTACTTATATTATTTATATAAATTATATAAATAATATTATTAATATTATTTATATATATATAATTAATTTTTATTATATATATTTATGTAATATATTTTATTTAATTTTACTTTAATTTTAAGTTAATTATAAATTAATTTTCTTTATACATAATATATATTATAATTTATAATTTAGATATATTATAAATTATAGTTAATAATAATAGATATATAATAAATTATAGAAGATTATAAATTATATATATATATATATATATATTTTTTTTTTAAATTAAAATTCAATTAAAATATATTATAAATATATATAATATACATTAATTATATACATAATTTAATAAAAAATAAATTAATTTAATTTTAATTTAATTATAATGTAAATATAAGATAATTTCATTTATATATATACATATGCTATATATTATAATTTATAATTTAGATATATTAAAAACCAAGGGATTGTGTTATAATTGCAATTTGACGTAAAAATAATTCTACAATCAAAGATATCTTCTTTAAACATTACTTTAACGAAACACAATCCGCTCATATATAAATTATCTAGATAAAATATAAAATATTTTTAATTCCTTACATTAACTTTAATAAATTAATAAATCTACAAATTATCTATTTAATATACACATAGTTAGTTATCAAAAATTACTTATAAACAAATATACATTCTCATTATTTTTTTTTTTTTTAATCATTCTATTTGTTACATTCAACACATTAATATTTATCAAACAAACACATACATTCTCATTACAATTTTGTAATCATTATATTAGTTACATTCTACACATTAATACTTCTCATGATTATTTTACAATTATTCTATTCAATAAATTCTTTTTTTATATTTATACATATATTTTGATTTGAATTATTATCCAAGTACCTTTCAGCATAGATGGTGAAAGGAACAAGAAAAGAAAATAAACCGATCATCATCATCATCATCATCACTGTGTCAATGTATTTAAAATACGTTTAAGTACGATTATCTCTTGTCCTCTTTAAATGCATGGACAAAGACGATAAAGGAGTGACACGTTTACGAAGACCACGACCGGTAATGCACGGGAGATTAACGAATGCGTTCACGTCGACGCTTCCAACGATTCAAGCCTGGAAAGAAGATCGATCGTATCCGAGGCGTAAGGTTCCAGAGTGACCCCCCCCACACACACACTCCACTCATTCTCCCTTCACTCGTTCTCCCTTTACCCTTCTCCCTTTTATTACCTCTCTCTTTTTCTATCTCTTTCTCTCTCGTGTATGTGTAAAGTTCCAGAGTGTCCCCACCCATTCACCCTTCTCCCTTTTATTACCGTCTTTCTCTCTCGTGTATGCGTAAGGTTCCACAGTGACCCCCCCCCCCACTCCACTCTCTGCACTCGTTCTCTCTTCACCCTTTTCCCTTTTATTACCTGTCTCTCTTTTTCTCTTCTTACCTTCTAACTCTCCTTTTCTATCTCTCTCTCTCTCTCTCTCTCTCTCTCTTGTGTATATGTGTACACTATCGAACAAAGTCATTAAGCGAGCATACTTTTTATGGATCGTTGTGATACATCGACTGGTAGGTCGAACGATTTATCTTATAAAAAAAAAAAAAAAAATAGTTCTTCTCAAAGAAGATTCCTTTCTCGTATACTTGCTCGAGTTGATCTTCTTGAAAAATTCATTTCTCATTCATTTTTCTTTTTGTTCTTTTTTTTTTTATTTGGAATTATTTCGTAGTTAATCGTTCGAGTGTATGCAATGTGTGGAATTTGTTTTATAAATATTTTGTGTTATCTCATTTTTTTCAATCTGATTGTTAATCATTTTATTTCATAAACACACACACAAAAAATGGTTTTTCAATGAAGATTTCTTTTCTTTTCGTACACTTGGTCCAGTTGATCTTCTTTATTAAAAATTCATTTTTAATTCATTTTTATTTTTTTATAGATAAAAATTATTTGTAATTAATCTTACAACTTAAAACATAGTAAAGTTTGTGTTAAAAAATATTTTTTAATATTTAATGTCTTCCATCTTATTCGTTTTATTTCATAAACACAAAAAGATAGTTTCTTCAATGAAGATTCCTTGTTTTCGTACACTTGGTCCAGTTGATCTTCTTTTTGAAAATTTCGCTTCTCATCAATTTTCTTTTTTTTTTTTTTATTTAGAATTATTCATAGTTAATGTTTAGACTGTATGTAACGTTTGGAATTTTTGTTAAAAATATTTTGCTTATATTTAATTTCTTTCATCTTAATTATTTTAATTCATGAACACCCCCAAAAAATGGTTCTTCAAAGAAGATTCCTTTTTTGGTAAATTTAGAAGAGCTGATCTTTAAAAATTCATCTTTTATTCATTTCTTTTTTTATCTACAATTATTCGTATTTAATCTTTCAACTGCAAGCAACGTGACATTTGTGTTAAGAATGTTTTTTATTATGTAATTCTTCTAATGCATTTGCATCTTACTTAATCATTTTATTTCATAAATCAAACAAATAGTTTCTCATCCCTACTTGAGTTGAACTTTTCCAAAAATTCATTTTCCAATAATTTCTTTTTATCTACAATTATTCGTATTTAATCTTTCAACTGCAAGCAACGTGTGACATTTGTGTTAAGACATTTGTGTTTTTTATTATCTAATTCTTCTAATGCATTTGCATCTTACTAAATCATTTTATTTCATAAATCAAACAAATTATTCCTCATTCCTGCCCTAGTTGACCTTTTTTAAAATTTCATTTTTCAATAATTTCTTTTTAAACTACCATCATCCATACTCAATCTTCCAATTGCAAGTAACGTGACATTTGTGTTACATTTTATTATTTAATTCTTCAGATGCATTTTCATTTTACCTAATCATTTTATTTCATTAATCGAAAAAATTGTTTCTCATCCCTGCCTTAGTTGACCTTTTTCAAAATTTCATTTCTCACTCATTTTTTTATCTACAATCATCCATACTCAATCTTCCAATTGCAAGTCCCATGACATTTGTGTTAACAATATTTTTTATATTATTCAAATTTTTTTAAATGCATTTCCATCTTAATCATTTTATCTTCTAATAAAAATAAATGCTTCTTTAAAAAAAAAAACTCCTCTCTCATCAATCAGTTGACCTTATTCAAAAATTCATTTCTCATTTATTTTTTGTATCTACAATTATTTTTACTTAATCTTTCAACTTCAAGCAAAATTTGAATTTATATTAAAAATATTTTGTACTACTCTACTTGTTAAGATGCATTTGCAATAAATCATAATATCTTATTTAAAAAAAAGATTCAGAACTAACCAACGATTGAAGAATCTGTCGAAGTAGAAAAAAAACAAACGAAAAGAAAAGAAAAAAACCAAAAAAAAAAAGATTAAAATAACCGAGTAATTATTTCCATTACTTTGCAGCTTTCTCCAAAGTCATACTTCCGTGTCCGTTGACACGTTGTTTCTACGACGAAGAAATCTTTGTCGAGTCGATAGAATTAATACAACAAAATGAAATAACACACGTTCGTTCGTTCGTTTGACGAACCACTCGAACTCGTTGCTTAACCTCCTCAGATGTATGTAAATATTAAACAAAAGAATAGAATAGAAAAAGAAAAAGAAAAAACACAACAAAAATGAAAACTCATTGAAGTTTATAGATTTCACTTGTTATATACGTTCAAATCATCATATAAATCACTAGAGTTACACATTTTTTATTTAATATCATTTCCTTTCTAATTAGTTTTAAGTTTCTTCTTGCAGTTCTTGAAACAACCCACACACTAGGGATTTTTCATCAATCCCCATGTAAGTGTACCATACTTGACACTTTCATTTCTGTTTAAAAAAGAAAAAGAAGAAGTTTAAGAATAAAAAGAAGAAGAAGAAGAAGAAGAAGAAGTTTGAGAAGAATAAAAATAGTTTACTTGTCTATTATAATCTTGCTGTAACAACTAACAGAACAATGATCCTTTTTAAAGTATTGCAATGGTATAAGAAAACGAGTACAAATGTAGTAATGAAAACAACACAACTGAAATCGTGAAATTAGAAACGCTTAAAGTTTCCGTTAATGAACGAATGAGAGTGACAATGTGCAAGTGAAAATTCTAAGCACGTAATAGGCGAATATTTCAGCGTTTCCTTTAGTTTTACAAGTTTGCTTACTTTTTTAACATTCCGACCTCGTCCGATATTCTACGAATATATTAGTAACTTTGTTGCAATTTAGAATACGTTACGCAAAAAACTTTTTCATCGTCAATATACATCTCTCTTTCCCTCTCTCTCTCTCTCTCTCTCTCTCTCTCTCTATTTAACAATTATGAAGTTAATAATATGAGAATCACGAAAAGAGATCTCTCGTTAAGACGAACAATAAAAAAAAAAAATAAGAGCGAGCACCACCTTTTATACCTTTCAATGATTTATTTAAATAACTACATTAATATTTAATATACAGTGTGGAACATTTTAAGTGGGAAGTTTTGCTTTCTCTTTACTATCTCATTCTATCTCGTTCTCTTGCAAACTCATCTTTATTATTCTCTACCAAAGTCAAAGTCGTCAGATGGGCCCATATAATTATAGTAACAACCCACACCTATAACAACAACAACAATAACAATAACAGATCAAAAGATATATTATAAAATATAAACATTTCAATATAGTATCTCTCAAAATCATTAATTTGAAATAATACGAGTATATAAAATAAATGAACACAAATTGTGAATCATGGTGGTGCATAGTGATAGGGGAGGGGGATTTTAAGGGGTTCATATCCGATGATTCTAGGGAATATTAAATATGAAATTATTTAGTGATAATTTTCGAAAGTACTTAAGAAACTTACGTGTTGTTAAAACAAAACTTATCTCAGTGATTTAAAATCTGTGTCATCTACAATCCCACTCCTATAACAACAACAACAACAACAACAACAATAACAGACCAAAAGATATATTATAAAATATAAAGATTTCAATACAGTATATTAAAAAGTACTGTATATTTGAAATAATACGAGTATATAAAATAAATGAACACAAATTATGAACCATGGTGGTGCATAGTGATAGGGAAGGGGGATTTTAAGGGGTTCATATCCGATGATTCTAGGGAATATTAGATATGAAATTATTTAGTGATAATTTTCGAAAGTACTTAAGAAACTTACGTGTTGTTAAGACAAAACTTATCTCAGTGATTTAAAATCTGTGTCATCTACAATCCCACACCTATAACAACAACAACAATAATAAACAAAAAGATATATTATAAAATATAAACATTAAAATAAAGTATCTCTCAAAATCATTAATTTGAAATAATACGAGTATATAAAATAAATGAACACGAACTGCGAATCATAGTGGTGAATGGTGATAAGAATAGGAGTAAGGGGATTTAATGGTGTAATGGTTACGTCAAGATTTCTAATAAAATATTTTTAAATATCAATTATTTTCATAATTTATTTAATCAGTTTATATCATTTCAGATGTCTTTTATAAATTCTGTATCAATTGGGTAGTTACAGAAAACAATTGACAAACGCATATATGCGTCCTAACTCCACACAGATTGTTTCCAATATTCTGATTGTGTTCAAATCGTTATAATAAAAATTATCTTAGAAATAGTTAGTAGATAAAAAGGGAATATTAGGATTAAAAAGAAATAAAACGAATTGTAAGAAAAATAAACCCATCAATTCAAAAATCAAAAGAAACCAACGAAAAATTCTGGTTTGGTTTTATAAGTATTGTACATTCAGCATACCTCTAACCGATTTTGTAGGCTGTCAGGTCATCGGCATTTTTCCAAATGCATTATGATAATTGTGAAATAATGAATTTATAATTTGCGCAAATAATACATGAGAGAGATGAGTGCGGCCCAGGGAAAATTATACGGTACCACCGGCAAAACAATTTCTGTCTCTCGTCTTCTCTTCTTCTCATATATATATATATCTCATTCTTTCTTACTATTATATATATATATATATACATATACATATACATTTTTGTGTTTCTTTTTCTTTTCTTGTTCTGGGTACTCTCGCGCGGTTGGGCACGCCATTTTTTGCGCTAATCGTCGAAATTATCCTCGTGAGAAAATCGCGAAAAACGCTATTATACTCTCGTCGTACTATCGACGTGCTCTCTTTATTTTATTTGATTTTTTTTTTTTTTTTTATATTATTTCCATTCTCTCTTTCAAGTTCTACGTGCGACTGTTGGCTGCTTTTGATGCTGCGGCTGCTGCTGCTGCTGCTGGTGTTGTTGTTGCTTA
>NW_015149097.1:41627-61395 GCF_001465965.1 Polistes dominula
TTCCCACTTTTGCTGCCATCATTTTTTGGGTCATATGTGGGTCTTCAAGTCTCAAACGCACTAATTCTTTAATTATCCGTTCTTTATTTAGGTTTTTTGAAGTAGGTTTGTCAATATTAAAATCACCTTTTTCGAAGCTTTTATACCACTTCCAACATGTTCCATAGGATATAATATCGTTGCCATAAGCGTGTACGAGCATTCGGTGAGCATCAGAAGCGGATTCGTAACTATTAAAATAATAAAGTGACACTTCTCGCAAATGACGCATTGTTGGCTTATAAACTGTCATTTCTAATTTGAAATAACTACTCGATGTAAACACAAGTCAACAACTGATACTACCAAGTTATCTTCACGAAATTGTTAAGAGTATTCAAAGCTGTCTTATATATATGAATTCGGCGTCTACTTCTCGCTAACGCCATCTACAGAAAAGCTATATGTCGACCATTTATTTTAAGGATGGTTTAAGTTCAGTTTCTCTTGTTTCGAGAAAATTAAATATTTGCATATCAAAGACTACTCATTTTTCTTTACCGACCACATTTATATTGTACAAAACATATGGCTTTTATATGAAATTAAATATTAACTACTAATATATAAAAAGTTGACATTAAAATAAATAACGTTATATCTCTTTTTTTTTTTAAATGGACATACACAACTTTCTGAAGAAACGGTCCATATATATGTGTATACATAATATATATTACTACTATATTTATATAATATATAGGTGAGTTCACGAAACGTTGAACAGAACCAAGCTACTGCTAACCGTATATTTTAAAAAATAATAATAAAAAATGGGTAATGGTGGTGCAGGGTCATACGATCCAATTAATCGAGTAAAACTTAAGACAGCATCAGGAGCGGTCGATTTCTSTTTTCAGCAGGAAAACACTGCATCGTCTAAGATTTAGATAAGTGTTAAAGCCACATTTCTGTGCTTAGGTCAATATAGTATTTGTTCATCTATAAGAAGCCCCATTAATATACGTTATATATGGATTGTTCGTTTATTTTCAAAACGGATTTTGTATATATCACGTATTGTCGATATTATCCTGTTCCCTAGTACCAAATAGATATAGACCTTTAAAGCTGTTCAGTTAGACCTACATTCAAAATAGCAAAAGAAAAAAGAATAAGATAAGTATTTATATACACAATAAGTCACAGAGTTATTTTATATTTCATTGTATATAAACAATATTTGATACACAATGTTTTCAAATTTATATACACAGTTATTCTATTTTAAAGTAATTTATTCGTTTAATGAATAAATTGATGTCAATTTTATTACTTTTGTAAGAATATTTTATTCCAGAAGAAATCTATGATTTTAGATAAATGATGAAAAAAAAAAAATTAGGTATATTTTATCATATGTATCTAGTACTTGAAATATAAAATAATTTCTTGAAACGAATGTTCGTAAATCAGTATTATTAATAATACCTAGTAACGGTTYATGTAATATTATATACTGAAGAAATAAATCATAAATAAACTTTGATAATGATAATAAAAGTTTAAATATATGTTTTAAATAAACAAAAATAAAAAACGAAAATATAATAAAATTTTTTTTTAAATTTCGCCGATTTCGAAAAGAGTAATATTTTTATTATATATATATATATATTACTATTAGATATAGAAATTTGCTTACGTCTTTTTACTTCTTATTGGTTATATTTTTTCATACTGTTTATGAACGATTGAGATATACATATGCTTATTCCACTATCTTCTGTTAACACGTCTGGAGATAGATGCGGGAATTCATACATATTATTCACTATTTCTTCATATTTTGACTCTGTGCGTGGTGTTCTTGAAGTACTTGATCTTTCTAAGTTGAAATTATATTTTTTAAAGCGTTTTTACCATACACAACATATACTTAAGGACTTAATATATATATATATATATATATATATANATAAATGATGAAAAAAAAGAAATTAGGTATATTATATCATATGTATCTAGTACTTGAAATATAAAATAATTTCTTGAAACGAATGTTCGTAAATCGGTATTATTAATAATACCTAGTAACGGTTTATGTAATGTTATATACTGAAGAAATAAATCATAAATAAACTTTGATAATGATAATAAAAGTTTGAATATATGTTTTAAATAAACAAAAACAAAACGAAAATGTAATAAAATTTTTTTTTAAATTTCGCCGATTTCGAAAAGAGTAATATTTTTATTATATATATATATATATATATATATATTATTATTAGATATAGAAATTTGCTTACGTCTTATTACTTCTTATTGGTTATATTTTTTCATACTGTTTATGAACGATTGAGATATAGATATGCTTAATTTATTTTCTTCTGCTAACTCGTCTGGAGATAGACGCGGGAATTCATCCATATTATTCACTATTTCTTCATATTCCGACTCTGTGCGTGGTGTCCTTGAAGTACTTGGTCTTTCTAAGTTGAAATTATACTTTTTAAAGCGTTTTTACCATGCACAACATACTTAAGGACTTAATATATATATATATATATGGGACGAGCGCCTTCATTTCAAACTTATTGGGTATTCGTGAGAAGAATTGGTCGGTGGGCCCTGGATAGCTCAACTGGTTAAAAAAGCAGTCGCCCGGAATGCGAAAGATCCGTGGTTCGAGTCTTGGTCAAGTCGGTCAGCGGTCCAATTTTCTTCACGAATTCCATATAAATATTAGTGATATATCATTTTCTAATCGTTAAATTTATTTTCCTAAATTTTACAATTTTTTCAGACAAATAAATAGAAAAATATATATATATATATATATATATATATATATTTTATATTAAATTAAAATTTTATTCATATATTACCAGGAAGTATAGAACTTTTGTCCTGCTGTAGTTCTTTTATTTCATTTTGAAATTCCTGACTGTTTACATAAACTGAAACTGTATATTGACTTATTCCAACTTTTTCTGCCATCTCTTTTTGAGTAATACCCGGGTGTTCAAGTCTCAAACGCACTAATTTTTTAATCATCTCTTCTCTATTATATCTCTGTCTTGCTGAAGTAAATTCTAAGATAAAAATACCTTTTTTAAAACGTGTACACTACACACAACATGCACTGGAGGGCTTAATGTCTTATATAAATATGTATATATGTGGGACGAGCGCCTTCATCTCAAGCTTATTGGGCATTCGTGAGAAGGATTGGTCGGTAAACCCTGGATAGCTCAATTGGTTAAAAGAGCAGCTGCGTGAAAAGCGAAATATCTGTGATTCGAGTGTCGGTCCAGTCGTTCAGCGGTCCAATTTTTTCACAAATCCTTTATATATATATATATAATAATGATATATTATTTTCCAATCGTAAAATATCATTTTTTAAATTTTACAATTTTTTCAGAAAAATAAATAGAAAAAAAAAAATATATATATATACATATATATTATATTATATTAAAATTTAATATACATATATTACCAAGAGGTACAGAACTTTGATCCTGCTGTAGTTCTTTTAATTCGTTTTGAAATTCCAGACTGTTTAGGCGTCTGCTAACTGTTTTTCGACTTATTCCTACTTTTTCGGCCATCTCTATATGAGTCATCCCCGGGTGTTCAAGTCTCAAACGCACTAATTCTTTAATTTTCCGTTTTCTATTTTGTGCCCTTGAAGTATGTATTTCTAAGTAGAAATCACATCTCTTGAAGCGTTTATACCACACACAACATTTACTTAATGTTATAATATCCTATATATATATATATATATATATATATATATATATACCTAGTGACCACAAGACTTTAAAATGATGTCATTCGTATGTCATACAGTGATCTTCAAATTTTTTCGTAGTCATGACGGAATGGTGACTTATTTATGAGCTCAATATAAAGTCATTTGTTCTGACTTAAAAATGATGTAATAATTCCATCATATTATTGCAGCAAAAACGAAAGGTTAAATTTTCTTTTTTTAAAAAACTTTGTATTTTGAGACTATAAATTAAGTATATAATATTGTAAAATTTTTTAATTGCAATAATTTAATTTAAAAAGAAATTTGATTTATTTTCTTTTTAAATTAAATTAGTTTAATTAAGCAGTTTTACAATATTATATACTTAATTTATAGTCTCAAAGTACAAAGTTTTTCAAAAAAAAAAAAAATTCAACCTTTCGTTTTTTGCTGTAAAAATATGATGGAATTATTACGTCATTTTTAAATCAGAACATATGATTTAATATTAAAGTCATAAATAAGTCACCATTCCGTCATGTCTACGAAAAAATTTGAAGATGACTTTATTACATACGTATCACATCATTTTAAGGTCTTGTGTTCACTGAGCTATATCATTTTTCCAATCATTCAATTTCATTTCTTGAATTTTACAATTTTTTTAGAAAAATAAATAGGAAATATATATATATATATTAATGATATATCATTTTCCAATCGTAAAATATCATTTCTTAAATTTTACAATTTTTTCAGAAAAATAAATAGAAAAAAATATATATATATATTTTATATTATATTAAAATTTTATTTATATATTACCAGGATGTATAGAACTTTGATCCTGCTGTAGTTCTTTTAATTCGTTTTGAAATTCCAGACTGTTTAGGCGTCTGCAAACTGTTGATTGACTTATTCCTACTTTTTCTGCCATCTCTGCTTGAGTAATAGCCGGATCTTCAAGTCTCAAACGCACAAATTCTTTAATTTTTCGTTTTCTATTTTTTGCTCTTGAAGTTTCTCTATCTAAGTTAAAATTACATCTCTTGAAGCGTTTATGCCATACACAACATTTACTTACGGATATAATATCCTATGTGTATTTATATATATTATATATCATTTTTTCAATTGTTAATTTTTATTTCTTGAATTTTACAAAAAAAAAAAAATATATATATATATATTTATATACTTTTAGGTAATTACTTTTTATTATAAAACTTGGATCCAGTCCTCTTTCTTTTAAATCGTTTTGAAATTCCTGACCTCTTACATATTTTGAAACTGTTTCTTGACTTATTCCCACTTTTACTGCCATCTCTGCCTGAGTCATAGCCGGGTCTTCAAGTCTTAATCGCACTAATTCTTTAATATTCCCTTTTCTATTTTGTTCCCTTGAAGTATGTATTTCTAAGTAGAAATCACATCTCTTGAAGCGTTTATACCACACACAACATTTATTTAATGATATAATATTCTATATATATATATATATAGGATATATATATATACCTAGTGAACACAAGACTTTAAAATGATGTCATTCGTATGTCATACAGTTATCTTCATATTTTTTCGTAGACATGACGGAATGGTGACTTATTTATGACCTCAATACAAAGTCATTTGTTCTGACCTAACAATGACGTAATAATTCCATCATATTCTTACAGCAAAAAACGAAAGATTTAATTTTTTTTTTTTTGAAAAACTATGTGTTTTGAGACTATAAATTAAGTATATAATATTGTAAAATTGTTTAATTGCAATTAACAATAAATCTATTTTTTCATTGTTTTATATATTTCTCTTATTATTATTATTATTATTATTATTATTATTATTATTATTATTATTATAATTATTATTATTATTATTATTATTATTAATATAATATATATAGTTGATAATTATATTTATCAAAATTGTATGAATTCCTACAAATTGTTTTGAAATTTCAAAATAATGTAATACCTTCTATCAAATCAAACTTAATTAAGTCTTTCTTATTGAATTTATAATAACTTTTTCGTGTAACCTATTTTATTTTAATATAAATTTTTACCTATCATTAAATATACTTCATTTTTTTTTCTGTATTTGATGCAATTCATTATTTCAAAATTATTCCAATGTTTGAATCATTCGCGCGCAAAATTGAGTTCCAGTCCCCCAGCAATGTACGTGGCGCATCCCTGCTATAGGATCCCTAGGTTATTGTACCACCGGTGGTACACGTGGCACGGAACGTGTTAATTATAATTTATATTAATAATTTATGTTGTATTTTATTATTTAATATTATTTATTAATTGTAATTATTAATATTTATTAATAATAATTATTAATATTATTAATTATATATGTTTTAGTAATATAACGTAAATTAATACAAGTTCGCATGGCTCAGTTAGGCAAATCACTATTCAGTAATGTCCATCCAGTAATCGTATGTTCCCGAGTTCAAATCTCAGGAGAATGAAAAATATTATTCGTCATTTACTTAGTAAGAAATTCGACAACAACTAGAGACGTCTTTATGACATCATTGCTTTTTTGTTTTTTTGTTTCGTCAGGTCAGCTTAACGTCATATTTATTACGTAAAAGTCTTACGTCAATAAGTGTGAAATAATGAGTCACATGTGACTTATATCTTACTTATATCTTATATATATATATATATACTATTAGGTATAGAAATTTGCTTACGTCCTTTTTCTCTTAATTTGTTCTGAAATTCCTGACATTTTAGGCATCTGCCAACTGTTGCATCACTCACTCCTGCTTTTGTTGCCATCTCTGCTCGACTTATCCCCGGGTTTTCAAGTTTCAAACGCACTAATTCTCCAATTAACCATTCTCTATTTAGTGGTTTTACACTAGGTCTGTCTATGTTGAAATCACCTCTCCTGAATCGCACAAAGTTTCTTGTACATGTAGTTTCAGATATAATATCCTCGCCATAAGCGTGTAAGAGCATTCGGTAGGCCTCAGMGGCGGATTTCTTACTATTAAAATAATAAAGTAACACCTCCCGCAAATGACGCATTGTCGGCTTATAAACCGACATTTCTAATTTGAAATAACTTTATCATATAAACACCAATAACCTACTAATACTAACAACCTATCTTCACAAAATGTTAAACAGTATTTCAAGCTGTCTTATATGTATTCGACATCAACTTGTCGCTAATGCCACCTACAGAAAAGCTATATATATGTCTAAACAAAATATATTACTACTATAKTTAATATATAGGGGGAGTTCCCGTAACGTCGAACGGCATCTATCACCGGCCACTCATATATAWACCGTTTATTTCTAAAATGGTTTAAATCCACTTTTTCTTTTTTCGAGAAAATTAAAGATTCGTATATGTGGTAATTAAAAAATTTAGGCAAATTATATGAAGGCTGCCAATATTTCTATATATTTATCAATATGTCATTTAGTTATATAAATTGGTTTTAGGCGAATTTGACTACACTAATATATATTTACGGACTGCAAATAAACTTACACCTCTTTCTAAATGAAACAATTGCAAAAATTGTTTCATTTCTATTTTGAAAAATCAAATATTACATTTAAAATATGCTTTATATTAATCTAATTTTCTTTACAAATAATGACAAGATATAAAATGGAAGTATTACTTTTTATTTTAGACGTTATATACATTGTTTTAATTACAAAATGTTGGTAGCATTTACTTATACTCTTTATACAACCGGGTTTAGAAATATTTGTGATGCACAGGAGGTATATAAGGTTATAACTACTTGATATCTTTATATTTTTCATAATTAATAGGTCTTACATCTTGATACAAAACCGCCATAGCTTTTTTTTCAAAGTTTAGTAATTTATTAGGACATGAAAGTAATTTACAGTTTTAAATTCATTTTCTTTTATCGATGTTTTATATAAAATAGTGTATAGTACACATTTAAGATACCTCATCCAACATATTTGGCAACCAATTGACATTTTCTCCATTTGTGGTTCTTCATCTGTTTTTTGACTGCGTTTTGCTGATTTTTATTTTGAAATGAAATTTTCTCGTTTTATTTTATTATTATGTTCTTTATATTGTTTTATTAAATCATAATAATCCTGTGATTTATATAGGAAATCCTTTTTCTATCTTTTTTTCCTATCTTTACTATAGAAATGGGACTTGGACCTCTTTCAAAATAAAGGTTCTATATCTTAAAAAATAATAATCAAAAACGGATAAACGTGTTGTACTGTAACGATAAACGTGATGTACCTTCATAATTATGGACACATATATGTACATATATCATATAATTTAATTCATAAATAATTAATTAAATAAAGGAAAAGGTTATAAAAGAAGTAGAAAATAATAAAAAAAAAAGGGAAAGGAAGAAGAAAAAGAAGAAAGAAAAATTGTTCGGTTCCTTTCCTCGACACGGACTGAAGCTCGCATATTCCAAACACACATAACCACACAAATACAAATATGCATTCATAGACATTCTATACATGTTTGTATAAACTTCGAGTGTATACTAGGAGTTAATTTTATCGTCGATTCGATTTTGTGTGTTAGTAGTTGTGGTAGAAACGATCATGGAGGCAGAACGAAGAGAGAATTCCCTACGAGAGTTCGAGGTTGAGAATCGAATGAAGAAGAAGAAGAAGAAGAAGAAGAAAAGAAGGAGAAAGGAGGTTGAGAAGGTTGTGGAGGAGGTGGTGGTGGTGGTGGTGTAGAAGAAGAAGTTTACCGGGCGTATCGTAAAGAGACGGGTAAGCACCAGCCGGAACATTCATGCTCTAGTGAAATTAAATACTAGCCAAGTACTTCGAGGCCATTTAAATCTTTCGATTTAATTTATGGCGGGAAATTTTAAAATCGATAATCAAAAGTCAAAAATTGAATTATACAAACTTTCATTTTCAATATTTTAATTGTTGTTCACACAATTTTTCTTATTTATTTTTTAATATTATCATCTAATTTTTATTATTATTATTATTATTATTATTATTATTATTATTATTATTATTATTATTGTTATTGTTATTAGGGTAAACCAAAAGTTCGTGTATTTATTGTGTTGAAACCGTACTTTGAAATTACATTTGCAAAACACTGTATTTGCAAAATTTATTTTGGAAATATTAATTATTAATTATTAATTAATATTATTATTATTTAAAAATATATATATATATATATATTATACTTATTGTCTTCAATTTTGTTTCTATTTATATTTGAATATTACTAAATACTATATTTATTAATCCCATTTAATTTTCATACTTATCACATTACTAATATAATTATATAAAAATATAATAAATAATAATTAAACATTTATAATTATATATTATAACAAATAATTTCTAAAAACAGTAATCATTACAGATTAATTCAAATTAGTATCGATCTAATTGTAAAGATTTCAAAAGGATAACATTCGATTGAGATTCTTTTTATCCATGGTTTGTTTCTCCCAGGACTTTACTATCTTCGTCATCCTGTTTAAGGTTACTCATCCGTATAGGGAGCGAGAATGAGCGTAGGTTGGTAGTAGTARTACTTACTTGAGAAAGGAATATATGTAACCAAAGCGAGCATTCGTAACGACCAAGTTCGTCTCTAATCGTAAGGAACGAGTACAACTTCGACTAAACTTTTTCTTCTTCTTCTTCTTCTTCTTCTTCTTTCATCACACACATATTTACTATCACATATACTTTCACATGTACTCGCATTTCTTTTTTTTTTATTCTATTGGACACGTTCCCCTAGATGTCACCAATATATAGCACAACGTAAATAAATCCGTAGTACTCATACATTAACATTCATATACATATAGAATACACAATCATACATTCATACATATATGTTTCTTCTTTAACCACACACATATACTCACAC
Source organism: Polistes dominula (assembly GCF_001465965.1). Next base: position 51,307 of record NW_015149097.1, read on the forward strand.
ATACACATTATTTTTTTCTTCTTTCTCTCTATTGGTCATGCTCGATATCACCAATATAAATACATTCATACACACATATGTACAATCATACATTCATACACATATATGTGTACAATCATACATTCATACGTTAATACAGATGTATTTAGGTGTGTATGTATATATATATATATAATATGTGGAATAAAATACATTTAAAAAGAAATGACACGTATAGTATGAGCTAACCTATACGGAGCACATCCGGTCGTGATTGGGAGTCAAGAATACACGCGAATTACACGTCGGCATTGTGTGTAGTAAAATGACGTATAGTAAGCCGCGTAGTACGCGTAAATGCGAGACAAGACACCACACCATAAGCCACACTAGTTTCATTCTCGAAGGACATGCCCACTCCACCTACACTTTTTTTCAAAGTAATTTCTTCACGATCACGCAGAATCCTTCATACCCAATCTTTTTTTTCTTCTTATTCATTTCATTCTTATCCTACGTTTATCTCCATCTTTATCTTTCATTCTTTTTTTTCTTCCTTTTTTTGTTATCATTCATTTTATTTATCTATCTTTATCATTTCACTCTTCTCTCTCTCTCTCTCTCTCTCTCTCTCTCACACACATACATTCTTATATTCAATATTTGTCTATTTTTATCTTTAACTCATTACGTTAATCTATCATCTCTATTTCTACTTCTTTTAATTCGTTGGTTTACTCAACTCTATTTGCAAACCCGTTTCTATACTTCACCAGGCCCTGTGTCAAATAAAAATACTAGAAAAGTTACTAAAAAAGTTTGCTAAATTTATACAAAATTGTTTACATTTTTGAACAATTTTTTACAAAAAAAAAAAAAAATACTTTGTGTCAATAATTTAATTAAATCGAATGTAAAATAATTTTTTTTATTAATTAATTTAAACATTAACACATAATATATATTATGTAATATGTTATTATATTGTTATATGTATGTGTTAAATATTTAAATTACATTATGTTCATTAATTAATTACACTTTACATCACGCGGTGGAGGGTGGGGTACTTCGTACAGTTCGTACACCCCTGTTTTAATTTATTTTTGATATAATAGATTCCTTTTTAAACTAGATGATAGAGATGATACAAAAGTAACTATTCATGAATCGATTTTAAATTATGAATTTATTCTGAACAAATTCTGATTTCGTGTGAAAATCTTACACCGGAAACATTCTGCCATATTCTAACCTCTAAGATAGAAAAGTAAAAGCTCTGTTAAAGATCTATAAGGGATTCATCGATTTAAATGATTTCTCATGCCACCCGGTATCAGGAATTTGATCGATTCAAAGATGGTGACACCATTTTCAAAGGAATCCTAAACGTTAGCCATTTTGTCGGGACGTGTAAACTGTCTCGTATGACACATTCCTTTTTTTCCTAATGCCACGTGTTTACCAAAAAACGATCTTTCATTGATCCAATAAAAAACTCCTACCTTTACCTCTTTTTCTTAAAAAAAAAAAAATCCTAAAAAGGAAACCTTTAAAGGAAGTTTTTCTGATTTTTTTTTTCTTGGACAACAGAAATTTTGGAATAGGAAACCTAAAATTTCAATTTTTTAATCATTTCCAATATTCAAAATGTGTAAAATTGACACAAATCATTAATTAGAAGATTAATTTTCTAAAATCTTTTCTAAGCAAATTAAAAAAGTCAAAAATGTGGTGTCGAACACCGAGGAACAATGTGGAAGAGTTGTGTTCTGAGTTCCACCTCGTGCGAACGAACGAACGAAAGCGAATGGGACCGGACTCGACCGAGCTGCCCCTGAGGCCAGTGCCGGATCCTCTTGTTCAAGTACCCAAGGTCATCATTGCATAGCTACTTACTTGTAGTATACTTATGTACCTTCCTTTTTCTACCCCCGAGTGTAATAATTCGTGAACGTTCTCACGAAACGTTTCTTCCTTTCGATATCGTGCGATCATCCTACTCACGTGCCTTGTTCAGACGATTTTACTTTTCTCTCTCTTTCTCTTTCTCTCTTTCCCCTTCTTTCTTTTCTTCTTTTTTCTTTCTCTTTTTGTTTTGGAATAAATTTACAACTCGATGCGACGACGTAAAATTCCTTCACCTACCAAAGGGAAAAGCACATTTACGTTTCCCCATCTTTGTTTTATAACAAAACGTTAACAATCGCATTACAATAACAATAAAAATAATCTCTAATATCAAAGGAGACAAAATCTAAACGATTTGTAGAATAATGTGTAATAATATGCGCACACGTAACAAGCAACAGGTTTCACGCCACGTTGTCACTTCTAACATTTCGCGTGGTATTTCAAACGTCATCGAAAATTGTCACGACGAAATAAATAACATTCCCACGAATCTTACAAGATCCATCACTCCTTCCTGTAAATAGAAAGAAGAAAAATATAAAAAAAATAATTGATAATGGAAATTGCGTAGGAGAAGGGTGACCGATGGAATAAGAGACGTCCCTGAAAACCGAACGACGAAGGAAGGTAGCAGCGGCCCTGTTATAGTCGAGCAGCTCGAACCAGTGGTCCCCTTTACACGATGCAAAAGACGATGAGACGAAGAAAGAGAAAGAGAGAGAGAAAGACCGATGGAAATGAAGATAAAGCCTCTCTAAGAAAGGAGAAAGAAAGAAAGAAACAGAGATAGAGAAAGATGAAGAGAGTAAAAATCCCCTCTCAGCCCGTTCACCGTCTCGAGCGATCAACGAACTGGCGCCGATATTGGAAGAACCTAATGGTGGGGGGTGTTCAGTCGGTCTCGTCTCGTGGGCGATGGTGGTGGTAGTAGTAGTGGGGGGGAAAGAATTGAGTCTGTGTGAGAGTCACGTGACTGGCCGGCTCGACTCTGGCGCCTGGCTGGTGGGGGCAGAGTCACGTGATTAGCCGCCGCCTCTGGCGCCGAGCGGGTAGTGGGGGTAGGGAAAGTGGCAGTAGAAGGGGAACATTGTACGAGCCGTTACCGTCGAGTCGGCAGCGTCGAGCATTAAGACCTGGTAAGTCGCCAGTGTCAGGTCGTAAGAGAAACATAGTGTCGTGAGTGAACAAGGACGGAAGCACGCTTTCGCATCCGTCAAGAGACATTTAAATATCCACAAGGGCTCATCGAATAAAACATATAGGCTCTGCAAGTGTGTTACCTTCGACCATCACCCAACGGAATAATTGTCATTCCTTCGTTTATCTGACAACGATTTGATTTTTTTTCTAAAATCCATCATCAATTTAACAGACAGAAAACAACACGTGCCTTCAATCCGTTCTCATATTCATTCATATACATATATATATTGAGAGAATAATTCATATATAACTCGTATTATTTATTTCATTGATAAAAAAAAAGAAAGTAAGAAAGAGAGAGAAACATATATATATATAAAGAGAGAGAAAGAGAGTAAATTTGAGGAAGAGACAGAGAGGACGACGTTCGAGGAAAAGATCAACGGCCGAGGATAGCAGAGGTTACATATACGTCTACTACGGGTACATACCTACTTACATACATACATATAACTATCTCTCTCTCTCTCTCTCTCTCCTCTCTTTTCTTCTCTCATTCTATTGAGAAGACATCATCCATCGTTCTCGACGACCAGAAGAGACTAACCCACCCAAGAAAAAGGATACTTACAAAAAAAAAGGATTTATTATATCCGTCAGAAATTGTCATTTTCTTCTATACGGAAGAGACTAAGAAAAACAAACGACAAAAAAAAATAACTAATATAAAGCATATATATTATTATTATATATATATATATATCTCATACAACGTCCTAGTGTGTCTCGTATTTATTTTCTTTTTTTTTTTTTTCTTATACAATATACATATATACATATATATGTATGTTTCAATTTATTTGTTCATCGGTGGACAAATAATATTAAATCTTCGAACAAATATTCTGTTTGTGCATAAATCGATATAATCTTACACTAATTAACATTTGTGTTCTATTCGTATATATATATATATATATATACATCATCCCCCAGGTGTTTACCAAAGACTATAAAAAAAAAACGTTTATATATATATATATTATTATTTCTTTAATTTTTTTTTTTGCTAAACACGCATAATTATTATATTTCTTTCGATTTTGCGTGTTATTAATAATACAGTGATAATCAGTGTGTAATTATAAAGTGCGACCATTTAAAAATCGGCAAGACAAAAATCTCGTTGCAAGATAAATCTCGAATAGAAGAAGTTTAATATCCTTAAAAAGACTGGGAAACTCAATACTCTTTACTATTATTTCACTTCTGTTTAAATCCGTTCAATTATTTAATTTGTCTTAATCACAATTTATATCTCAGTAAAGACAAAAATTGCAACAAAAAGAAGAAAAGTACATACGAATGATAAAACAAAAACAAAAAGAAGAAGAAGAAGAAGAAAGAAGATAAAACAAATTTGTAACATTTCATTTTGTCATTTGAAAATATCACAAATCCATAAAAGACATTTGAGAGATTAACTCACATACGAGTTCAATAATTTTGAGAAGAAACATTTTCTTCTGTGCAAATATTGTTTGTCGAACTTAATTCAATTAATTCAATTAATCATGGATCTACTTTGTTGCGAACGATCAACCGAAACCGAGTGCAGGGCTTATGCCGATCCAGCTTTGATTCAAGATGATCGAGTTTTACAGAATCTTTTGAAGACGGAAGAAATTTATGTACCTAACAGATCATATTTTGAGTGCGTACAGAAAGAAATCTCACCACATATGCGCAAAGTTGTTGCAGAATGGATGTTAGAGGTAAGTTCATTCAAAATTGTCACACATATAGTCTTTTTTTAACTCATTTCCGGTACACGTGTACACTTATTTTATCTTAAACAAGTTTGACGATTCATTTTCATCAAAATTAATTCATTGTAACTGCGAGTAGTCCAATTACAAAAATTTCAATCAAAAAAAAAGCATTTATTATATGAGTCTAATAATAATAATAGTAATAATAATAAAAATTGTTTGATTATATATATTTCAATTATAATTTATTAAATATTATTATATTAATATGTAATATTAAATTTAATTTTATATATTAGTAATATTATATTTATTAAATATTATTATAATAATATATAATAATAAATTTAATAATTTTTATATATTTAATAATATTATATTTATTAAATAATTAAATATATTTTTTACAATTAATTTAATAAATTAATCAGTTATTATAATTATCTTTTTAAATTAATGAAATTATCTTCTAATATAATAAGGAAGATAATTGTTTCGATCTTATATATATATATATATCGATTCTTTTTTTTCTTCTTCTTGTTCGTCTTCTTCTTCTTGAAGTTGGTGTTCGGTCACTTCCGTTACAAAATGGACACCGTCTCTGAAGCAACAACACCATGCTTATTTAGTAGAGAAACACTTGATCTTTTTTACGTTTTCTATATTTGTCTAAAATGTTGACAACTCTCATGACGATTCGTGGTAAACTAAAGAATGTATGAATGTGATTCTCCGTGCGAAACTAAAAAAAAAAAAAAGAAACTAAAGAAAGAAAAAAAAAACAACAAAACGATAAATGACGTTTGCGGTTCTCTTCATTTTTTTTTCTTACGTTGTTTTATTCGAGATTTTATTTTTTTTTTTTTTTATTCTGCTTAAGGTTAAATGACCACATTTTCGTTTCTCATTTATGAGGTTAAGAATCTGCTTTGCTAAATTCATACGGAAGTGTTTTTCTAGTTGTAGTAGAAAATGGTGATAATAATTTTAGTAACTTACTAGATTTTCTTTGAAATATCGTTTGAAAAGATTTCATTCCTTTGTTTTTTTTTAATGTTACTAACGATGACAATTTATTTTATTTTTGTATTACATTCATTTATTTAAATAGTAGTGTTATTGTAGTTACAGAAGAAAGTGGTGATAATAGTTTAGTAACTTAGTAGATTTTCTTTGAAACACTGGTTGAAAAGATTTATTTATTTTTTTAATGTCACTAAAGATGACAATTCATTTTATTTTTATATTAAATTTATTTAAATAGTAGTGTTTTGTTAATAGTAGAAAAAAATGGTGATAATAGTTTAGTAAAACTTACTAGATTTTATTTTGAAGCACTGATTGAACAAATTTATTTATTTTTTTTTTTAATGTTACCAACGATGACAATCCAATAATCTTACCAAAATGACATTTTATTTTTATATTTATTTAAATAGTAGTATTTTTCTAGTAATAAAAGAACGTGATGATAATAATTTAGTAACTTACTAGATTTTCTTCGAAACATCGTTTGAAAAGATTTAATTTCTTTTTTTTTTAGTGTCACCAACGATGACACTTCATTTTATTTTTATATTTATTTAAATAGTAGTGTTTTTCTAATTACAAAAGAAATTGTGATAATAATTTAGTAACTTACTAGATTTTCTTACGAACATTGTTTGAAAAGATTTAATTCTTTTTTTTAATGAGAACCAACGATGACAATTCATTTTACTTTTATATTACATTTATTATTTAAATAGTAATATTTTTCCGTTTCTAAGATTATTTTGACGTTTAATATTATTTTCACGTAGTGTTGTCATCTCTTTTCATTCAGTTAAATTCCAATATACGATAAGACAAGGAAGATATAGCATACACTGGCTAAGATGATTCGTTGACAAAATTCTTATCGCTGACGACAATCCTTTGCTTCTCTTTCCCCTCCTCCCTCCTCCCTCCTCCCACCTTCCCACCAGTCTATCTTTGGTCTCAATATGGTCGAAATAAAATTTTATTTCGATTATCACTAACTTTACCAAACTAATTTCTCAATCTTTCGATATTTAACTTCTTTTCTTTCATAAAGAACACGTTCATATTTTTTTATATTATTTTCAACGATTAGGTTAATTAATTTCTAAACGAATGAATTAAAATTAGATATTAATTTAGTCAAAATTTTCAAACGAATTTTAGAAAGAAAAAAATAACGTAGATACAATTAGTTCAAATCAAGATGATAAGTTTTAGTCAGATTAGATAGTCAAAAGTGATATTTAATTAAATGGAAACATTTTGATTTAAGGTAATACGATTGATTTTAAATTTATTTATTATATTTAAATTTATAATTAATAAAATCATACACGTATTTGTTAAACCATAATTGGGAAAAACAAAATCACGTGCAATGTAAAAAGTATTTTATTTTTTCAAATAATCTTCCAAACAAACCCTAAATTTTTATTGAACTAAAATTCAAAAAATAAAAAAAGAAAAAGAAGAAGAAAGTATAAACAAAGAAAGAAAATCATTACGTCTCATAATTTAAATATAAAATTCCTATCAAGAAGTTGACAACGTGTCCGGATTTCCTTCCGTTTACAAATATGGCAACAAATACATATATCTATATATGTATGTATTCCCTTTCCTTCCGTTCGAAACACTTCGTCCCATTTCCTTCTTTCCAACTCTCCTTTTAAAAAAAAAAAATAAATTAAAAAAAAATCAAAATAATGTGTGAATTTATAAAGAAAAAGGTGTAGGGTAGAGAAAGAGAGAGAAAGAGAGGTGGTTAAAAGAAGATAGTTCTCGTTCATTGGTTGCTTACTCGATGTCTTGGACATTTAAACTAGAGGCATTTAAAAGGCTGACTGGGGCCTGAGGCCAGGCACACACAGAAGAACACAGCACCCAGCCGCCACGTTACGTTGCCGGCGCTCGGCTGCGCGTCAGCAAATTCCACACTCAACTCGTACTCCTTTTCTCTCCTCGGCTCGTCTCAACTCGGCTTTCCTCGTCACACTCCGCCCCACTTCGCCGCCGTTCGTCTGTTCTCGCGTCTACTCGCTTTCTCCCTCCACTCCACTCCTTCTCCCCACTTTAACTTTTTCTTTTACTTCGTCTAAAGGCGGTCAGCCGAATCGTAACCTGTGTATATGTGTTGTGTTTCGGTGTGTGTGTGTGTGTTATAATATGTATATAACTTACTACGGTAATTCTTTCATTATTTTACGATATATATATATATATATATATTACATTTTCTGTATTTATTTATTGTTAATTTTCAATCAATTTGTTACAAGTTAAACCGGCGCCATGTTTGTTCTATTATTTTTCTTTCGATTAATTTTCGATTGTTCAAAAAGATTTTGAGTTTAAATTAATTTGTTTGATTTAATGTTAATTTTGTTTTTATAATTTAATAACAATGACCAACTTCATTTCTATTACGTGTCAATATAATTGTTATACGTTAAATCGTCGCCATGTTTGTTCATTTATTTCCCCTCTCTTTCTCTTTCTATTAATCTTCGATACTTTCTAACAAACGTAATAATCAAACATTGCGTGACACGTGAAAGTCTTTGATAATTGTAACCTCCTTTGCAATAAGATGTCACGCGAAAGAGATTTAATGTTAGACGAGCCGTGAAATGGATAGTTGAATGATAGAAAGAGAGAGATAGATAGATCAAATTGAAGATATAACTTTGCGATGTGTAATAGGATAAAGAGACAGACAAGGGACACACATAATACCTATATAAATATATATGTACACTCATATATACACATATATGTACTTTAAATACATTAGAAATTGCAACTTTCATTTTACGAAACACATCGTGGCTACGGAGTAATTGCAACGCTTGGTAGGTTCTTTAAGATGACCTTGAAGTATGCATGCGGCTTTATCCTCCCGACAAGTCTCGAACGTGACTTGATGTACATCGTGCTGTCTTATTTCACCATACGAATATCCCCATAGACTCTATGCGATTTAAGATTAGAGAAAATACAGTTAATGATTCATCGATCAATTATTTCTAATCATAGATCATCATTATTATTATTATTATTGATATTTAGAAATTAGGATATAAAAAGTATTAAATAATTCGTTCCGATTCCGTTCATTCGTTCGATTAAATAATCGATTATTACATGTATTTTTAATTTTTTTTACAATGGTGCATAATATTGGTTCAGTTTCATGAATGTTCCTTTGTTCAATCGGTTAATTTAGAAATAAGGTTATAAAAAAATGGAGTACCTCGTTCCAATTCCACTCGCATTCTTTCGTTTAATAAACGTATTTCTAAATGGCTTTAAAATGATGCTGGATAATGTCGGTTCAGTTTCATGAACGTTCCTTTGTTCAATTTAAAAATTAGGTTATAAAAAAAATGGAGTACTTCGTTCCAATTCCATTTGCATTATTTCGTTTAATAAACGTATTTCTAATTTGTTTTAAAATGATGGTTGACAATGTCGTTTCAGTTTCTTGAACGTTCCTGTGTTCAATTTAGAAATTAGGTTATAAAAAAATTCGAATACTTCGTTTCGATTTCATTTGCATTCTTTTGTTTAATATACGTATTTCTAATGTTTTTTAGAAAGATGGTTGATAATATCGGTTCAAATTTCATGAACGTTCCTTTGTTCAATCGGTTAATATAAAGTAGAAAGCAGGTAGAAAAAAGAGTAACGAGATCTCGATCAACTTTCTTCAAGGTTTTCTCGATACCATGAATATATATACTTCATGTAAAGTTGTATCTTTTTTTTTCTTTTTTATTTTATTTTTCTTTTTTCTTTTTTCTTTTTTTTTCTTTTATCGAAGAAACAGAATGTGTCGTTTCTCCTTTTACATCGAAGAAAGATTACCAAAGCTATACTTAAACGCAGCTTTCGGTTAATGTTTGAACAGATGCGCGATAATCGACGATTTCTTACCGATTTCGTGATCTTTCCTATTCAATCTCACTCTTTCTTTTTTCCTTTTATGTCAAAAAAAGGAATGACGAACGCGGAACATTCAGTTTGTAAAGAAACGTAACATTTATAAATACCGATGATCGGTTACAATGGTTTTTCTATTATTATTCATATTTTATACAGCATTTATACAGTTTTCATAATTTACTGTAATTTCAATTGATCAAACGTTCATATTTTTTATTATTATTCATATTTTATACAGCATTTATACAGTTTTCATAATTTACTGTAATTTCAATTAATTAAACGTACTATTTTTCATTATTATTCATAT
>NW_015149097.1:61745-81030 GCF_001465965.1 Polistes dominula
GTAATTTCAATTGATCAAACGTACTATTTTTTTTATTATTATTCATATTTTATACAGCATTTATACATCGTTCAAAATTTACTGTAATTTCAATTTTTCAAACTTACCTTTTTTTTTTTTACAAGAAAAACAATTAACTTACTTTTTATTCTAATTGTAGGAAAAAAGGGTGTTACTTATTTAAATGAAATGAAATTTGCAATTTGAAATTTGGAATGTGAAGTTTGAAATTTTGAAATATTCCAAATACGTATATTAAAATATATCTAAATAAAATAAAGTCAATATAAATTTAATATAAATGTAAATGTTTATATATATATATACATACATACATACATACATACATACATACATTGATTAGTGTGAAAATGATCAATTAAAACAAAATTGCCAAAGATAATTTACACGAAGATGCTTGAGATAGTTTTCTATTCTACGAGTAGAAAGGAGGGAGGGGGGGTTAATTAACTGTGATAGGTCTCTTGTTGCGGGGAGGGGAGTAGAGAGAGGTAGAGGGGGGGGGTAATTTAGAAGGGTAAAATCATTGGTCACGCTCAATAAGTCGACGTAGTTCGTGTTCTTTCGTCGTCGTTTCTCGCGTGTGGAATCACCTTGAGGCATCGAACCAAAGATAATTCACGATCGTTCCATAATTTATATAAAACTATATACTTCTTACTTTACACACACACACACACACACACACACCAGCATGAACACACACATGAACGCATGTGAACAAAAACTTATATTTGTCTCTTCTCTTTCTCCCACTTTCTTTGTCTCTTTTACTGTTTTACTATTTTTCTGTGTGTAGACAATACATGTGTAGATATTTTACAGATATATCTATACGTATACTTTTTTTTTTAAATCTTGTTAATATATTATCTGGTTTATTCGACTATTAGAAAAAAAAAAACAAAAAAGAAACGTAGCTATTTTATTTCTTTCTCGTTATCTTGATTACGAAACATTTAATGTATTTGTGAGTTTAAGAGAGAGAGAGAGATAGATAGATAAATAAATAGATAGATATAGATAACAGATAATAAAGTTGTTTTAAATGGCACGAATTACAAAGTAGAACCCAAAAATTGTTAGCTGATCCAAATAATAATACTACAAAATTAGGTTATTTTTTATAAACAATATTTTAATTATCCTATTCTAAAATTGGTTATTTTTTAAATACTACTTTTAGGTTAGGTATTATATTAATACCCAAATTAAATAATTTTATTATTAATTAATTTAAAAATATAATATGTATATAATAATTTTTATAATGGATGAATAGAAATGATTAGAATGAATTCAAATTATAATTTAAATAATTTTTTATATTATTATTAATTTAATAATTTAATAAATATTAAATAAATTAATTCTGTGTATATTATATAAATTAATATAATATTATTAATAAATAATTAATTAATTATCAATTAAATTATAATTATAAACCTTGCCTTGATGAACTGGAAGTTTTTATTTCAATCACAAGAAATAAAAATAATACTTGTTTTTTTTTTCTTTATTAAAAATATAATAATTATTTTCTAATTAATTATTCATCAATTAATTTATAATAATAAACTTTAACTTATTGAACTGCAAGGTTTTATTTGAATCACAAAAATTGTAAATATGTAATTGTTTTATTTGTTTTTTTGGCAAATCATCGAAATATTTCATATTTGTTTGCGGTCCCAACGATTATGCGACACGTTAGAGAAATTTTTGGTTCAAAAAAAAAAAAAACAAACAATCAAATTATAAATAAACCACTACGCACGGATATTTATTCACACGAATATAATACCGTCTTTCTGTTAGATTACTTTCCGCGATTATGGCGCACGTGCTTCTTCTTTTTCTTCTTCTTCTTCTTCTTCTTTTTCTTCTTTTTCTTTTTCTTCTTCCCACGTATCGTGGCTCGGGGTCTTTAAATATAGCAGTCGTGTCATAATTTCACCTTTTAAAAAAAAAAAAAAGAAAAAGGCAAAAGTAAAAGAAAAAAATAAATGCTCGCGTCAGCTACTACGATAGTACTTTTTTTTAGGTTATACGTAATTTTTTTTTGATATATTTGTATATATATATCATTAATAATAATATTTATTATTTATTAATACTATACTATATAATAAATTAATTATTTTATCATATTAATTTAATTATTATTAAATATTAAAACAATTCACAACAACTCAACAAATTCATTTTCAATAAATCCAAAATATTAAATAAAATTATTTACTGTATATTTATATATACAAAATTGTTTACAATAGTATTACTTGTTTAGCAATACTATATTAATAAATAATTAATTATTATTACAATATTATTATAATAATAGTATTAAATATTAAAACCTCATTTTTTCGTTGAATACAAATATTAAATAATTTAATTTTGTGTATATTGGTATATATTTGTATATATTAAATATATTAACAAATTAATAATTATAATAGTAGTAATAATTATTATTAAATATATATACTATTATATTATTAATAAAATAAATTGGTATTAAAAATACTATATTAACCTTTGCTTACGACACTTAGTCCAAAGTACCCAGACCTTTTTTGCAACTTGAGTCATTTTTCTCAATTATTCAACTTTGATAATTTTTTAAACATATTTAAATTTAATTTAAAGCTATAAAACCTATATAGTCTTTTTAAGTAAGTATTAAAGAAGTCTCAAAAAAATGTTGAAGTAAATCTATGCAATAGTTTCTTTTTTATAACAATTTTTCTCACCCGGGTCCAAAGGACCCTGGTGTGGTAAGCGTGTTACTCCAGGAAGGGTGGTAAGCAAAGGTTAATAAAAAATTAATTATTATTACAATATTATTATAATAATAATAATAAATATTAAAAGCAAATATTAAATAATTTTAAATTATTAATTTTAATTGATATTTTTGCAACAATATTCGTAAAAATAAATTCAATATATTTCTTTAAAATATTAATTATGTAATATAACATACACATTATGAAACATAATTTTCAAACATTTGTACGATATTATAAAATATATTATACACGGTGTTCTTAATATTTTCGTATTGTAGGATAATTTAAAGGATTTATTTTATTTTATTTCTTTTTATATTAGCTTTATGTTAGAAACACGAACAATAATCTTGAGTTGACTGAACGACAGAAATGATAAAGTTAATCTTAAAGTGTAAAAAAAGGTCAAACGTTACAGAACGGTTTGCATTTTTTTATTTTGGAACCTTTTAACCCATTGGTGCTTGGTGCATTGACAAAATTTTTCCAAACGTTTATTTTGTTTATTATTCTCGTATTAAAAACAAACTATCTCCAAATTTGTGAATAATATTTCAAAATGTTTTTAAACAATGTTACAGAAATGTACGATATTTTTATTTCTTCATTTAATTTGATTTAATTTAACTTTAATTGTGTGCTTTTTAAACTCATTTCAATTTTACAAATAAAAAATAAAGAAAAAATTTAGTCTTCGTGGTTTTGAAATAAAAAGATTAATTTAAAAAAAAAAAAAAAAATTGAAATCAATTAGAAATTCACATCTTGTATACGTTTTAATATACAGAAGTATATTTTATCATCAAATTTTGTGTCTTAAAATACCAAAAATTTAGTAGATCGAAGATAACACGTTGTCAAGGTCAACGACATCATAGAAATCATCAAAAAATGACCATATATCCTTGTTGACCTTCACAAGTTATTACGAAATCTCACAAATATTTTTCATTCATTCAATTCTTCTTTTTTTATCAATTTATTTTCTCTACTTTTAGTACCAACCCTACAAAATGCTACCAAATAATTCTTCAATAAATTCAATCTTCAAAAAACAAATCAAACGAACAAAAAAAGAAATGAAATTCATTTGATAAAAAATAAAAATAAAATTCGAATAATTGGATTTAATAATAGAAAGTAATGGTGATGATGTTTAAGAATTGAAATAAAAATGGTTGTATGGGTTTTACAGGTATGCGAGGAGCAAAAGTGCCAAGAGGAAGTATTCCCCCTATCGATGAACTACGTCGACAGGTTCCTTTCGGTCTGCACGATCAGGAAGTCGCAGCTGCAGTTGTTAGGAACTGCATGCTTACTACTTGCATCGAAGTTAAGAGAATCATCGCCGTTAAAAGCCGAACTTCTCGTTTTCTACACAGACAACTCCATCACTCTCGATGATCTTTGGGTAAGTCAGTTTTTTCTTTTATATTTGAAAATGTTGAACAATTTCATAAGAAAAATTCTAATTCAATTATTTATAGCATCTGATGATTGAAATGATTTCAATTCATTTACGTAATATATTTAATTATTTATTTCTTTTTTTTAAATTATTTATATCATGTTAGGATGGTCTAATCATTTGATCTAATCATCATCTAATCTAACTTAAATTAAACATAAAATAAAAGTATTATTATTATTATTAAATTATTATTCTATATAATTCGAATATCGACTAACTTCAACCTATAAACTTTACCTATAACAATTTATAAATAAAAAATTAATTAAATAAACAAATTAAAATTGGACCGAATTGTAACTCTAAACCATTATCGAATCCACCTGAAGACACACACGAAATTTCATTAAAATTGGTCCAACCGTTTAGAAGGAGTTCAATGACATACACACGCACAGAAAAATTATATATATAAAGATATAATATATATTTATTTTACGTATTTAAAAATGTTGAATATTTTTATATTAGAAAAAAATTCGAAATTAATTACACTCACATTTCACTTAATTTATTTGATTATTTATTATTTTGTAAATGATTTAAATCATGTTAGATTTAATCTAGTCATTTAAATCATCTGATCTAATCATCATCTAATCTAACTTCAATTAACAATAAACTCAAACCACATTTTGAAAGGATTTACAATTAAATTAAATTCATTTCATAGTTTTTGTTAGAATAAGAATCACAATTATAACAAACATTATAAATGTTTTTTTATTTATTTATTTATTTTTAACACTGAATAATATAAAATGTGATATCGTAGATATAAAACTAGATCTTACCATTAGAAAATAGAATATTAAAGAAATATAATGTTATATATCTCTCTTGTACTTGTCTTACTCTCAATATCGTCAGTTTCAATGTTTTTAAAAATTCAGTAATATGTTACTCGATAGTTCTTGGTCATACAAGAATTTACACATACATACATACAAACACACACATACCATCATATATACACTTTCTCTCTCACGATCTTCATTTCTCTCTATTTATTTTATTTGAGAAACGTAATACGCGTGTAAGGTGGTACATTCTATTTTTCAAACGAGTACTCTCTTAACTTTGATACATCTACAGATAAATTTTCATCTTGAAATACGTAATATGATTCTTATTTCAACAACTTTATTACTGATATTTAAAATTATGTTAGAATAACATAGAAAGATAAATGGAAAAATAATGAAATTCATATTGTTCTATTATTTTAACAAATTTATCTCTATCTTTATTCCTAATTGATAAAAATTTGGTATCACAGGAAAGTTGGACAGGTAAAAAAATTAGAACATATTTTTCATACTTAGTTTTTATTTGTATTTTATTCTGTCAACTCGTAAAACAACTAATTTATTTATTATTAATTTATATACAATCTTACGTACAATTTAATTATAAACAAAATTAATTTTCGAATCAAGTTAATTATTTTAAATTTAAGAAAAGTTTAGGAACAATATGGATTAGAAAATTTATCATAATCTTTGAACACCAAATAAAATGCGAATCAAAAACTAGCATATATATATATAGATACGGTGACTTATAATTAGATACAAAAAAAGAAAGAAAGAGAGAGAGAGAAAGAGAGAGAGAGAGTAAGAAAGATTGTCAAGAGTCGCTGAAAATTAAATAATGTTACTATCAGCCTGTTATCTATTTAGGCTTGCTCAAGCTATCACTTGTTTGCTCCAAGTTGGTCTGTCACATTCTCAAAAAAAAAAAAAAGAAGAAAAAAAAGAGGAAGAAAAGAGTTAAATTTTCATTTTGTTTATTCAAAAAAAATAACAAAAGTCACATTAACATTCTTACTAGTAATAAATTTCATTAACATTAAATTTAAATCACACACTGAATCAATTTGATTGATGAAAAGTTTCATATTGTATTTAAATTTATTTTAATAATATAATAATTTTTTAATTTTTTTTTAAGGTTACGAGCCTTCTGTTATTTTTATTTAAAGTTAGGTAACTTTCCAATGCTTTTTTTGACGTTAGGTATTTTTTTGAAATTTTTATTTAAGGTTAGATGCATTTCTGATGCATTTTTTAAAATTTGGTGCCTTTCTGATACTTTTATTTAAGGTTAGGTAACTTTCCAATGCTTTTTTTGACGTTAGGTACTTTTTTGAAATTTTTGTTTAAGGTTAGATGCATTTCTGATTCTTTTATTTAAGGTTAGGTGCCTTTCTGATATTTTTATTTAAGGTTAAATACCATTTCGATTCTTTTATTTAAGATTAGATACCTTTCTGATGCATTTTTTAAAGTTTGGTGCCTTTCTGATACTTTTATTTAAGGTTAGGTAACTTTCCAATGCTTTTTTTGACGTTAGGTACTTTTTTGAAATTTTTATTTAACGTTTGGTGTATTTCTGATTCTTTTATTTAAGGTTTGGTGACCTTCTGATATTTTTATTTAAGGTTAGGTGTATTTCTGATTCCTTAATTTAAAGTTAGGTGCATTTCTGATTCTTTTATTTAAGGTTAGGTGCCTTTATAATGTTTTTATAATTTCTTTTTATTTTTTTTTTATTTTATATTGTATTTGTTGGATCTAAATGATTTAAATTTAATTATTTAATATTACATATTATATTAAAAATTATATAAAATAATTCAATTTAAATAATTTAAACCCAACAAAATATAATATAAATTTAATAATAATAATAATATATTTTGTTATTTAAATTATTTAAAAAAATAATGAAGAAAACATTCCTAAATCTAATATTAATTTAATTACATTCCTTTAAAAAGAAAAAACAAATCAGAACAAAATACAAAATGGAAACCAAATGATTAAATGATTAATTAAAATATACAAAATAATAAAAGGTGTTCAAAATCGATGATCGATTATTATATCCCTTTTTACCTGTATCTTTTTACCATTCTCTCTCTCTTTCTCTTTTTCTTTTTCTTTTTCATTCTTTTTCTCTTTCTCTTTTTCTATGGGAATACATTTCGATTAATCGAAATAGAATTTCAGCATTGAATTTAGGTAACTGTGTTGTATAATTTGACTATTTTTATTCTCTTTTCTTCTCACTTAAAGTTTCATTCATTGTAAAACATCTCTAAGAATGTGTTTTTCTTTCTTTTCTTTTTTCTTTTTCTTTTTCTTTTTTATAGGACTGTTCTCACATACACAAAATAACCGTAAATTTCTCCTATTAAACTTTCATAAGATTTGCATATCGATCTAGATGATAGATACGATTTTTTTTTGTTTCTTTTAAAAAAAGAGTCCCCTCCCTCTAACACACACACACACACACACACACACAAACACGAACATTTTTCATCTTCTCAATCGAATTTTATTTTTATTTTTTTTTAAACATATCTCATTTGTTTTTATTCAATTAATGATCCTTAATTTAGTTACGTAACCTAAAAGTTCAATTTATATCAAATTTAACTGATTTGATTGTTCATACACACGTGAAATTATTTAATTAATTTTTATCTAACACACATGTTACATCAAATATTTTCTTTTCCTTTCTTTTTTTTTTTTTAAACATTTTATCATCAACAGTTTGTTTGTCAAAAGATAGTTTGTCACCAGTAATAAAAACACACTCAATCTTTTCAATAATTCATAAACATCTTCTCTTTCTCATTATTCATTTCATTCAAAAATGATTTTCTAAGAATTTCTATTCCAACCAGAGTTAGCCTAGATTTCGTAGCCAATCATTTCCATTCGTGATATAAGATAAGTTTAAATAGGTTATGTTTTTAAACACATTGTCCTGTAAACAAACATACTACGCCATACGCATTCGCATAAGTTTTTCGTAAGAATTCAAATTAGATTTGTAAAATTTGGTTGAAATATTACCTAATACTATTTAGGTTAGGTTAAGTACCTTTCAGATAGTTTTATTTAAAGGTTAAGTGCCTTTTCGATGTTTCTATTTAAGGTTAAGTGCATTTGTGATAGTTTTATTTAAAATTAAGTGCCTTCTGATTCTTTTATTTAAGGTTAGTTGTATTAATGATGTTTTAAGTTGAGGTTACATACCTTTTTGATTCTTTTATTTCAGGTTAGGTGACTTTCTGATTCCTTAATTTAAGGTTAGGTGCATTTCTGGTTTCTTCATTTTAGATTAGATGTCTTTCTGATGTTTTTATTTAATGTTAGATGCATTTCTAATAGTTTTATTTAAGATTAGATGCCTTTCTGATGCATTTTTTAAGGTTAGGTGTCTTCCGATACTTTTATTTAAGGTTAGGTGCATTTTGAATGTTTTTATTTAAGGTTAGGTGCATTTCTGGTGTCTTCATTTAAGATTAGATGTCTTTTTGATATATTTATTTAAGGTTAGGTGTATTATTGATGTTTTAAGTTGAGGTTAGGTACCTTTTTGATTCTTTTATTTAAGTTTAGGTGACTTTCCAAAGCTTTTTTTGAGGTTAGGTGCCTTTCTGAAGTTTTTATTTAAGGTTAGATGACTTTTCGATGATTTTATTTAAAACAAATTTGCGAAACTTCATTCGAATATTTGTTAATGGTAATAAAGCAGAAAAAAAAGAAAATATTGTGAAAGAAACTTTTTATTTTTTTTTTTGTATTTTTGTTTAAAGAACAACCAACCGGTTTCTTCTTCTTTTTCTTCTAATCGGTGATTCTAAACCTGTTAGACACGGTATAACTAATAACCTGTGTGTAACGTAATCACGAAGTCATTATCATTCGAGTTGGTCATTCGAGAACATACCTAACGCAATTTTGTTTCTTTTTTCTATGGGAGAGGGGGAGTGAGGTGGGGAGTGTTTTTTACTATGATAATATAGAGTTATTATTACTATTACTATTACTATTACTATTACTATTACTATTACTATTCTATATGGATAGTGTATTATCTTTATTATACGTCAAGATGTTTTATCTTTTACTCGTTTGTTGTTGACTCTAACTTGACCTATTATTTTACTACTATTCTATTTGGTTTATAATAATAATAATTTATAATAAATAAATATTATTTATCATATTATTTAATTATATTTATCATTTTTTATATAATAGTAAAGTGAATCAAAAGTACTTGCATTTATTGCATATCAGATGTGTGCAATTTTGAGGTTAAGAAAATTATTGTATATATAAACAAAATTATTTATTTAATTAAAAATACACAAAAGTTTTGTTTCATCATAATTTAATATTTATATATAAAATATTTAAATATTAAGATGAATCAAAAGTACGTTCATTTATTGCATATCAAATGAGTACAATTTTGAGGTTAAGAAAATTATTTTATATACAAACAAAATTATTTATTTAATTAAAAATATACGAAATGTTTGTTTCATCATAATTTAATATTTATTATAATTTATATATAATAATTATTAATATTTATATATAAAATATTTAAATATTAAGATGAATCAAAAGTACGTGCATTTATTGCATATCAAATGAGTACAATTTTGAGGTTAATAAAATTACTTTATATGCCAGTGAATTTATTTATTTAAAAGCACACGAAATTTTGGTTTCATTAAATGTTACATGAAGTAGAAATTTTGAATTAAAATTTCCCGACCAGTCAAAATGACTTGTGTGGTATATCTAGTGTTAAACAATGACACTTACTTTTACCAACAAATTAAAAACCTGACATTAAACTCAACTAACCTTTTCCTATTACCCTAAAATATTCCTAGAACATTATTTTTTCAAACATACCAAATATATGTATATTCATTCATGGTTCGTTTATTGACATAATAAGTGTTTAAAAAAAATGAGAGGTTAGGTTTTGACATAGAACTTATCAAAAGACAATTTTCACCGTCATGCATGAGTTAAAACTCACTCAAAAGTTTTGTATTACTTTGACTCGTGCTTCTTGTTGCATATTCTATGTTCAAGAGTGCGTGTTACAGGTGCATAAACTAACACACATACACACACACATATATATAAACAACACGCCTATACTTGCCACCTACTCTACTTTCCCGCTATTTTTCGATGATTAGTCATTTTTTTTTTTATCTCTTTCTGTTTTCTTTTTAAGTTTTTATTACACGACTCGTCAAACACGAGTCCCCCACTCCTCCCATTCCAACCCCCACCCTCACACTTACAAGTTACACGTATTTAATAATGTGTACGTATTGTGCCGGGTGTTTTTAAACATCCCATCGTATGCTTACGATGCATTCAAGTGTGTCGTTTGTTGTACATGTTTATGTTTATGTATTTGTGTAATTTCGATGTGTTTGTATATTTCTGTCAGTGTGTTTGCCAACAAGCGCATTGACTTTCGGTTTATTACCTTTGCCCAGGGTGACGGAATTGCTACGAAAACACAGCAATTATCCTTTCAACTGTTTCGACTGTTTTACGCGACGATTAACATCACCTTCTTTCACTCATACTATTTTAAATTTACAACAGGATACGCATACAGTCATGAGTGGGTGTATGCATGTGTGCACGTGCTATTTCAATTAAAATAAAAATCACAAATGTTGAACAATTAAAATACATGTAATTTTGTTCGATTACATTCAAATGAATTTTATTGGTCAAATAAATGAACATTAATTTATTTGTTAAATAAAATCATTGATTATATACATTTTTTTTTTTTATTTATTTTAAATGCTGACACATAGACACAAATACAAACACATATGAATGTGCATGCATGTATATATTGATAGATTTATTATTAAAATAAAAATTACAAATATTAAATAATTAAATACCTAACTTTGTTCAATTACAATTAATTGAATTTTATTGCAAAAAAAATTATTTGTTTATAAATTTTTTTTTATAACCCTGGCACACATACACACATATATGAATATGCACGTATGCAAAACTAGATAGACTTATTATGAAAATATAAAATTGTAAATATTAAACAATTAAATAAATTATACATAACTATGTTCTATTACAATCAAATCAATTTTATTTGCAAAACGAAAAATAATTTGTTTATAAAATAAAATCATTATTAACAATATAAAAAATCATTTTGAATTTATTTAAAAAAAAAAAATATACAAAACAACAAGTAAGATAAATAATGAACAATCAATATCTTTTAATCACTTTTTATTTTAAATACTTACACACATACTTACATGCACATATGTGTATACATGAATATGCAAGAGTGCATAAATGTATACGCAGATATTTCAGCTGGCAGGGTTTAAGAGAGCCAGAAAAGTAGAAAAAGAGAGAGCAGGTGAGAGCCAGCTGCGTCCTCGTCGTTCTCTTCCTTCCAATTCCCTCCCTTTAGCCTTTCTCTTTCTTCCTTAGCCCTTCCTTGCTTCCTTCCTTCCTTCCTTCCTTCCTTCGGGTCCTCAAGCATAAGACCCCTTAGAAGTAAGTAGTGTGTGTAACTGCACCGAGCATTGCCAGCTGCATCTCAAAGTGAGTTAACTTCAAATGTCTTATGTATGAATATGCAACCCTCCACCCTTCACTCTTCACCTACCCTTCACACTCTTTCTATAATACCATCATACTCCCCCATAACTACTAACCACCATCATCGTCATCTTCTTCTTTTTCTTGTGCTTTTTTATTTTTTTGTTTTGTTTTGTTTTGTTTATTGTTGTTTTTGAATTTAAGTTTTTTTTTTGTTTTATTTTTTTGTATTTAATTTTCTATTTATTTATAGTTCTTTTAATTTTATTTATATTTTTGTTTTATTTTGCTTTTAATTTTATTTTTTTATTTTAGTTTTATTTTGTTTTTAATTTTGTTTTCAATTTGGTTTTTTTATTTTTGTTTTATTTTGTTTATAATTTTCTATTTATTTATTGTTCTTTCATTTTTGTTCTATTTGATATTTAATTTTATTTTTGTTAATTTTGCTTTTTATTTTATTTTTATTTTTGTTTTATTTTGTTTTTAATTTTTTTTTTATTTTTTTTATTTTTTTTAATTTTTCTTTTAATTTTTATTTTAATTTCTCCTTTTTTTTTTTTTTTTTTTTTTTTTTTTTTTGAATTCAGTACGGAAGTCGAAACACGTGCTTCGCGAATTTCTATGAGAGAGAGAGAGAGAGAGAGAGAGAGAGGGAGAGGGAGAGAGAGAGAAGGAGAGTTAAACAGCATGGATGTGCCCTTCTTCTTCTCAACTTGAAAATAAGGGAGAGCCAGCTGGGAAGCCAAGGTTTTCTTCTTCTCCCTTTCTTCTCCCTTTCTTCTCCCTTTCTTTCCCTTTTATTCTTCTCCCTTTCTTTTTCTTTCTTTGCTTGTTCCTTACATGTGTGTGTGTGTAGACGTCTGGGGTTTTTCTTTTTCAAGATTATTGTTATGGTTAAAAAAGAGAAAAAGAGAAACAGAAAGAGAGCAAGAGAAGGGCGGGGTGAAGGGAAGGTTTAAGGGAAGAAAAAAAAAAGTTTACGAGCCAAAGTCCTTCCGTTTTCTTCCAGACTTCTATTTAAAAAAAAAAAAAAAAAAAAAAAAAAAAAAAAACATTGATTTATTTAAATGAATCAGTTGGTCATTGCTTCAAAATGCATAATAACAATATTAATATATTAATTTATTATTTAATATATTAATTAATATTTTATAATATTTTATTAATTTACAATTAAATATATTAATTAATATTTTATAATATTTTATTAATTTATAATTTAATATATTAATATTTAAACCAATAATTATATATATATTAATTATATAAATATATATAATTAAGTATATAATGTGTAATAATAATTTAAAAAATAGATTATATATATATTTTAATAAATAATAATTGATTCTAAAATTTGAATATATTATTAACATTAACATTAACATTAATATTAATATTAATATTAATTCTAAATCACAATGAAAATGAATCCCATCATAATTCACATTCACAAACATTTCAACTCTATTATGTCTAATTAATTAAACACACATCTAATCTCAAAAGATTTTATTTTAATTTTCTTTTATTTTTTATTTTACTGTAAATTTAATAATTAAATCAACAAAAGTGAATAGAAACCTTGAAAACACACAATATTGATGTATAAAGTCTTGAAGCATATGATAGCAGTGATCAAGATGATCAGAATGATCATGGTGATCATGAACATCATCATCATCATCATCATCATCATAATCATCGTCATAATGATTCCCATCATCTTGATCATAATCTCTGTAAAAAAAAAAAAAAACCAAGTGTCATTTATTTTTTCTCTCCCTGTAAAAAGACACAAGACACCAACGATAACCCCAGACACACATATACACACATCATATACACATACACCTGCTTCTTTGCAATTAGTTTCGAGCACGCGATCAGTATGCTGCATGTGCACCTTCATCGCCACCATCACCACCCCACGTGCTTGCACCTTTTCTCTCAACTTCCTTCCAATTTTTACTCATTTCTTATCTTCCAAAGTATCTCGATATTTAATTCCGGTTAATTTTTCTCTCTCTCTCTTCCCTCTTTCCTCCCCCTCCCTTTGTTTTCTTTTTTTTACTCTTCGTTAAAGTGAAAGAAAGAGAGGGGGGAAGTAAAAGTAGGGTGGGAGTGAGTGGGTGTGAGTGTGTTCTTTTTTCTGTTTTGTTGTTTATCGAACAAAATAATCCGAAGGAAGCTGAATTTTTTGGGTTTTTTAATTTTTTTATTTTGGTCGTCTCCCTCTTTGTTTTGGGAGCCCATTTTTTTTTGTGCGCACGCGTGCGTGAGTGCTTTTTTTTTTGTTTTGTTTCCCCTTGGTGAAATAAAAGTGCAATAAGTTGCGGTATCATGTGTTGCAACCTGTTGCCGATGCAACAGGTGCTGACTTCTGGTTGTTATTTTCTTCCTTTCTTCACTTTCTTTCTTTTTTTCTTTTTTTCTTTTTTCTTTTTTCTTTTTCAATTTCCTTCCTATTTCTTTAATACGGAAATTATAAAAACCGATTAGAAATATATATATAAAACAAATAATTACTATGACTAATATAATAACTAACATTAATAGATATATATATATTTCTTCTGTGCACGTTTTTGTAATTGAACTCCTCCTGAAAGGCTGGACCAATTTTAATGAAATTTTGTGTGTGTCTTCAGGTGGATTCGATAATGGTTTAGCGTTACAATTCGATCCAATTTAAGTTGTTTATTTAATTAATTTTTTATTTATAAATTGTTATACGATAAGTTTATCGATTGAAGTTGACTATATATTTATATATTAATATATAATATAATTATATATCTATTATTTATGCATATAATTTTTATAATTGATAGCTAACAATAAGATGATGATAATAATAATATTATTTTCATATTTATTTATCTTATATCTAATTTATTATATCAAATGATTTATTTATCATATTATTACTCATCATATTTAATTCATTTATCAAACTATTTATTTATCATATTATTACTCATCATATTTAATTCATTATATTAAATTATTTATTTATAATATTTATTCATCATATCAAATTTATTTGTAAACTCGTACCAACTATTAAGACTATGATGAATGACATAAATGAAATTTTCGGTTCCCTTGTATATGTTCATTTGAACAAACTTTAATAAATGTGTGGATATGTATGTGTATTTATGTGAATATGTGTGTGTCTTCTCACATTTTGGTGAAAACTTTAGAACTCTCCGAAAGTTAGTCTTTGAGATTCACGTTAGATATTTCATTAGAAAGGTGGAACCCGCAGGTGGTCTGGCAAAAAATAATCACACGATTCTTTTCTCTAAGTTACGCAACCATGTTAAAAAAGCGTACTCGAATCCCGTTGCTTTCCTTTTATTTTTTTTTAGGTTAGGTTCGACCATTCATTTCGTAAAAACGTTTATGGGTGTTTTATTTAAAAGAATTCGCCAAGAAACCAAACCTTTTCTTTTTTCTTTCTTCTTTTTCTTTTTATGGCCAAAGCAAAAACCGGAAGTGGCTTTCTTTTTTTTTTAACATGAATATTAAAATACTTATGGGAACGAACGGATGGTGTGTATTTGTGTATGTGTGTGTGTGGTACGGGGTCGTCGAAGTGATAAAATTCAAATCGTGGTAAAATGACGAATACGATAGAAGGTGACTTGTCCTCGAGATAAGAGTACAGAATAAGAAAAAAATAAAATAAACCATATTTATGCAAACCTATGGTGATGGTGGTGATGATGGTGTCTCAATTTTGTTAAATGTTACGCCATAAATAACTTCATTTACATTTGATTCTAATTTTGAAAATATTTTAAAACTTTGAAATTATTTTTTCTTTTATTTTTTTTTTTTTTTTAATATAAACAAATAGAAAATAACCACCATAGAATTAGAAAATTCATTTGAATTATAAAAATGAGTCATTTGGAAATATTTTCATAAAATTTTTTCTTTAAAATTCTAATTTTTCTGTTAGATGTTTACAAAACGAGAAACGTGACTGAGAAATTGTATGAAATTGTTGTCCTCCCTACCACCATAACTCACCATAACCGACATCAGCATAAATTTCTTTTGCAGAAAGACCGAACGAAATTCGATTAACAATAATGCCGACCGACCTTGTCCTTTTTTTTTTTTTTTTTTTTCTTAGAACTCGTCTAATACCTCTTCGTAGATTCCTGACATTACAAAGCGTGCGTGACCATGATCGTTAAGAACCCAAAACCGAAATGTCGGCTTTCTAACAAAGGTATCTTCCTTCTCTTTCTATTCTTTTTCATCTTTTTTTTTCGTCACATACAAAAAGAACACTTTGAAATGTAATAGATGATCAAGTTTTCAACTTTTAATCAGTTAAAATACCTTCTTTTTTAAAAGAATTCATTCGAATATTGGAAATAATTAATCTAACCTATAATTTTCTTTTTTTTTTTTGTAAAAAGTATCCTTAATTCAGACTCATAAAACATTAAACTGGTCTTTTTTCTGTCTCATAGAAAGAAAACTTTGAAATGTAATAGATGATTTGAATTTTAATCAATTGAAATGTTTTGTAAAAGAAATCACCAGTCCGCCATATTGAAAATAATGAATCTGATCTATGTTTTTATTTTGAAAAAAAGTATTCTGAATTTAGATTCATAAAACRTTAAAGTGATCCTTTTTTCTGTCTCATAGAAAGAAAACTTTGAAATGTAATAGATGATTTGAATTGTAATCAATTGAAATGCTTTGTAAAAGAAATCACCAGTCCGCCATATTGAAAATAATGAATCTGACCTATGATTTTATTTTGAAAAAAGTATTCTGAATTCAGAATTATGTAAAATTAATATTAGTCTGTTATTTTCTTGCCACATGCAAAGAAAACTTTGAAATGTAACAGACAATCAACTTTTAATCAGTTCAAATATTTTATAAAAGATGTCACCAGTCCGCCATATTGAAAAAAATGAATCTGACAAAGATTTTGTTTTGAAAAAAGTATTCTGAATTCAGAATTATGTAAAATTAACATCGATCTGTTATTTTCTTGCCACATGCCAAGAAAACTTTGAAATGTAACAGACAATCAACTTTTAATCAGTTCAAATATTTTATAAAAGAATTTACCAGTCCGCCATATTCAAAATAATGAATCTAACCTATTAAAGTCTTCTTAATTCAGTATCATTTAAAGTTATTGGGTTATTTTTATCTTTCGTTCCTTTTTCTGACACATATGAAGAAAACTTTGAAATGTGAAAGATAATTTAAATTTTATACAGTTAAAATACTTTGTCAAATAAACCTTTTGTCCGCCATATTGAAAATAATAAATCTAACCAATAATTTTGTTTCAAAAAATGTATTCTGAATTCAGAATTATAAAAAATAATAGACTATCAACGTTTAATCAATTAAAATACTTTATAAAAGAAACTATTCATCCGCCATATTGAAAACAATAAATCTAACCTATAATTTTGTTTCAAAAAGTGTATTTTGAATACAGAATTATTTCAAATTACACAGATCTGTTATTTTTTTGCCACATGCAAAGAAAACTTTGAAATGTAACAAACCAGCAATTTTTAATCAATTCAAATACTTCGTAAAATATACCATTCGTCCGCCATATTGAAAACAATGAATCTAACCTATGATTTTGTTTCGAAAAATGTATTCTGAATTCAGAATCATGAAAAATAATAGACTATCAACATTTAATCAAATATAAAATACTTTGTAGAAGAAACTATTTATCCGCCATATTGAAAACAATAAATCTAACCTATGATTTTCTTTTGAAAAAAGTATTCTAAATTCAGAATCATGAAAAATTACTGAATTTTTTTATCTATCTATCTCACTTTCATTCATTGCAAGAATCTAATCACAAGTTTCTAAGATATATACACACTTATACATACATAGCTATATATATATATACATATGTATGTATATTACGTACGCTTTAAACGAAATTTTGCGTAGTAAGTTTTAGAAATAGTTTGACGGTGAGGGCATCGTTTCTATGAGGACGCTGACCGATTCGAGGTCGTTTAACAAACTAGCCTTTCCATGCGAACTTTCGAACTTCTTTTTTTTTTTTCGTTTTGCCTAATTAAGAATCTACTTTCAGTATGAAAAGAAAAAAAAAAAAGGAAGGAAAAAAAATCAACAGGAATTTCTTAGATCGTAAACATGTAATTTGTTTCTCACGCGAATATTTTTTTTTTTTTCAATCGATTTATTTAATCATCGATGATTTCATCGATTTGATTAAAAATTACAATTCATTATTTTTTATGTACAAATAATTTTTTTATTAATATGATGAACGTCGTACTTGAATACGTACGTCAATTTAATTTCATTTCATTTTATTTTATTTTATTTTTTTTTTTTTTTATTTAAATATTAAATAATAAAATTTCATTGAGAATAATTTTGATCAAAAAANAAAAAAAAAAAAAAAGAGAAAAAAGAAGATTCGTGACACAATCCTTTGATTCAAAGTTATTTAAAAAGTATACGTTTCTTTTTAATCAAAGCCGATACCGCGATTTTTATTATAGGTTAGGTTATTATCCTTTCCCATTGCCGATTTGGTAAAGGTTAGACATTAGAAAACCCCCCACAAATGTGTCCAATTACTTTCTAACTCGAAAATTATTAGGCAAGAATTGTTAGAATTTCTCGATAGGTGGCCTTGAACATATTTCCCTATTGTAATTTATCAAATAGAATCGAGTTTATTCATCTCAACTATCTTTCGAAGAATCTAATGTGGGACCACCATTTTCTTCATACTACTTTGATCATAATCATTCCTAAACTGTTTTTTTTTTTATTCTAAATATAATTATCATTATTATTATTATAATTATTATTAATAATAATTCATTTAAATAATAGTTTATTAAAATTCTAGGAAATTTATTACGATCAAGGTCAAATTAAACTAAATGAGAATTAATTAAACTTCTAATTCACGTAGGTACGTCACAATTTGTTTTGTATTTTTTATTTAAACAAATATTTAATTAAAATAATAAATAAAAAGGATATTTTAATTCGTTGGTAATTATTTTTGTATTTTTTTTTTCTTATAACATTCTTTTGAACTTGAACTTAACATGGCTTATATATATATATATATATTTTTTTTTTGACTTCATCAACGAAATGAAATAAATTGAAATATCGTATGTATGTGTGTATATGCGTGTGTGCGGGTACCCGCACTTAAGAATAGATTCTACGCATTATTTACGTGCATAAAAACAACTTCTCAGAATTTCTTTTATATATTCCTTTTTTTCATTATTATTATTTTTTAAAACGTACGAATTCATTTATTGGTCACGTAAAAATGTTCATTACATAATCATTTGGTAATTAAAGTTTATCGATCAAAATTTATGATATTTTTTTTTAGAACATAAATAATATTTTACAGTGAGTTGTCAAAAATGTTATTAGAGATTTAAATAAAATTTTGTTGTTATGAAATTATAAACAATAATATAATAAATTTAATATAATATAATATATATTAATTA
>NW_015149097.1:81128-98636 GCF_001465965.1 Polistes dominula
ATTATTAAATTTATTTATATTATATATAAAAAATAATTAACTATATATATATATTAAGTTAAGTAGTAGTTATATATATATATATATATATATATATATATATATATTCCTTTTTTTTCACTGACAAATTGTAAAAGTAAATTTTAGTTAAATGTTATGCACCATAAGAATGAGTAGGAATAAAAAAAAAGGTATTTATTTTGTTAAGTGGGTCTTGAAAAGACAGATAGTATTGGTGAGAGGATTCTTCAACTCTTTCTCGTACACCATGACAACTACTACGACGACATATAGAAAAAGGAACGCCATTGTCCTCTTATGCCGGGCCCTTTTTCCAAGAACTTTGCCTTCCTTTGCGGCAATACATCTGCTCCGGTTACCACTAACATGTGTACATGCGTTTTATATGCCTTTATACATGCATACATACATACATATATATATTTTATAAATAATATTGATATATATTTATATAAATTACGTGTCACGTTGTTTGTCCGCAATGGACTCCTAAACTACTGAACTGATTTTAATCAAATTTTGCACACTGTATGCAGTTTCATCCAACTTGAAAGATAGGATAGTTTATATCTCAATTTATAATCGCAATATTATTTTATTAATCGCGAATTAGTTGTTTATTAACAAAGAGTCATGATTATCTCTGTTAGTTCGATAAGATTCTAACAGATGGCGGTATAAGGTAATTCGTTGACTTAAAGACGTTTGTATCGGACTGATTGTAAGCCACAGCAACGCGTGGCGGGGCACCCCTAGTTAAATTATATATTGCAGATTATAATGATTATGTGAATTGGGGTGTAAGGGGGTAGACTAGGGTGTAGAATTAGACTTAGAGTGTGCATTTTTTATTCACCCTAATACATAAGTCAATCTGATATTTTCTATTAAGTATAAAAATTTGAATGATAAAAAAACTATAACAAATTCTTCCAATACTAAAACACCTTTCGTTTGACTAACATAAAACGTTTATGGTGATTCCATGTTTTAAACATTCGTCTATTCTCAAAATTTCTTTTAAAATCTATGCATTAGGTATGGGGGGTGGGGTGGTTATGGGGGACATTATGAAAATGAGATATGAATGAGTTATTATTAGATACTTATTGAATAAAATATGATGATTTAATTCGTGTTAAAAGAAATTCGTTGAAGCATGAAAGTTAGAAAGGACAGGTGAGATCTAACAACACAGGTTTTAACGATGAACGAACAGTAAACCTAATTGATAGGCAGGGTAACCACTGGAAAACTAGACCTACTTTACAGGTCATTCATTCTTATTCTTGCGGTCTCTTTATTGACCGGTTACAATCGATTGATCCACCAGCAAAGGTGGGGGGTGTTAAGAAACAAAAAAAAGAAACCAAAAAAATTAAAGGCTTTTATAATTTAACACACAATTAATTTTAATATATTTTTATTTAAAATTTATTTAAACATTGTCATAATTAGCAATACTAACAAATACATAACCTAACAAATGTTATTTTTCAATGTTTTAATATAAATTTGAAGCCAATTAAATAATATAAGCAAGATTTCTAAAAAAAAAAAAAACACACAATATTTTCTTAAAACACTCAATAAAAATGTAAAAAAACAAACATAACCTATAACCTATAAATTAATCAACATTTTTTTAATTTAAAATTAATTTAATCATTGTCACATAATCATCGATACTAATCTAACCTAAAAAGTTGCAATCTTTCAATATTTTAACATAAATTTACAACCAATCAAACAATATAATCACTGTTTCTAAAAAAAAACACAATATTTTTTTAAAACACTCAATAAAAATGTCAAAAAAACAAACATAACCTATAACCTAACACAAATCAACATTTTTCAATATAAAATTAAATTAATATTGCTACAAAATCACCTATACAAACTTTACAATTGCAATCTTTCATATTATATCACAAAAATAAAAAAAACTAATCAAATAAAACAACTAATTATAAATAAACAAACAAAAAATAGAAAAATGAAGGGAACTAATAGGTTAGAAAAAAACATAAAATAAAATTTAAAAAAAAAATACAAAATAAATAAAGAGGAGGATTAGTTTTCCGGTCGAAGGTTTCTTATGAACGAAAAAGGAAGATGAGAAGGAGGAGGAGGAGGTGGAGGAAGAAGAGGAGGAGGGTTCTCTGGTAATCCGAGCAGATGTATCCCGCAAAAGACTGTGTTCCTGGAATTAAATTCGAGTCCTTCATTCTCTCATTCTCTCTTAACTCATCTCCTGGTTCCTACCAAGTTCTCTTTCTCGACCCACTACTACCACCACTTTCCTCCCACCCACTCTCTTTTTCTTCACAAACCCAGTGTCTCAAAAGAAACAGAATATTACAACACTCAGATATTACTAAAAAGTTACATCACAAAAATCAAATGATGATTTTGAAAATAAAAAATAATTTATCATCTTATTCTTTATTTTTTAACTTTCTTACACTCTTTTTATTTGTTTAAACAAATACTACGTTTTTGTAAAACGTTTTAAAATTTTTCTCAAACCATGGTTGTCTTTGGTACACAAATATATCATTGTGTTTATTTAATTTTCATAAATAAGCAATCTTAATCTAAAAAAACTCGTAATAAAACCTAAAAAAGTCGATCGTAGCGACACACAGCGGCAGTACTCACTTTCAAAATGGAGGATTACAGTTTAACTGGTTAACAGATAGATAAAAACATTGTCTCTATCATTTTTTTATATATCAAATATAATCTATTTTATTAGAATTCATTTTATCCTCATAAATGAGCAATCTTAACCTCAAAAACATTTTTTATCTTTTGTTTCGTACTTGTAAATCGTGTTAGTTGCAATTTTTTTTTATCGTAGAACAACGAAGAGGGTTCCCAGATTGAGAGAGTACGCCACTGGTGGGCGAGGAATGTGCGGACGGTGATTCTGGTTTTTCTTGCCCAGTTATGCCAAGAGAGAAATGATTCTTTATACCCTTTGTACTTTATTTTTGGGCCACGGAATGGTAAACACCTTGCTCACAGAGGCGCCGCCCGTTCTCTTCCTTCAATAACCTTTCCCTACAACCTTCTCTAAGTTTTACCTGCTTCTGACATTTTGGATTTTATCGAACTGAAAATTTCCTTAGAATGGGGATGATTTGAAAAAAGCAAGACGAAAATCCATGGCAACGGCAACGAAACGATGAAACGGTGAAACTGTTACGGTACTAAAAAGAGAAAAAGAGACAAACATATGAACATCTATAGGATTTAGCCTAAGAGAGAATGAGATAGAAGACAGTATGCATTTGTTTCTTATTATCTCTGTCTCCTCTTTATGCGGTGCTTCGTAATCCCCACTCCTGGCTACTAAGTATTGTAAATGTGTGTGCTTGTGTGCAACTGCATACTACGAAACGTAGACTCATATTAACTCAATTTCACACATTTAAAAATATAAGTTAGTTCTTAAACTGGCCGCTAGATTATCCACGTTTCTCACAAGCAAAGCTGTTTTTATTTTACTCGTGTGTGTATTGGTAATCAGATGTTAACGATCCTCCCTTTGTATACGTGTAAGTGTGTGTTTGTTATTCCAAATGTAAAATACATCGAAACGAAAGAGATTATTTCGTGTGAGGGACGAGAACGGTTGGTTTGGTTTGGTTGGTCTGTTGGTCCTCTTCCTGTTCGATAAATCTTCTCTTCTCAAAGGAAAAGAGAAAGAGAAACTCGGAAATCATCCTTGGGAATCGAATCTCGACCTACCAAAGGACGAGGAGGAGAAGGACGAGCAGAAGGAGGACTGGACTTCTCTTTTTTTTTTCATCTGCACTGTGTTCAAACACGCATCGTTACTACCTGCCTTCCGAGAAGAAACACAACCCTCCACCCTCCTCTTCGTTTAATTTCGTTTTGCAATATGAGTTGTAACTCTGAAAAAAAAAAGTGAACTAATTGAATTGTAATACAACGCCATCTATTGAAAATTTACAGAACCTAAAGGCTTAAATAAAATGTTGATTTAATATAATTCTAAATTAATTATAATAACACACAAAATAATACCACAATTACAATTAAATAAATAAAATAGAAAGAGTAAGGTTATGTCTGTTTGTTATAGCAAAAAAACAAAACAAAACCGATGTTCATATGTTAATAAAATTCGGTGAAAGTTCATCAACGAGACATTTTTTTAAATTTAAATTTTATTTTTTTAGGTTATAATATTATAATAATATAATAATATACTTTCTTTCGTAAGATCATTTCTCTTTCTCTTTATCTGGTTTTATATTTTTTTTAATCGTTACACTCTGTGAGTACCACCTGTCGTACTCTCTCAGTACCACCGATTCCACAGGTGACATCTGGAAAATGAGCGAATGTTAAGCACAGAAGGCAGGCAGCGTGAAAATGAAACGTAGGACAAGGGTGGAAATATTGTTGTTATTTTACGTACCACGCGGATCCGGCATGTGTAATTAGAAACGTAATTATGGTCGCCGGTAATTTAACCCGATTATCATTTCGTGATATCTTCAGGTAGGATCGATTCGTCGTTTATTATGAGTATAATAATATGCGTCATTATCATTTACAAAAAGAGACTACCATCGAAAGTAGAAAGCTGACGCAATTACCAGCGCCATCTTTGTACAAAATTAAGGAATATTTTGTTTTATTATTTGTTCATAATATTCGTAAATGTTTGTACATATAAATTATTTAATTATTATTTGATTTATTTAATTATTTATGATCGGATTAATGAAATCAGTGATTTGCAGTTTTAACTTTCGTTTTACTGAAAGAAAATTGGCGCCAAAATTGAAAGAAAATTGGCACCAAAATCACTCGCCATCTTTGAAGGACATCAACGAACTATTTGTTTTATTATTATTTAATTTATTAATTAATTTATGATCGAAATAATCAAAAAAAGTAATTTAAAGTATTAATTTTCACTTTAGCGAAAGAAAATTGGCGCCAAAACAAAGATTGGCGCCAAAATTGAAAGAAAATTGGCGCCAAAATCACTCGCCATCTTTGAAAGAAATCAATAAACTATTTGTTTTATTATTCGCGTGTAATTTTCTATTCATAATTTTTGTAAACGTGTTTGCACACATATAAATATTTAATTTATTTAATAATTTATGAGAAGAATAATGAAAAAAATAATGTAAACTTTTAACTTCCGTTTTAAAGGGAGAGTTAAGTTTCTCCCACGATCCTTTTCATCATCCACAGTGATTTCCGTTTTGCACAAGGAAGAAAGGTCGCAAACAGGGATGGTAAAAAGTGAGAGTGAGAGTGAGAAAGAGGGAGAATAATGTGCGAAGTAATTTTTTTTTTTCTTTTTTTTTTTTTTTGAGAAACGGGATATGAGAAGGCAGGTGTGAGTTGGGCGAATACTGTCACATAAATAGGTTCCAGAAAGGGTGACGGGGTTATGCGATAACAGTAATAATACCTATAGAAAGGGTACACCTAAACTAAAATAGGTATGAGTAGTCTATGCAAGAGTACAATAATAAATTTTGTGAACCTTTTTTTTATTAAATTCCACCCCTTTCTGCACTTTCATCTTGGGAACATTTATTTGGTTATTATATTTACAGAAATGGGTTTCAATCCAAATCAAATATTTTTTCAGGTCATTCAAAATCAAAATCAAAATTATTTTTATTATTTTTCTCAAACCTTTTAATTTATCAAATTATAAAACCCTGAAGCAACTCTGACGCAACCCAATTTGTTCTTAAAAATATCAAATGAAAAATAGAAAAATTAATTTGAAATAAATGGTAGAATATTATTTATAATAATTTTGTGTTAATGCGTGTGTGTGTGTGTGTGTGTGTGTGGGTGTGTGTGTAGTTGTGGTTGTTTTTCTTTACATATTAAAAAACCTCGTGAGTAAAATTGATAGTAAAAATGAAGTCGCGTACAACTCATGCTTCTTTGTTTCATTCACCGGTTACGACGAGTTGCGTTACGTTTCTCGTACTACGCATTTATTCACATACACACTCGCATACTAACACACATGAGGAAACGAGCACGCATGCGCACTCGAGCGCGAAACCCCGACGACCAAGGATGACGATGATGGTCCCGATTAAAATGCAAAAGGAAAAAAAAAATGAAAGAGAAACTTTTACTACACCAAGTAGTGTTGTTGTTTCCCCCACTACTTTTCTTTCAATGTCTCATACAATTTTTTTTTAAATAAAAAACAGTTATTGCATTGACTCATACCGTTGACTTATACTATTTGATAATTGATTTGAAAAATCATCGTAAATTATTAACAATATTTTATTATATTAAAATTAATTTAAAATTTGTTAAAAATTAAATTATTTATATATTTAAAATATAATAAATTAATAATTATTTTATATATTTTTTAATTAGAGAATTTGGTTGCTTAAAAATTTTAATTTTTAAAGATGGAAAACTTATTTTTTGAAATTAATTGATTTTTTTCAGGTTAGGCTCAAAACTTTCCAACAAACCAGCGTATAATATTTATTTAAATAATCGCAAATTGATAGAAATTGTTTATACAAGGATTAGTTGTTTAAAAATTTAAATTTTCAAAAATATAAAATTTATTTTTTGAAATAAATTGATTTTTTTCAGGTTAAGCTTAAAACTTTTCAACCCAACCATGTATATTAAGATATAATATTTATTTAAATAATTGTAAATGAATAGAAAACTTTTCTACGATGATTAATTGTTTAAAAATTTAAACTTTTAATAAATAAAAAATATATTGTTTAAATAAATAATATTTCTATGGGTTAGGCTCAAAACTTTTCAACCCAACCACGTATAAGACATTGAAACATTAGTTACAAAACGATTTCATTTAATTTAAAATGAAATTCAAATGAGATGATTATTTTAAAAGGAAGGTCACAACGTGACGAGGTCGTATCGCGTATTGAACGTAAAAAAAAAAAAATAAAAGAAAGATGAATTATGACGTCATTGACACGTGTATTTTTTTTTTTGACACAAATTCGTGTATAGAAAATAGACATAAATATTCAAATGAACGAACAAAATGTAAAGTATAAAAACTGAATTTAATTGCAATTTCATCGTGGTGTTTACGATAATTATAAAAACGTGAAATAAAAAAAATAAAAAACAAGAAAGAAAGAAAGACTGAAAATGATGACTAAAGAGTTAATGTTCAAGGACACTACGTAGTACTAACGTAGTACTCGAAGTCTCGTGTAATTTCACGCTTGAGGTACGACATAGTACTACGGTACTACTTACTATACTACGAGAAACTTACGCGAACGGATGTGCCGTATCCGTGCCGTATCCGTCCCGTATCCGTCCGCGTGTTCGTGCCTATTAACCGAGGAAGATCGTAACTTTCAAGAATATACATTTTCGATAGCCATCTATTCTCAAGAATCATTTCTTCAAACATTCCCATCAAAAATCCCCCCTAACCTCCATTTATAGTATTAATCAAAACAACAACTTATTATTTGAATCGTACTGTTCAATTTACTTTCTTTAACCTTACATTTTTATTCGTTAAAAATATTTATAAAAATAATCAAATATTAAAATATAATAATAATTAATTGTGGAACACCCTTCCCCCTCTACTTTATTCACACATACACACGTAAAGAAAATGGGTAAATGGGATTGATGCAAATTTTTCCATTTTATTAAATTTAATTTTATTTAATTTAAATTTTTTATTTCTTTTTTTGCAGAGGTGGGAACAGCTAGTGGTTTCAAAATTAAAGTGGGAACTATCAGCAGTGACGCCTAGTGACTTTCTGGTACACATTCTTACCAGATTACGTCTACCATATAAATGGGATAGCGTGATGGTCATGAGGCATGCACAAACCTTCATATCCTTAAGTGCGAGAGGTAAATATATTTATTAATTATTATAATTTATAATAATTTTAGGGTGAACCAAATGTTCGTATATTTCTTAATATTAATATTTCGATAAAATAAATTTTTACAAAAAACAATCCAGTATACAGTTTATTACACAATTTATAATACAATAAACCTTCGAACTTTTCATTCACCCTAATAATAATAATAATAATGATCAACTATAGTTAAAATGTGTGAAATATTTGTCCAATTTGAAATCTATTGACGTTTATCTATCGTCATAATTTTATATTGATGATTTTAGGTTATGATTTGATTTTATAACTAGGTTATAATTGGTTTCGATAAATATGCAACAAAATTCTTCAATATTTTACGAGAAACCCTGATGCAACCCTTATCTGTCTTGTCATAATTTTATATTCATGATTTTAGGTTATATTTATTTTATAACTAAGTTATAATTGGTTAGGTTATAATTGGTTTCCATAAATATGCAACAAAATTCTTCAATATTTAACGAGAAACCCTGATGCAACCCTTATCTGTTGATATTATTTTATATTGACGATTCTAGGTTATAATTGGTTAGGTTATAATTGGTTTCGATAAATTGCAACAAAATTCTTCAATATTTTACGAGAAACCTTGATGCAACCCTTATCTGTTGATATTATTTTATATTGACGATTCTAGGTTATAATTTGGTTATAACTAGGTTATAATTGGTTAGGTTATTATTCGATTATAACTAGGCTCTAATTGGTTTTGATAAATATGCAACAAAATTCTTCAATATTTTACAAAATTATTAATTAATTATTTTTTAAAATAATATATTACAAATATAATATTAATTATTAATAAAATTACTTAACATCGACATATATTTTCTTCTTATCACTTCCCACGTGACTTACGACGTAAGTCAGGTTAAGAATTATAATTCGTCATTAATATATTTGTAATATATTATTTCAAAATAAAATTATTGATATCAACGATATATATTTTTGTCTTGTCACTTCTCACGTGACTTACGACGTAAGTCAAGTTAAGAATTATAATTCATCATTGAAACAATTAAATTAATCAATATCTGAAAGAAATTAATAATGTAAAAAAACATGTTCAATTATTTGGAATAATATTATAATACTGAAAATAATTAAGAAACTTTTTTTTTTTTTATTGTCTTTCGACAAAATATATTATTAAAGTTTTTCATTGATCGGTAAAATCGTGACGCACGATGAACAACAAAGGAATTTTATCATTATCGTTAAACACACTCATCCTTTCTCTCTCTTGGTAAACGAACGCACACCGTCAGACATTTTGATCGTGAGAAAGGAGAAGGTAACGATCGTAGGAAATTCATTTAAAGGACGTTAAAGGTCCGATCACGTCGAGGGATGAACGCCGAGTTACGTCCGTGGAATTCGTCGTGGAATTTTTTTTTTCTTTTTTTTTTTTTAATTCGACTTTTTTTTGTACCTTCTTACCTTCATACTCCTCCCTTCTGGGTCCCACTTCGTCCCTCGTCGCGATTCTTAGACCCCCCTCCCTCATTCCAGGGGTGGGATGGAGGGATCCCACCTCACCTTATCTCGCCCTCTTCGTCACCTGTAATTCGCCGTCCCTTCGAAGGAGAGACCTCTATAAAACGATCGATCGTATTGCTTCCACGTATTAGGAAAACATCAGGGGATTTTACTTCTCAACGACTACAGTTTCTCTTGAACCCTTTTTTCTTCTTCTTCTTCTTCTAATTTATTTTTTTTTTTTTTAATTTTTTTTTTTTTAATTTTTTTTTTTTTGCTTATTCTTTGGCATACCAAAAAAGAAAACTTGTATTTGAAGTAATTGTTGATAGGAAATATATTTGTAAGGTTTTTATGGTGATCTAAAATTAATTTTATTAACACTAAATATACCAGACCAGTCATTTTGACTAGTGGGGCCATTTTTAATTCAAAATGTCTACTTCATGTAACATTAGAGTTTTGTAAATAATTAAGCGTTTTGTTATTTAAAAATATCTATAAATTCATTTATCTATTAAAATTATTATTGTTAAATATTTTTTGTTATTTTTTTAAGAGTAAACAAAGACTGGAAGCGAAGCTCAAAAAGCATTTTTTTTATACATCCAGTCATTTTGACTAGTGTGGTAGAAATAGGTATACTGAAAATGGTGGTATATCTAGTGTTAATTAATTTTCATTCTGTTTTGTATAATAATTATTATTTTTAATATAATAATTTGATATATAATAGTAATTATAGGTAAAAAATGGTATATATAGGATTTTTATGGTGATCTAACCTAAAACAAATTTCATTTATTACTTTTAATACTATTTTCTGTATTAATTATTATTTTCATTATAACAATAGTACATATACAAAATAATTGTAGTTAGAAAATGTTATATATAGGATTTTTATGCTGACCTAACCTAAAACAAATTTCATACATTACTTCTAATATTATTTCCTGTATTAATTATTATTTCCATTATTATAATAATATACAAAGTAATTGTAGATAGCAAATGTTATATATAGAATTATTATGCTGACCTAACCTAAAACAAACTTCATTCATAACTTTTAAATACTATTTTAATTAGTATTTGCATTATTGATCAATTGTGTCATTACTTCATACATGCATTTAAAATACTACACCCTAATTTAAATAAAAATATAGGTAACCAAATTATAATAATCAAAATACGAACCTAACCTATCAATATAATCCATACAATATCTCTCTTACAATATAAAACCAAAACCAAAAACCAAAAACAAAAAGAAAAACAAAGAATTATAGGAATCCCGTTGTTCTCGCGAAAAGGAAATCGATGGATCAGATCCAGGGAGAATCAGAGAAGATCTTTAAATGCCTGAACGTGTCTCATGAACTCGTTTCATCTCTCTCTCTCTCTCTCTCTCTCTCCTCTTTCAGTCTTTCATTCTTATTGGATGCCAATAGAGGAACGTGTAGCAGGCAACAGGAAAGTACACAGGATTCAACACACACACACACAAATACACTCACTCACACATATACAAATACACTCACTCACACATATACAAATACACTGACTCACTCACTCACACAAAAATACACTCTCTCACACTCAGATACATTCACTCATACGAAAATACACTCATACACATAGATACATACATCACACATACTATACTACACACAAAAATACATACATCACACATACTACACATACATAAAAATACATGCATCATATTTACTGTAC
The DNA here is from genome assembly GCF_001465965.1 of Polistes dominula. The sequence continues at coordinate 92,330 of NW_015149097.1, forward strand.
ATACTATACATGCATTACAGATACAAGAAATACATAGATATATAGATTACATGAACTGATACACAGACACATTGATGTTGGGAGTATGAGAAGGGGTTGGTCCCTGGGTTAGCCGGTTGTTATTACAGAGGCTCTCTGGTAGCAAAGAGAGCTCACGCAAAAAGGTAGGACCTTCGTCCTTCGTCCTTGTCTGGCCGGTTGGTCCAGTCGAAGCGCGTGGCCGAAGCCGTTCGTTCGAACGTTGTTTCAAAGAGAAGACGCGTTCAAAGATACCACGTTTAAACCGAGAGCAAAAGCTTACTCTACACACACGCGTCTACACCGCGTGTCCCTGACGGGAAAAGGAACACGAACGACAACTACGACAACCAAGACGACGACGTGTTGTCCACTTCGTCGAGTTCGAGGCCTTTCGTTTCTCACGAACCAAACTAGGTAGTCGTAAATAAGAGAAAGAGAGTACACCTATATAAAAAAAAAGAAATGAAAAGAAAAAGAAAGAGAAGGATATTCTTTCTTGGTCCAGAAAAACGAGTATGAACCTTTCTTCCCCTCCTTCTATCTACCCCCCCCCTTTCCTCTTTTTTTATTGGTTCTATCTCTAACTTAAGTGTTTCTTTATTATTCTCTTTTCATTTCTAATTCTTTTATTTCTTTTATTTTATTTTTTTTTGGCCCTGTAATGTAATTGCAAGACCACGTTTCAAATTTTTATACAGTAGTGTATATATATATATAGGTGAAATTTGACCTATATTTAATAACAAAAATATGGAATACAAAATTAGAAATAAAAGTTTACATTTAGTTAGGATTACTATAATATTTATTATATTTATTATATTTTTTTTTCATACTTTTTTTTATACAGTAAAAAAATATATAAAAAGTAAGGTTAGTTATGTCATATGTAAATTTGAAAAAATATCGAAATAATGGAATTGTGATACAGTGTCATCTATTGAAAAGTTACAGAACCTAGAAGCTTTGATAAAATATTGATTTACTATGATTCTAAATTATTATAGTAAATTATAACAACGCACAAAATAATACCACGAAAAAATATAAAAAGTTAGGTTAGTTGAGATGTTATGTGTAAACCTAAAAAAAACCTGAAAAAATTGAATTACAATATGGCACTATTCATCAAAAACTTACAGAACTTAGAAACTTAGATAAAATATTGATTTAATATAATTCTAACCTATTATAATAAATTATAACACACAAAATAATATCACAATTACAATAAAATACATAAAATAATAATACAGTGAAAAAATATATACAAAGTACGGTTAGTTTATGTCATATGAAAACCTAAAAAAAAACCTGAAAAATTATTGAATCACAATACTGCGCTATCTGTTGAATATTTAAAGAACCTAGAGTCTTAGATAACTTATCAATAACAAATCTTTATAAAATACAAAATAAGAATGACAAAAAAAGTTAGAAATAGGATGATAGACAAATAGAGAATAGATTAAACTTTAGAAATAAAAATAAAGATGATTGTATGTCAAGAAAAACAGGAAAGAGGGGAGGGGGAAGAATCAAAGGACAGGAGTGGACTCATTCTTGTTGCTTCGAGGCAAGTAAGGTTAACCAAAGTGGTATGGAGGGATGTTAAGAGTATCTATCTGTCTGTCTCACTTTCTCTTATTCTTTTCTTTCTTTCTTTCTTTCTTTCTCTTCTTTCTTATGCAAAGCTGACCACACACAGTGCATCTTGGTGCAAGCCGTGAGAGACCATGTACCCAAGAAAGAAAGATCTTTGAACAAGTTATGATTATTTTACTAATATTCTCTAACAATTCAATACACAATTCACATACACACACACAAACAGACAGACAGACTCACACGTGACAATATTATTTCTTAAATATATTTTTTTGTAATTACATAAACATTTATATAAGATTTCATTCAATTTTTGTCTACTTTTCTTACATACAAACACACACATACACATTTGTAATGAAATATTACATATAATGATATATTCAATGTTTTTATTATAGTTTTCTTTCATACACACACACACACACACAAACACATATATACATATATACACATTTGTAATGAGATATTGCATAGGATGATATTTTAAAAATTAATTATTTCTATAATATATTGTTATTATAAAATATATTTTATATAAATAAAATAAATATAATAAAATATATATTTTATTTATAAAATATTATTAATATTTAATAAATAAATAATGAAATATAACACAAACACACACAGACAATAGTTAGATAATAATAAACTATGTTTATAAAGGATTTTCCAATGAATAATTGGTTAAGTGAGAAATGCCTTAAAGTAATAGTTGTTCGTGATGAGTTGTTACACAACGTGATTAGTCGGATCATTTATCTAATTGCATCAATGCACGTTGTTTGTGCTCCCTCGGAATAGCCGGAGTAAACGATTTACTTTCAAGGTCGATCGGGATTCAAACTGTGAACAAAACGAGAAGAACGAAGACACTGCATTCTCATTCCTCTTTCTATCCTTTATCATAGTTTCTCTCTTTTTTTTATAATTTTTTTTTTTTACAATTCATTCAAGATGATTATTGATAAAAATGTAATAAACATTTCACATTTTACGAGTTAACACAACTTCTTCTTCTCCTTGTCTCGTAATAATTTTCTATCACTTTCTTCACATACATGTACAAACGCATATTCTGATTTTAAATGTGTCTTTCTATCTTTGTTTATTTGTTTAATTCGTGGTAAGTTCGATCGTTTGATTCGTCGCAACATCGATGCATTCCTTCCTTATCTTTTGCTTCAACCTGATCGGTGAGTCTTGGTTGCTTGCTTGCTTGCTTGGTTGCTTGCTTGGTTGAGCCCTCGTTAAGCTAATTCTACGGTAAAATGTTGTTTGAGTTCAGTTTTTAACAACGAGGAAGAAACTTTAAACGAGTCTTGTAATACTTCGTTATAAAATATATATTAAATCAAGAAACGGAATGCTATAAAACCGGGGTTTGATATAACATGATTTATAAATTGCAAAAAACTTTCTACAATATTTTGTACAAAACTTTGTACAAAACTTTGTACTTTTATAATATTAGATAATATATGATTTTATTTAATATATTTACAAAACTAAGTTATTTTAAAATTATGAAGCAATGGTGTAATTAATTTTAGATTTCATATGACACAACAATTTTTAAATTTCTAAACTATTTAATAAATTATAACAACACACAAAAGTAATACCAAAATTATAATTAAATATAAAAAAAAATAATACCACGAAAAAATATCAAAATAATTGAATTCTAATACACTGCCATCTATTGAAAACTAATAGAACGTAAAAACTTCGATAAAATGTTGATTTAATATAATTCTAAACTATTATAGTAAATTATAACAACACACAAAATAATATCACGATAAAATATAAACAGTAAAGTTAGTTACGTCATGTGAAAACCTAAAAAAATATCGAAATAATTGAATCGTAATACATCGCCATCTATTGAAAGCTTACAGAACTTAGTTACTTAGATAAAATATTGATTTAATATAATTCTAAACTATTACAGTAAATTATAACACCACACAAAATAATAATACACGAACAAAATAGGAAAAGTTAGGTTATGTCGTATGTAAATTGAAATAATTGAATTGAAATACTACGCAATCTGTTGAATACTTAAACAATCTAGAAATCTAGTTAACCATTGATTGATAAATTCTTAAATTAACAATAAAAAATAAAAATAATCGCGATTAAAATTATCCAGTGTACTAAATTTAAAAAAAAAATCACACAAAATACATCAAATTTCAGTAATTTCAAAATTCATTTTGAAAACCAACAATAGAACACTGAAATTTCATATATAAAAATATATCTATTGGTTCGTATTCTATTAGAATAAAACCCAAAGTTCCTTTATTTATTATTATTAATATTTCACTTGCATATAAAATAATTCTATTAACTAACACAATAAACATTATTAATACCACGAACTTTTGATTCACCCTAATAAACTGTAACTTTGAAGCAAACATTGTATCAAATAACCTAACCTAATTATCTAACCTAAAAGATTTTTGTATATCAAATTTCATAAAAAATGAGAGAAAGACAAATACCCAGTAATTTTTAGTATTTTTTGTTGTTCCTTTAACTTGTTCGTCAGGAGGTCGAGGTAAACCACCACCAGAGAGAAAGAGATGAATGATTATAATGATCATGATCATGATCTTGATCCTGATGATAATGATGATGATGATGATGTAATTGAAATACCAGACGAATGTGAAAATATCGAATATATTCTATTCATTTAATTCATTTTTTTTTAATCGAATGGACTATTAAATATTTATCGTTTCTAAATATGAAATATTATGAGATATTAATCGTGAGATTATGCGTAATAACAACTTGACATGGTGAATTACGGTTTGCATCTTTTTATCTAACCAGTTCTTAGAATTTCTACCTGCACCTTGCACTTGTAAGAAAATCTATGATTGTAACATAAAATCTGACCGGTAATATTCTAATCTCGAGGACATCAGAGGAGCAGTTTTATTGGTATATTATACATGCATGTATAATGAAAATGTTTAAAAATATCTCATCAGGAAATCGACTAGCTATTAAGGAAAATTCTTAACACATTTCTATGATTTCTAAGAATACAAAGAATCTCTTTAAAATCTCTTTTGTTTTTTCCAAGTCTTAAATAAAACCCCTTTCTAAAAATCATTCTTACCAAGGACAAACATTTTGCCCATGTAACTTTGAAGAAATCATTGGTGAATTCTAAAAAAACCTTTTGGCCTTTTGTATATATCCACATTCCTCAGTTTTTTTTTTTTTATAAAAATCTTTACAATTAGTCAGTTTGAAAAAGAACGGTTCGTTTCATCGCAAAGGGTTGATTATAAAAAGTTGAGAAAAAAATTTACAAATAAAAATTCTCAATCGTTTAATTAAATTTTATATTTTAAATTACCACAATCTGTTTTTCAAACATTTCCAGTATAAATAAAAAATATCTATTCCCCATTTGGTAATGGTAACTTTTTTTTATTAAGTTTTATATCACCAATCGATAAAGTAGATCGCGTAATTATCGATATGCGTAATTTTATCGATGGTTGGTTAATATTTTGTATTATTTATAAAACATTTGTCTCTTTGTAAATTAATTAAAACATTTTTTAAGCATTGAATCATTCGCATGAATTAATAAGATGTTTCTTTTTGTTTTTTCTTTTATAGAATACAAGTTTTTGACGTATACGCCTAGCATGGTAGCAGCTGCAAGTATCGCAGCAGCACTTCAGGGACTTGACTGGACCAAAAAGAGCGGTTTTGGAATTTCTGTTCTTCTCGAACACTTAACTAGCATCACAACTATCGAACAGGTTTGTCCACTCTCTTTTCAGGATTTAACGTTACTCGATTTAATTGTTTAAAAGTACCCGCCCATTCTCGAACTTGTAGTAGTAGATCGCCGCCATTTTGTAAATCAAGATGAGAACTAATACCGGTTATGTTTTACATATTAACATTTCTTAAACTTTATAACAATTTTAATCATTTTTAATTATAGAAATAAAATTAAATCTTATACGTGATTAATAATAATTGATTTATTCTAACCATAATCTGAATTTGATATAAAATAAGGTTAGTTTTTAAAATCGTGTTTAATTCAATATGGCGGACGTTTTTTTTTGAATGTAATCTTAAATTAGTATGGGTCGACCTTCGACCTCGGGACACACAAGTAGTTGCTTTAGAAAATTTATTATCAAAACGCTTTTTGTATGAGAATTGCGCTAGACATATGACAAAAAGTTGAACTCGAAATGGTTAGTGAGTAAGAGAGAGAGAGAGAGAGAGAGAGAGGAAGGAGGAATTGGAGGAGGGTTAAAAGAGAGTTAGTTGATTGGTTGGTTTGCAGGCAAATGAGTGTGTCGATGATGATGATGATGGTAAAGAGAGTAACAGCAGCAGCAGTAGCAGCAGGTGCCAGGCACATGTGCACGCAAAAAAAAGGTCGGCAAGATGGGACGATAGAGCGGAAAAGCTTGTAAGACTAAAACGGAAAAAGAAATAAAGAAATAATCAAAAAGAAAGAAAGAGAAAGAAAGATAGATGATATATATATATATATACACACATACACACATTTTCGTAATAAATATATATATATATATATATATATATATATATATATAAATAAACTGCACGAATGAATGGGCCTCGGCATGAGGTCCATGGCCTCTCA
>NW_015149097.1:105493-129735 GCF_001465965.1 Polistes dominula
CCCATAGTATTCTTCGAACAAAATGTCGGATACTCCTAAAGATTTAATTTACAGGTTAAAATTAGAGAACATGCTTGATTTTTTTGAACTCCTAGAAGGAAAACACGATGTGCAGGAAGAAGTCCTTCTCCCTGCTTTACATGCTATATAACTTTCTTCAACATCCTGTTATCCTGTTGAACAATTCATTAGAAAAAATTTTTCCTAATTAATTTCTAATAGAACCCTATAACTTAACATTTGTTCTCAAGTGCTTCATTATTTTCCTTGATCATTGTGTGTGGTCTTCTTACAAAATTCATTTTTAGCTTTAAATTAGAAAACAATTTCGAATTTATTTATTGCAAACAGGAGTACACTATTTGGTTATTACTTTTTCATCTTTCACATGCTTCACACACACATTTTTTTTATCTTTCACTTGCCCCTATTTTCTCGACTATCTTTCAATGATTCTGTTACAAACTTCAACTGGTAATAATATAGAAAGACATAATTTAATATTTTCAATAACTATTTTTATTAATCTACTGTACAATAGTATATTCTATTTCATATTTACAAACATACAGTTGTATTTTGTTGTAAAAGTTAACCCTTCTATAAGTTTTACTATAGAAGTTTACTAGTTTGTTTCTCTCATCATCCATGTTGATACGATGATGACAAATGATCATGATTATGAATATTCTCATTATGTATAGTATCTTATTTATGTAAAGTGTAATTAGATGTACATAAGTGTATCATATATACAATAGAAGAAATTGAGGTTAGTAATGGGAGTGAGTTTGACAATATTTCCAATATAGGATTTATAATAATGATTGATTTATAATAATGATTAATTAATACATATTTTCAACTTATTTTTTCTATTCATATTGTATATGAATAAAACATAACCAACAAAACAAAAAATAAAAACACAAGAAATATAATTAAATAAAAATGGGCAACAATTTAATGTAACCCTTTCAAACTTTATAATTTAAACAGGAGTATCATACCATAGAAATTCACATATATGTATATTTGAATAGAAGGTTTCCTATATGAATTACTATGGTGCCCTATAAACATGAACGACTCATATAGAACGCTAATAACAAAAGGATTTTTATTAGCTATGATTATTAATTAATCGATAGTTTATCACGCAGAAATTTTGTTTTACATGGGGGTTGGTTTTTTTTATAGAGAAAACCCCATGGGGATGAATAATAAAACACACCTATCGTCGTGTATGGATTTTTAACTCTCCTTTGGTTTATATTTTTTGTTTGTACTGATCGATTGAATTTGCACGCGTTGTTGCTGCTGTATATACATGAACAATAATAATAATAATCACTGTATTTATTTAAACGCACGCACATACGAACTCTGCTTTCTCTTATTAATTATATTAATTATATATCTTATTATATATCTTTCCTTATTTTTTGTTATGTTTTTATTTCATACTTGATATCACGAAGAAGATTATTTAAAATTCAATTCGTACAATGTTTTTTCTTTAGAATCACAAAGTGTGAGTTCTTGTTAGACAATATTTGTGTTTTTTTTCATTTGTTCTGCTGCATGCACAATATATGCATTAAATTTATGAGTAATTTGTATAGTGTGTGTATGTGTGTGTTTATTGGGATCTCTAGTACTTGAATACGCTATCTGGTGGCTAAATTCAAAATTAGAGTAGATAGGTCGAATTGCTACGCCACGTGGGATCTCTAGCACTTGAGTACGCTATCTGGTGGCTAAATTCAGAATTAGAGTAGATAGGTCGAATTGCTAACCCTGCCAGAGATCCCAATTCAGCTATTTTTCGAATCATAAAGCTCATCAATACTGTTTCCTATCATTTTGGGGTAGAATTGATTGAAAGAATTTATGTATTTGCTATGATTTTTTTTTAGGTTATAAATATATTAGCTCTAACTATTATCAATATTTTTATTATTATTTTTCTTAACTTTCTTCTGCTTTTTTTTTTTTATCATATGAAATGTTTGCAATTCGATTGTACTTTATGGTCTAATTATTAAAACGGTACAAGAGAGAGTATTATCATTTCACAGCGAGTATAGAATGTAAAATGCGTATGTGTATGTGTGTGTCCGTATTTATATTAGGTCTACCGGAAAATTCTGTCCATTTTGAAAATAAAATAAAATAATAAATTATAATTTGAACAATTAATTAATTGAATTATTTTTGAACTCTTGCCAACATGATGGCAATTTGTAGATTGCATTTTAAGAAACGGGGCCTTATCCCCTAGTGACGAAAAATTGAACTAATGTTTGTTTAAACAGACAGAATTTTCCGGTAGACCTAATACATTATATTCCATTTGAAATTTTCTAATATTTATGATGAAATTGTGCATAACATATCTGTATTTATTAATGGATTGATAATATTTAAATAATCGCTAATTTGTTTTTACTTTTTTTACTTTGAAACTGACAAAAATGATGGGTTTTTCTTTTGGTCCTTTTCCAGATATTTTTTCAAATCGAATCCATGTTTTTTTTTTCATTCCCCAAATTTGAAATATTTTATTAAAATTCCAATGATCATTCACAATAGAATATCACAGAAGAAAATTAAACGTATACGTAAAAAAAGAAATTAATTAAAATGGAGTATACAAAATGGCTAATAATAAAAAATAGTCATGGAGAAATATTGTCGTTTAAAAAGTCTATTAGAAATAAATTCAAAAATATCCGAGATAGCGTTGATATTTTTTTGTTTTAATTTCATTTCTTACAGCCCCTTTTATTATTCTTTTTTATTTCAACACTATCAGAGATATTTGTTTTTGTTTTGCGAAACATAACCTAAATCTTATACGATTTTTTTCAGAATTTTCCATTTTTCATTTTTCATTTTTTAAAGCGCTTTTTTAATATACCTTTACCTTCTTTTTTTTAACACTATCAGGGATATTTTGTTTTTGTTTACAGATAAACAACGAAATCAATGTGTTCGCAACAAAAAACATAACCTAAATCTTACACAATTGTTTTAAGGATTTTTCATTTTTCATTTATCATTTTTCATTGTCTTTTTCGTTTCACAAAGTATTTGTTATGATGAAAAAGCACAGCCAGTAAAAACTAACGTGACATGAGTAATTACATACATATTTAAATATCAAACAAGTCAAGTTGAGATCTTAGACAAATTTTGTTTTGTTTTCTTTTTTATTTTTTCTATTTAGAGAAAGATTATTTTGATGAGCATCATAATTCATATATCTCATGGAAATTTTTGTCAAAAATATAATTAACTTAATATATATTAAATGAACCAAAAAGTAAGATCACTTTCTAACCTCAAATTCAAACGAATAACTTTTAAACAAATGTTTATTATTAAATTAATAATAAATAATCATTTCTCGTTATCAATAACCTTTTTGCACCTAGTATGTAAAATTTATAATACCAGACTGATAAAAATAGATCAATTTTTAATTAAAATATAAAACGACATTACTTTCCGGTTCCGCCAATATATATATGTACGTATTTTCCCGAGATATTGTACAAATATCGTCCCGAATATTCTTCCTTTCTTTCTTTTTTTTTTTTTTTACACCATTTGATGGTTTCATTAAATGAAAACAAACGTACTTTAAAAAATAACAAAATAAAAAAATAAAATGTTTCAATAAAATGGCAAGGAAAATATACAACACGGCATTGATTATTATAATATTAATTAATATAAGTAGGATTTAAAAAAAATCTTTGGTTTACACAATTCGTCCATACTTTGTATGATTTTACAGTAAACTTTATCAAGTTCTTGTTTCTCACATTTAATAATTTAACTGTGATTTAAAAGGGAGCTTACTAAAAGTTAAACTAGATAATAATAATAATAATAAGAATAATAATAAAAATAATAATAATAATAAACGCTTATCACTTGTCATGAATAGTACGAGCATTGAGAAAATAGCATGAGAGAAGAAAAAAAAGATTCATGCTTACCCTTTCGCTAAATTTTACACTTTATACATAATAAGAGTCATACAATTTTGTTTTTCCATTCATTCCGCCATTTTCTTATTCCGCCATTTTCTCATTCGGCCATTTTCTTATTCCGCCATTTTCTCATTCGGCCATTTTCTTATTCCGCCATTTTCTCATTCGGTCATTTTCTTATTCCGCCATTTTCACATTCTCTCTCTCTTTCTTTCTCTCATACACATATAACCCTTGTTAATAATTTCTTATCTAAAAATTTCTATTTTTACATTCACCAGTAACAGTCTTCAATGGTTTTTCTTTTTTTTTTTTTTTCATTAAATATTCCGTTTTTATATATATATATATCGTAATAATAAAATTCTTTGCAACATTTAGCAAATGATTTCTTCACAGGGATTTCACCGGTTATTTTTTTTTTTTCTATATACAAAACCGGTCTTTTTTTTCCCCTATAAGTCTTGAGACTTTAACAACGTATAAAATGAATGCATAACATTGTGTTTGCATTTTTGGTATTAACCTAAAAAAAAAAAAAAAAATAATTAAAAGAATGTGAGTACATTTTGTAAAATGAATAATATTAGGTGGACCAGAAAGTAATGTCACTTTCTAACCTTAAATTTTTAACAAATATATATTTTTAATCAATAACATAATCAATCACGTTATCAACAACCCTTTTTTCATCTATTTATGTAAACTTTTAATAATGGACAGATCAAAATCAATTTGTTTTTGATTAAAATATAAAAATTGGCATGCGTAGAAACGCCATTACTTTTCAGGTCCCCTAATAAATAAAATCATCATTTAATTATTTGTCAATCTTACCACATTTTGATGAAGCTTTTGACCAAAGTATACGCACACGGAATGTATTAACAGATTAACATATACTAGAGATTCCATACGTCAAACTTTTTTCAAGGACAATATGGAAAGCGGTAAGTGGTTCAAGAATATGTATGAGGAACGACAATAAAGATGGATTTCTTAAAAACGAAACCTCATCGTACATGTCTGCGGTGGAATATGCCAAGCTCATTGGACGCAGCATACGTTGCAACAATTGTTCCCTAAATAACATCAAACATTTTTATATAAAATATAAATAAAAAGGAAAATGTGTATCCGCCATCTTGTAACCTTTTGCACTCGAGGACCTTTTTTACTTGAGCTAACCAACAATTCAAGAATTACAGTCCCTTTTCAACCCTTTAAGTATATCTTAAAAGAAATAATTTATTATAAATCGTAAATAAACAAATAAAATAACAAAAGACTTGAAATCTACCAGGCGCCGTATCAGCGCCATTCGAGTTGTCACTTAAACTGGGTGCTAATTCGACGCCATTCGAGTGCAAAGGGTTAATTTTGTTGATTCATTATTTTACCTTATCGCCAAACAAATGAACAATTGAAACTTTCCATCTTTTCCCAAATTTTGACTAATTATATTAATCTTATCAATAAGCTGACAATAACCTCTCAATATTCTAATATTCATATCATTATCCGATTGCATTTTTCTATTCCAATATAATTTCTGCGAGGAGTTCATTTCATCCATCAAAGACGTCTCAAAGTCTTGTCTCACTTTTACTACAAATTTTAATACAAATGAACATACAATTATTATCAAATAGATATATATATATATAAGGGAACATAAAATAAATAGGTTATACTTACAGAAATAATCCCAAACGTATAAATTTTTACCAAATATTCTTTGACTTTTAAAACCAAATAAAAAGATTTGTTCTAAGGAAGGTACGAGTCCACCTTCGCCACAAATTAAGGCAGTTAATGAATTATCTTTGCACTCTCTTATGTAATGATATTTAACTATTGCATTTACAGCTTCTCCTGCAACAACAATTGTTCAAATGAAAATCATCAAATTTACTTTTTAAGAAAAAAACAAAACAAAACAATAATGAAACACACACAACAATATTTTAACATACTTACCAAGAATATATTGTAATTCATCTAGTGATAACATAGGTTTCCTTGGTATACTTGGAGATCTACATCTTGGAGGAGTCGAACAAGATTCAACCAATTCTTCGTTATCAATACTACGTGATACTAAAGCACCAACTAACAATCTTTCCGTAGATCCATCATCGATACCTTTACCAAGCCATCTTCCGCAAGGAAATTTAAATGTATGTCCAGTCACTTCGTTTCTTACCACCACGTGTTCAACCATCCATCTAGGTGAAGGACCAGTATTGTCATGGCCTATCCGTAAAGTTGATAGGACACCTAAGTTTTTATGCTAAACAACATAGAATTATATATAATAGATGATATATGTCATGATGATTGTTATTTAAATGAAATAATAATAATACTTACATGAAATACAAATTCTAATGCACTTTTAGGAATCGGTACTGGATTAGTTTCGCATAACGTGCCAGAAATGGCGATCCAACTATGAGCAGATGTTGTAGCAGCGCTTGCTTTACGACTAGGAAATATGACGACTCTGTATGGTAATTTGGTAGTTGGATAATTATTTGTAAAACAAAAATAATCAACTGCGTTTAACGTCAATAAATGATACAAAAATTGTTCCTTTTCTTCCTCGCAACGTAAAAATGCTGATCTTTTATATTGACCCCTTAAACAAATAGAAAATAATATAAAAATTAATCAAAATTTATTTGATTGATTCATTTTTAATTAACCCATTGACTGTCAGACATATTTAAAGCGTTTTACTCTTTGGGTGCCATGTTTTTATTTTTAAAAATGGATGAAATTTTACAAAATATAATAATACTAGGGGTGCCCCGCCACGCGTTGCTGTGGCTCACAATCAGTACACATGTCTTTAAGTCATCAAATTACCTTATACCGCCATCTGTTAGAATGATATAAACTATCCTATATTTCAAGTTGAATGAAACTGCACACAGTGTGCAAAATTTTATTAAAATCGGTTCAGTAGTTTAGGAGTCCATTGCGGACAAACAACGTGATACGTAATTTATATATATTAAGATTAAAGTTATGATACAATATTGTTTTATTTTTAGTATTAAATTATTATATAATTTGTTATTCAATATTTTTAATAATTAAACTCAAATAACCATTTGAAATTAATCAAAAATTGCAGTTTTGATACACATACTTACTACGAGATTCAAGTTACTTCTATAATATTGTAATGACATTTACTATAATTGATAATTAATATTTTTTACAAAATAAAAATTTGTTATTCAATCTTTTTAACAATTAAACTCAAATAACCATTTGAAATTAATCAAAAATTGCAGTTTTGATACACATACTTACTACGAGATTCAAGTTACTTCTATAATATTGTAATGACATTTACAATAACTGATAATTAATATTTTTTACAGTATATAAATTAGTTATTTAATCTTTTTAATAATTAAATTCAAATAACCATTTGTAATTAATCAAAAATTGTAGTTTTGGTACACACACTTACTACGAGATTCAAGTTACTATAAAGAACTACGTGAGTTTTGTAATTGTCAGTCAACGGGTTAAATATTATTTAATTAAATATTAACGTACCTTAAAAGTTCCGTATCGGATAACAATGTTTTTAAATGTCTGGATAATAATTTTTTTTCCAATGCTAATCTAACCCATGCTCTGGCGTATCCAATGTGCGTTTTAATGTCCGTCATAGCTTGAACATTTCTAATATCAAAAATCAATGACTCAGGTAATGGACGTAAATGTTCCGGTCCACTTGCTCTTCTTTCTCCAGGAGATTTGTGCTTGTCCGTTACTCTCGTAGGTGATACGTCAGTCTCTAATGCCAGATTTGACAAATCTAATAATTAAAAATACATTTTTTTATTATTATTATTATTATTTGTATCAATGTATAAACAATATAAAAATGGCACACACAGGATATAGAAAATAAATAATTATTTTCAAAACCTACGATCAAACTAATACTCTTTCTGACAAACTAAGTTCTATTTGATTATAAAATTCATTTATTATGTTAATTTTAATAAACTTAATTATAAATATAACATTGTTTAAAATTAAAATACAAGCAACATGCCTTGTAGGACGTGAATAGGTTTGATACAATAATTTTATACAAAATAATGGATAAGAATATCATGCTGTGACTAATTTACAAACAAAACATTAATAATTATTTAAAAATAATACAAATAAGAGACGATTACAAAGGATCAAGCTATTGTACAATTAATAAATAAATGATAAAAATTATAATTGCAATGAAATATGCATGCATAAACAAACAAACAAATAAAAAAAATATATATATGTATATACACAACGAACAAAATGTAATCAAAAAATATATATCTTAGTTTTGATATAAAACAATATGAAAATCTGTAAATAATAATATTAATAATTAATATAAATTAGTATTGTTAGTCAAACTTGAATAATTCTTATGGCAAGCCAATGACAAGGCTTACCATTCAAATTCTCCTTGATATATGAAGCAATCACAAAAATATTTCTGCTCTTTAATGTTGCGATTAAACGATCCGGTAACCCAAAAAGTTTATTTGGTACTGATTTCTTGGGTACTGATAAAAATAAAATCAAAAGTTAAAAAATAAAAACAAACACATATGAGACAAAATGAGAAAACATTTAAAAAAAAAAAAAAAACCATTCGTCATTTGCAAATAAAATATTATATAATGTAAAATAAATCAAATGAAATATTGAAATTGTGCAAGAAAAAAAAAATGGCGAATGAAATGGAACAACGACAGCAATAAGAAATATAAACTTTTGTAGATAAAAATCACTTACAACTAAATAGTGCAGGATTATCTACGAATGAGTAACTAATCATCTACTTTAAATAGAGTTAATTATCTTAAAAAATAAGTTTTTGTGACACGTACAATCGAGACGTTTCCGTAGCACGCACCACGCTAAGGCTGCATTTCCGGAACACATCATAAAATGGTTTTATGATATTTTATAAAATAATAATTATATGACAAATAGTGTTTCAAATATATATATATGTCTCTTAGTAACATTTTGTAACATTAAGCTGTATAAATAAAGGGTGTCATAACTTTTACAAGCAGTTTCAATATTTTATTACAGCTTCCAAATAATCACACATACACAATTATTCATTAATTAATTTATTTTTAATTTATTATTAATTATTATTGAATAATTATTAAAATATATTATATTTATTATATTAATTATATTATAATTATTATAATATATATAATAATATCATATATATAATATTATAATAATTATGGCAACTAGATAATTGCGGATTTTGCCGGTAGGTGGCTTTTTAAAATTAGCAATGGCTTAGTTGCCAATCCAATATAAATATAATTAAATTTATTATTAATTAATAATGAATAATTATTAATAATATATATATATATATATATATATAAAATTTTATAATAATATATGGCAACTAAAGTAATTACAAATTTTGCCGATAGATGGCTTTTTAAAATCAGCAATAACTTAGTTGCCATATATTAAATTGATTATATTAATTATATTATAATTTATATATTATATATACATTTTTTTTTGGTTTTATATACAAACACCATGTATATAAATTATTTTTAGTTATAGACACCCTTTTGTGCACAATAAAAGAAATGGTGCAACACAATTAGCTATAATATAAGGCATCAGTGATGCAACAACAAATGTTCCGTGAAAATATTTATTCGAATTTCAAATTAGTAATTTCATTGAATGAATGAATTAATTAATTATATGAAAACCTCACCAATATGTTAATACATAAGCATCACTGATAAATATAAAAAAAAAAAAAATTCATATATTTATTAGCATTGGGTATATTATAATGAAAATATTATTCAATAAAAAAAAAACAATGATTCTCAAAGTTATGGTTATTTACATTGAAAAATCATTTAGTTCTCGTTAATTATATTTATTTATAATAAATTGAAAAGTTTAACTCACCAGGAGAAAGAAAGTTGGGATCAGTTTTATTAGTATCGTTACGTTCCTCAGATTCCTGATAAGTCGTAAGATGTGACCATAGTGCACTTTTTCCTTGTTTATTTTGTAAACCATGACTCCATATCCTTTCTAATAAATCACATAGACTAGCAACTAATGTATTTTCTTCTACGCCAAACAGAGATTCTTTAGCGTGTCCTAAAGCAAATGCTTCGGAACCCATTTTCTCAACTAACATTCTTTTCGTTTTAGATTTACAATCCTTTTTATGAAACCAAAACAAACAATTCAAGTATATGAAATAAATGTAATAATATTGTACACGTGTTTTTTGTTTATAATATGTGCCTGTATTTTACCTTGAGTAATTTTTCAACAAAAGTCCAATTAGCTTGTGCTATCAGTGCTGGACTCATATCAGCAGAGAGTTTAGTTTGTGGTCTTGGTGACTGAGATTCTTGTGGTGCTACCGTTTTCCCATTAGATTCCATTGATTTCATTTTATATTTCCACTGTGTCTGTCCTTTTCTACTACTACAAGTAAAAACAAATATTTCAGAATCTAATCGTATTTTCAAAATGAATTTTAACCCTTTCACTTCGGCAGTCCAGTCCGTCAAAATGTCGGACGCGCAGATGCCGGATATATCCGGCGCTCGTACGTACAAGTCATCGGGCGGCTGCCGGATATATACGGCGCTCGTACGCACAAGTCATCGCGCGGCTGCCGGATATATACGGCGCTCGAAGCGAAAGGGTTAAATAATAAACAAAATAATACAAAAAAATACTACATACAATTGTAATATTAATATCTTACCGAAGAATACTATCGGAATAGCAGAAAAAAAAAATAAAAGCAGCCATTATTAATCATTTCATTCAATTTATGTATTATATATATATGTATAAAATGATATACCTTTGAGCAGGTTCTTTATTTAACGCTACAGAATCGAGTAAAGGAAAACTTCGAAAATACGCAGCTCTGTGTGGAACAATTTCGATTGGCGGATTGGTTTCAAAATCAACGTTGGTTAATCTCTGTTCCAATACTTTTTCAGTTTCAGAAATGCTCGTACAAGTTTCGTAACGCGTCGATCTTATAATAGTTTCGCCAACTTTTTTCCTATAAAAAAAAAAAAATAAAAGAAATAAAATCAATCTATCTCAATCATAAATTTTAGAGAAATTAATCAAAAGTTTTCTAAAAGAAGTTAACCTTAAAAATGTAATTCTATCGTCAAAAACTTTGATATTATAATCAAGTTCGTTCCAAGTTGACATAACTTTGCTATCTACCAAGGAAGCAAACATTTGAGTTTCTAAAAATCTTGATAAAAATGGTAGATGTTGGGCAGGTTGATCAGATAAAAAGGTAGCTTTATCAAACACATGCATACTGTCTCTGTTATTCAACCATTCTTCTTTATTTTGATTAGGTTGAATAACAAAATGTTCATAACAACAAAACATTTGTGCAAAACGATTCAAAAAAATTTCCCTAATGGCGTTATTAAAAATTAACGTTTCTTGATATTCCTCTTGCGGTGTGAGTATTTTATCATCACTGGTATCCTCCATGGGATCAATATCATCTACATTTACACCTAAATTCAACATACACAAGTTTTAAAAAACATTTCAATAAATTTTAACCTCAATTGTGACAATTGTAAAAATAATTTCTTGTTCATAATTTGTACCCGTTCTTTTAACTATGTCAACGATACGTTGAAAGGCATCCGTTTGCTGTGTGGAATCAGGTCTGTCCCAATCTAAAACATCGTGTAACGAATGCTTTCTACGTGGAAGGTGAAAACCAGAACCAGGAAGAGTCAAGCTGCTAGTCATAATGTCACCATTGACATAATTTACGAGCATATTATCAGTCCTACAAACAAATATTTCATTATTCTAACAAATACAAAACGATGATTGTACATTTTGTTAAATTCAGATGGAATAAATAAAAAACGTGAAAAATACTGACGTACTTTCCCGTTAGTGGTACTTTGTACTTATTTAAAAGTGCTCTAATTTCAGCAATAAATTGCATCTTATGTGGAAATACCGGCAACTCCTCCGGGAATTGGCTACTTTGTTTATCTATATCTACATAACAAAGATTTGCCTGCAAATCAAAGAACAATTTAATTTGTTTAATCTCATTCAAATCAATTTGATTCAATAGAAACAAATAAAACGGCATACTCACTTCGCTAGCAATTTTTAATACACCACCTTCACTTTGTGCATGCAATCCCATAATAAACGGGACCGGTGCATCCAAGAAATGATGTAAACTGGCTGGCAATATGGGCACGTAAACGTGTTGCCAAGAAAATGGAAACAAAAGGGCAGTTATACATTCGGATACGACCATGAGTTTGTTGAAATCCGAGCTTCTGAGTAAAACTTGATTTTCCAATAGAACACAAGTGAACAATTGTATAACACAGTCAGCCCCTAGCCAGGTAAACACATCTTTCAAAGGATAATCCAACAAAGGTAATTCTCGGGATGGTTTTGGCTGATGTATCACTAATTCTAATGGAGCTTTAGCTGGTTCATCGTTTGGTATAAAAAATTTCAATGATTTTCCAGCTAACGGTACTGGTACATTGTACAGAAGATTGTACACGTAGGATTCTAAACTAAGGCCAGGTCCCGGATGCCTAGGAACACATCTGAACGCAAAATAATACATTTCATTAAAATATAAAATCAAATGATGTAATAAACAATGAAATTAATTTACTTGTATAGATTGGTGAGGAACATTCTGGCCGCGTGAAGATAGGGTTGTTGGCAAAGTAAAGAAATTGACTTGGTCACTAATAATTTATCTTTGGTTGAATCGTAATAAGCTAATGCTGCACTTGGTGAATGAGCTGACAATTTAAAATGACGTGGCAACGATCTGGTGTTGTGTCCTCCCTCTTGACCCTTTCTTGCCCTAAAATAAATATGTCAATTAAATCTTAACGCCATCTTTCTTTATCATATACTTTGATACTAATCTATGCGTGAAGTTGATAGGATCCATGAAAATGAAGTAAAACTCACGTTGGGGGGGTACCATTTTGACCACTGCTCAATTCTGTGATATGCATCGCTTGCAACGTTTGCATAGCAGCACATATATTACGATTACGACATTCCTCATAAAATACCAAACTGAAACCATAAGTTCTGTGACCATCTTCTTTGGTAAGGACAAATGAATGAAACGTTGGCTCCACCGAATGTTTCTGGGTTCGAAATCTCAAACCACTTGGTAGACATAGCTAAAAAAAAAAAACCATTTATTTTTATTATTATTATTATTAATTATTTTTCATATATTTTAATCTTGTTTTATTACGGTGAATCACAAAAGTTCGTTATTGGGTTTAAAACTTTACTTTGATACTGCATAATGGATTATTGTTTTTTTTTTTGTAAATGTTCATTTAAAAACAAAGTATGAACTTTTGGGGTTAACCTTAATATTTTCTTTTTAATTAAATGAAATGGAATGTACCATACAAACTGCATGCTCGTCGAATGGGTTCCATGGTACCGAATCTGGATAATGTCCTAAAACTTTGCTCTTGTATGCTCGATCCAATGGTGTGCATTGTAAAGAATCTCCTATAATTTATAAACAAATACAATGTTAATAAATGAATTTAATTTAAATGAATTTTTGTAATATTTAAACGTGCAGTTAATTATTTTTGCATTTTTTTCTAATGTTAGAGTAAAATTCAAACGACGTGGCCATATTGGTTTATTCGAACCAATAGAAATGCTTGAAAATATTCGAATGGTTTTGACATTTGATTTAAAAAGTGAATTTAAAGTTTTTTTTTTTTTAAATATAAAAATGACTACGTGACGAAACTGCAGTAGAGGATGATAAAAATGCATCGAAGTATTTCCACTTAACTAATAGACGACAGATATCCAACGATGAAAGACAAGAGCAACTACTTAAACGACGAGTAAAAAGACCATGACCTGGTTACCAACTTCTTAAATATGTTTTTAAATAAAATGAACGTCATCTCTCTCTCTCTCTCTCTCTCTCTCTCTCTCTCTTTCTATTTCTATATTTATATTTCTATTTCTATTTCGTTTCAAACTTCATTTGCATTCCTTTCTTCATCTCAAGTAATATAAACGCAAAACAAAACTTTACATTCGTGCTTTATGATGCGTGCATAACATCGCGCCATTACTAACTACGTGAGACAAAATCATTTTATATGTTAGATAAGCAAATTGTTATTATAAAAAAGAATATAGTTTAAATTTATTTAATAATTTATTTATACATTATTTTTATACTATCCATTAAAATATAACGAAAAGTTAATATCCCTTTTTCTTTTCAAAGTGTCTTTAAAAAACTTTGTTAGTTAAATGAAATATTTCGTAAAATTGGCGGCAAATATAAATCGAAAAAAAATCTATCTTTACGATTTCTTTTTCTTTTGGATTAAATTAATGAAAGATTTCATTATAGTAAGATTTAAAATTAAATAATTTATGTGTTATTCATAATATAAAATATGAATCAAGATGAAAATTATGGTAATAAAGTAGCTAATTGTTTATATTTGTGTATATTGCACACGAACATATAATTATGTGTATCTAATTATATATGTATTTTGATTGGACACTATGTTTCACTGACTAATATCAAAATATTATGCATAATATATACTCCCACGTTAAAGGAAAGCTTCATATTCCTTAATGCATTATTATCATTCGGTCGAGTCATAAATTCTCACGTTAATGCAACACATAGAAAGCTAGAATATTCTCCTCGTAACTCCGGAAAATTACTGTCTAGCAAAAGCTGCTGCACATTGGCATACACCCACACAAATAAATGCATACATATGCACACGAGGTTATTGCTATGAACAGGCAAGCGTATCGAGTTATCAGAGATGTCTTGATAAACTGATACAGTTATGCTCTTGAACATCATATATATTTACTTATACATGTACATATAAGTACATATATATGTAATTCATGATTCCATTTTCCAGATTATAAACACGACTACTACTATCTAAGAATATTAACGAAAAGAAATCTTTTCAAATGAGGAGAAACAAAATGGCTGACTTTGAAAAAATTCAAATTTCGCGGGTGTTGTTCAAATGGTAAAGAAGTGCATCATTAAGAATGAATTTAAATTACGCGCGTTTAAGAAAATGCGCGGGTAATTAAAAATGAATTTAAATTTCGCGGGTTTAAGAAAAAAGCGTGGATCATTAAGAAAAATTCAAATCTAATGAAAAAACTTGATGCAAAAAGGATTACATTAATAGAAAAACATAAAAAATAAATATGTCACCATAGTAATATTAAATAGAATAATTATTATTCAAGAAAACAAATGACGAACAATCAAAATGTTGATTCTTTTTAGGTTAGAAGAAAAGTTCGTGCGGTTTTTTTCAAAATAAACATTTCCAAAGTAAATTTTACTAAAAAAAAAAAAAAAGAAATACAATTCGTTATTAATTTATAAAACAATTTGTAACATAACGAACGCATGAACTTTTCATATTCACCCAAATACGTGGATAAAAGAATAACCAAAAAAGAGAAACAAAAAAATTCAAATTTGCCGGGCTTTGTGGTTTTTAGGGAGGTAAAGGGGGTTAAGGCAAGTTGTTATTGAACGTGGTACATATCCCCCAGGCTCGACCTGAATGAGACTGTTGACGTCTTGGCAAACTTCCAACTACCGCAGAGAGTACCTAGCGAATACAAGAGTACTTCTTCTATATACGAGGTTAATCGTTCGCGATAGAAGGGAGAAAAAAAGGGAGGAGGATGGTTTCACCCTACCTAACCGCCCCCCCCCCTTCTTCTTTTCGTTTCCGAGAGAGATACCTCGATTTTTCTCTCTTTTTATTTCTTTTTTATATTCCTTCTCCCTTTTTATGACACAACTATACCGTATTGTCTTATTCTTTCAACTATGTTGTTGTGTGTGTGTGTGTTTCTACTTTTTACTACATTCAAAATGTAACATCAGGAATCCTTCATTTACCATAATCAAATCCCCTTTTTCCTTATCCATTTCCATCCTTGAACAGGCAATTGATTTTATCTTTTTGATTACATTTTTATTTTTTGTTTATTATCAATTGTTGATATTTATGTATATTTTTTTAATATTTTTATTTTACAGTATGTATAAAAGATTAAATAAACAGTAACAATAATTAAACTTGTTTGTTAACTACTGCGAAATAATTGAATATACTTTGTTAAATTGTAAACAATTTCATTTCACATTTTTGTTTGAATAAATACGTTTACATTTGTATTTGTTTGTAACACTCCCATAAATATTGTTTTACAGTAACGTTAGAATGGTTACACAAGAATTAGGTATTGTTATCTAAGAAACTAAATGAAAAGAGAAACCGTGTGTTACTTTTATTGTTTGAAAATGTGTTTTCGCGCGCGATTTAAAACATACTACGTAAGTCAACTATTTAAAGTGTACTACTCTAGTTTATTACGAAGATGTTTGTTTATTTTCTTTTTTTGGGGGTAGGAGGAGNAGTGAATTCTCAAAGCTCGGTTACGCCTTTTCTAAAAAAAAAAAMCAGAGTGAAGACTGAGAGAAAAAAAAACAAAACAAAAAAAAATGGGCAGAGTTGCTGAAGTAGCCTACTTTTAAAAAAAAAAAAAAATACTAAATCCTACCTAATGTATGTATGTGTGTGTGTGTGTGTGTGTGTTTGTCTTTCTGGTAAACTGAGAAGTAAGAGATCGCAAACCTAGATGAGATATGCTGACTTTCTCGGAAAAACCCGTAATGAAAGAAACCCCTGTGCGAAGCGTCTCGTCTTTGTACACCACACTTCGTTGTAAATGAACTATACTTCTTGTATAGATGACATCTTTGTATGATATGTATGTATGTATGTATGTGTGTGTGTGTGTGTATATATAAGATACTTTGCGTTTTACTATCTCGCACACGAAAAAAAAAAAAAAAAGATAGAGAGATGTAATCTCGGATAATCTTTTTTTTCTTTTTTTTCTTATCATTTTTTTTTTCTTTAAAATTCCCTGAGGGATAAATTAATTTGAATAAAATGGAAATTAATATAAACTATACATTTATTTTTAATTTTTTTGAATGGAAAATATTTTTTTGTAGTTAATCTTTCGAATATTATATAAACGAATTGATGATGATTTATTTTGAAAAAAAAAAAAAAAAATCAAAATTGAATAAAAAAAAGATTGAATTTTAATCGAGCAATTTAAATTTGAATTTTAACGGATTATTTATACAAGTGTTTGAATTTTTTTTTTTTTTTGAAAAAGAAAAAAAGTATAAAAATAAAAATTGAATAAAAAAAAAAAAACAAGATTGAATTCTAATCGAGGAAGTAAATTTGAAATTTAACGAACTTATCGTTCAGGTCAATCTCCGTTTTGAAATTGCGTCCACGAACGAAAACGATGGATAATCGGATAATTTGAAACTACCTTCTCGAAACGTTATCGGAATCATCGTTTTCCTCTCATTTACACTTAAGTGAGAGTAATATAAGTAACCTACTAAAACTCTCTTTATGGTGTCTCATGGTAACTGTTACGGAAAATATAAAAAAAAAAAACATAAAACTAAAATAAATATTAAAGTTAACCAAAAGTTCGTGTTGTTTGTTTCATTGAGTTGTTTCAAATTAGCGCCATTTTCTTTTTCGTGAAGTCAATACAATTACTTTATATGCAAATGAAATAATAATAATTATTAACTATAATAAATTCTAATAATTATAATATAATAATAATAATTAATTGACTTTGATAATAATTCGTTAAGATATCAAGTAACGCGAACGTTTGTGCCGCTCGACGAATCAAATTTGTTGAGAGAAATTGAACCAAAATGGCGGACGAAATTAACTTACGAAATCAAATACGAAATGGTGATATTCAATTAATTAATTAATTAATTTAATTATTATAAACAATAATTGAACGATAAATATTTATCTAATCAACAAACATTCATATCAAAACAACAACCATTTCATTATTTCTTTTGTTACAGAACCAAAGAGAGGGAGTGGGGGTAACTAACACTAGGGCGGCAATTTGAATGACGTGTTGCGTCCTCTCTTTGAGAAGAAATGATTATGATGATAATGATGATGATGATGATGGTGGTCCCTTAACGTCGTCAATGCGTTTAATTGAGCATACAAAATTGCAGGAGAATTTTCTTCTGCCGGTTAAAGTTAAATGACCAATCCGGTCCGTCTTTCTTGAAGCAAACAACGACAACAACAATAAATCCTCGCAGAATGATTTATTAATGTAATTTAATTTTTATTAACAATTAACAAATAATTCATTCTTTAATAAATAAATAAATATATATATATTTAACTTAATATATTGTTTAATTCTTTAATATTGGGTTAGCAACCCAAAAATCATTGCTGATTTTTAAAAGCCACCTAGCGACAAAATCCGCAATTAAAAATATAAAATTTGATATAAATATTATTAAATTAACTATTATATATATTAAATATTATTATTATTATTATTATTAATTAGTCGAGAAAATAACAAAATGGCGGACGGAATTAATTTACGAAATCAAATACAAAATGGTGGACAAAGTTATTAATACTTTTGTTGTTTCTTTTTATAAATTCTAATAAAAATTTGATACGCGGTTTTTTTTTATCGACCAATCAAAAGTTTCGTTTCTCATGAAAGAAAAAAGAAAATACATCCACAGATTTTCACAAGAACAAAATTTATTTCTTATTTTTAATAAATGAGAGAGAAATAAGGGGGGAAAAAGACATATTCTAAGATACTAACCTAAAAAAAAAAGTAATATAATATATATATATAAGATAACAAGAAAACAAGAAAAAAATTCATACATAACCTATCGACCAAACCCCAATAAAAGTTTTTCCATAGTAAAACCGTAAGAAGAAAAGAAACAAAAAAGACAAAAGCAAATTTTCTTCGACAGATTTTATTTCTAAGCTTATAATAAAGAAAGTAAAAAAAACAAAAGTAATATTTGTTATATTAAAAATATATATAGAACCAAACCTATCAAAATAACAATAAAGTTTCCCCCTACCCAAAACCAAATCGTAAAAGTAATAAACCCCTTTTTCCTAACCTCCAAATTTTTTTTCGGAGAATTCGTTTCTTGGGTTAGTAACCCGAAAAAAAATAAAAAGAAAGAAAGAAAAGAATTAAAACATATATATATAGGATCAACCCCTATCGAAAAAAACTTAATAAAGTTTGCCCCTTCCCCAGATAAAATCGTAAATAATAAAAATAATAAACCCCCACCCTTTCACACAGGCCCCAGATTTTCTTCTGAGAATTTGTTTCTTAGGTTAGAAATCAGACAAAAAAAAAAAAAATCGAAAATAAAAAGAACGAAAGAAAATAATCATTTTGAAAAGACAATTTTAATAATTGTAAAATATTAAACCTAATAAAAATAAATTACATTCTTTTTAAATTTATATTTCAATTAAAAATAAATTATAATACTAATTGTAAAATATTAAATCTAATATTTTACAATTAAACAACCATCCCAAAAGTTCCTATCTTTTTAATAATACCACAGACACAATAATTTTTATATTAAATAATTTAAATAATAATAACAAAAGTAAACTAAAGTAGAAAATTAATATCTTTTTTGTTTTTTTAGTAAAATAACGTAAAAATAAAAATAACTAACAAACAAACAAACAAACAAAGCTATATCAAACAATATTGTTCAACTTATCATGAAAAAAATATCATAAAAAAAAAAAATATCATCAAACAAAGGAAGACATTTTTTAGGGACAATCTAATAAGATGAGGTAATAATCCTTATAAAGGGCTTGAAGGTTCTCTTTAGATGTAGAAAAGCAACGATAAACGGCCGATGAACGGAATACAACGACGAACGACCCTAAAACCAGCTCGAAGTATTGATTCGAGTGCGCGTTGCACGCACGAGAAGGAAGGAAAGAGGAGGAGAACAGGCGTTCGTCGGGATAACGAACCTTTTCGACGAACGTGACCATGACAAGTACGTCTCTCATGTGCACATATAAGTGCTACTGAATTGCATGTATACAGAGCTGTATACATACTGTAGTATACCAAAAGAAGAAACAAAAAATATCACTCGAATTCATTCGCTTGGAAATTCGTTTATCAAATTCCACTCTTTTTCTCTCTCTCTCTCTCTCTCTCTCTCTCTAACTCCATTTGACACAATTTTATTTATTTATATAATTTATTAACATATATTTTAAACAAACACAAAAGTTATACGTTTTATCAAAGTAATCATCATTTTATTACACAATTTTATATTCAATTTCAATTGCAAATTCAAATTTAAAAGTTGTTGTTCTAATATTGTTCAACCCTCTCTGTTTTTCTCTTTGTTTCTTTTTGAGGTTAGAGTGGGAGAAACAAAATGTTGTCGAAGAAAGAGAACACGGTTTTTTCTCGGAATATTTGTCTACCATTTTGATTTGTTCTATTTATTTCACCCTTTAAACCCTCCTTTCAATGATGATTTCATCCCATTTTTTCTTCAATTCTTTTTCTTTTTTTTTTTTTTTTTTGAATTTTGTTACCATCTTCATCTGTTTCTCTATTCATTTCAATTAGAATACATATAAACGATAATTAATTAATTCATACATTTATGCATAATTATGAAAAAGTGTCAAGAAGAAAATATATATATTACTCATGAAACTTATTCGAAACTTTTTAACACCTGTTGTGAGATATGAAAATATTCAAAATTACAATATTCAATCTTCCATTTAATTTTATCCAAACATTTATCTTTTATGATTTAACAAAACAAACATTGAAATTTTATATTATATTTAACAAAAAGGAATAATCACCTTTGTACAATTGAACATTTCCATTTCCATTTACATTTACATTTAAATTTACATTTATTTTTATTATTCTTTATCCAATGAAACAACGTGAAGAAAAAAAAACCTCTGCCTTGCTTAGCAATAAGTTTTCTTGTCTTGCTCGAATAAACTTCCTCTCTTTTTCTTTCTCCCCTCCCCTTACTACTCCTCCTCCTCCTCCTCCTTTCTACTACGCCCTCTTCTACCACTACCACCATCAAACTACTTCTCTTTCACCCCTGCATGATGTCATCGTACAAAACCGGGGTCATTTCTACACGAAGGAGGATACTTAAAAGTGCACTTTAAACGACGGAAATAAATATGGCTTATACAAATGTTAATTCATCCCTTATTATAAACAACACATAATCAATAAAACAAATCTAATTTAGATTATTCAAAACATTCTATATAACTACATTTCAAAAGAAACTAAAAAAAAAATAATAAATACTTTGTTAAACATTGAATATAAATGGATTATGCATTTAAAAATTCCCGCTTGAAGTGTTCAACGCGTGTCACGTGACTCACGGTCTGCTGTAAGTGTCACATGACGCACGGGTCTGCGCGAAGTGTCACATGACGCACGGGTCTGCGCGAAGTGTCACGTGAACTACTAGTCTGCGCCGGGGTCACGTGACGCGGTCGAAAATGGCGCTAATTTATAAACTACGATAATAGAATATATGAGAATTAATTGATTTAAAGGTTTTTCTTCTTTTCTTTTCTTGTTTCTTCTTTTTTGTTTAAATATTATTGATCCATTACGAGACGTTGGCTTTCAATAATTCACGTGACTTTTTAAAAATTCCATTCGTATGTACATTTATATATATATATATATATATATGTGTATGCATATATAATGATTTCAGACACGGTAAAAGCCGAGTCTAACGTTTAACTTTAATCCGCGGTAAACGGCCGACAAGTGGTCCGTTCCACTTTTAATTCTACGTTCCCATGCCTTCAGCTCTGCTTTAAACACTTCCGCGTCTGATTTACGATCGTACGTAATATATATATGTATGTATATGTACTACGTAATACACATGAAAGATGTTTCATAACGAATATGAGCAAAAAAACAAAGAAAAAGAAGATTGTAAAAAAAGTGAGAAAATAATATTTAAAACCCAACTAACGTGCTTATTTTACTTTCTTTCCGCATTTTTTTTTCTTTTTGTATGCTCTTTCTAAAATAAACACATTTTATAATGAATTAAATTTGATATGTTTTGAAGATATGCGGAAGAATCTACTACTACTTAAAAAAAAGAAAAAAAACAAGTAGGAAAGATGAAATTGGGTGAAGTATTGTAATATCGGAAGTAAAAGTAAAAAGAAACAAAAAAAAAACAAATATTGATCGATAATAGTGAACTGAACTGGTAAGCCTAATTTGCCGTTAAAGTGGGCGAACACAATAATGGTCAGTGTATCAGTGAATTTTGAAAGACTCAACAACTTCTTCCGGACTCTTCAAAGCCTCTTAGAATCTAATTAACGGTGAACTAAAACGATGATGGTAGTAGTAATGGTAGTAATACTGGTAGTGGTAGTAGTAGGAGGATGAGTAAGAGATAATAGAAAAAAAAATAATAATAATAATACAACAACAAAAAATGGCTGCCAAATAAAACGAAGGAAAACTTATATTCCACATATTACGAATAATTACTCGAATTAAATATTGTTTTAATATTACAAATGAATGATTTGAATAATGAATGAATAAAAATGAATCCTAAAAAATTGAATTATAAAAAAGAAAAAAATGTTTCTTAAACACTAAATATACCAGAGTAGTCATTTTGACTAGTAGGGCCATTTTAATTCAAAATTTCTACTTCATATAACATTTGATTTCTGTAAATAATTAAGCGTTTTGTTATTTCAAAATGTCTATAAATAAATAAATATCTATTAAAATTATTATTGTTAAACATTTTTTGTTATTTTTTTAAGAGTAAATCAAGACTGGAAGCAAAGCTCAAAAAGCATTATTTTTTATACACTAGTCATTTTGACTAGTGTGGTAGAAAATGGTGGTATATCTAGTGTTAAATAAAAATGATGGTTTAATTAGTGTGCGTAAACGTTACGTATATATATATATATATATATTAAAATATATCACATGCTTTGACGTAAATAAAAAAAAAAAAAAAAGAATAAAATAAAATGAAGAAGATGAAAAATATATCTAAAGTTAAGATAAAAAGAGAGACAATCGATAGTACAGCTAGCTCTTTCTCTCTCTCTCTCTCTCTCTCTCCCTCTCTCTCTATCTTTCTCTCTTTCTTTGTTTTTTTTTTGATGAGAAGACAGACCGTGAAAATAAACTCTGACCTTTTTCTCAAACATGCGTAATATCTCGTCCATGTTTTTTTTTTTTTACAATATATATATATATATTCTAAAAGCTGTGGGAGAATTTAATGAACGAGAAGAGTTAGTAAGTAACTGTTAACATACAACAGAATCGTCAGTAATTATTACAATAGCTAGAAAGCTATTTAACACTGTAGATGACACCGATAAAAATATTCAGAACACTTTAAAGTGTCTGCCTCTGTCTCTCTCTCTCTCTCTCTTACACTAACACCATCAATTTCATTCAATTGCAACACTAATAAAATATTCGATTAATTATTTCTATATATATATGTTAACACTAGATTATACCAGATCAGTCATTTTGATTGGTTGGACCATTTTAATTCAAAATTTCTACTTCATGTAACATTTGATTTCTGTAAATAATTACGCGTCTTGTTATTGAAAATTTTTCAAGAAGTAATTCAAGATCAAGAAGATTTTTCAAGAATAAATTAAAGACTGGAAGAAAAACTCAAAAAGCATTTTTTTTTATATATCAGTCATTTTGACTAGAGTGGTAGAAATAGTTATACTGAAAATAGTGATATATCTAGTGTTAATATAAAATTGTATATTACAAATTACAATATTATAATTATAGATATATACTAGGGGTGTCCGATACACACGTCTTTAAGTGAACGAATTACCTTATACCGCCATCTGTTAGAATCTTATCGAACTAACAGAGATAATCATGCCTCTTTGTTAATAAACAAATAATTTACGATTAATAAAATAATATTGCGATTATAAATTGAGATATAAACTATCCCTATCTTTCAAGTTGAATGAAACTGCACACAGTGTGCAAAATTTGATTAAAATCGGTTCAGTAGTTTAGGAGTCCATTGCGGACAAACAA
>NW_015149097.1:129790-162054 GCF_001465965.1 Polistes dominula
ATGAAACTGCACACAGTGTGCAAAATTTGATTAAAATCGGTTCAGTAGTTTAGGAGTCCATTGCGGACAAACAACATGACACGTAATTTATATATATTAAGAAGAAGATGTATTATAATTACAAATTGTAAATTAAAATTGTTATTATTAATATAAATTAAATTTATATAATATAATAAAAAACAAAATATATTAAATTAATATTATAGCGGTCACCCATCCAAGTACTAAAACGTGTCCAGCGCTGCTTGACTTTAGTGATCGAACGAGTATTAGTTTTTCCATCACAATATGGCTGTTAATTATTATAAATATAGAAATAATTAAAAATAAATAAATGTATATATTTAATAATATTAATAACAATAATGAATTAATACTAATATAAAAAAATAATTACATAACCTATAAAACAAATTTTAAACTACTGTTAATTCTTGAATATTACAAATATTACAAATATTACAAAATTTTCAAATTAATCATTGACCTAATTAAACTAACAGTAAAACAATAAAATAAAATTACCAATATTTTTATAAAATAAAACAAAATGTTTGTATTAAAATTATTAACTAACATAAGTCAATATTTTTATTCCCAAGCGATTGATAAATCGAATCGTATGACCAACATACAAAAAAAAAGTAAAAATCGAGATAGGACAGGAAAAAACTAAATTGAAAAAGAATAGAAAGAAAAGTATGAAGATAAAAAAATGTATATAACAAAATAAAAAAAAAAGAGAGAGAGAGAGAGATAAAAAAAAAGAACAATAAAAAATCGTATACGTAACTAGAAAGAAAACGTATGATATCGTCCACAGTTCAACGAACAATACTAACCAACCATAACCGAATTCTTTTTTTTTTTTTTCAGAGATGTCCCCTTTCCAAAGTAATAGAATTGTGAACACACACATACACACACACATACATCACATACATGGTGACCGAGGGATGGCAAACATTGAAAAAAAGAGAAAGGGGTGTTGGGGGTAGATTCTAGTATTCTGCTCTTTCATACAAATGTACTTTCAATATTCCAATTAAACTTATGACTGGCCAGTCTGCTGACCAACAGAGGGTTGAGCACTTTCTCATCCCCTATCGATCAAGTATAGTTTTAGGTGGCTTTTTTTCTTCCACCCCTTTTTTTTCCTTTCATTATTTCACCCCTTTCCCCCTCCTCCCTCCTTCCCTCCCAACGTTTACCTTGATAAACATGGAGAGAAGACTTGTGACGTTCATTAGAATCAATAATATTTCAAATGAAATATATCTTTAGATATTATAATAATAATAATAAGAAGAAGAAGAAGAAGAAGAAGAAGAAGAAGAATGAAATATTGTTAAATGTTTGTAATATAAAATATGTATAAATTTTAATAATTTTGAATACTGTATAGTATAGTATTATAATATAAATTATTATATGTATGTATATAAGTATTATTAAGTATATTATATGTCAGTAGATTATTTATAATTACAATATTATAATTAAAATAAAATAAAAATAAATAAATTTCATTAAATTTAAAAAGTTATTCAAATATATTTCAATATTAAATAAATATTTAAATTATACCAAGAGTATATTATAAGAATAAGTAATATCATATATAATATATTATGTTATATATTAATATTGTAATATTATATATTAAATATTTTATATAATATATATTAATATGTAATATCATTTATACTGTATTATAATGTTATATATTAATATTGTAATATTATATATTAAATATGTTATATAATATATTAATATGTAATATCACCTATACTGTATTATAATGTTATATATTAATATTGTAATATTATATATTAAATATTTTATATAATATATTAATATGTAATATCATTTATACTATATTATGATGTTATATATTACTATTGTAATATTACATATAAAATATTTGACATATAATATATTAATATGTAATATCATTTATACTATATTATAAGGTTATGTATTATTATTGTAATATAATATATTAATATATATCATATACACTACTATAATATTATAATAAAAATTATTATACACACATCAATACAAATACTATTAAGTATTATATATTACAAATCAGTAGATTTATAATCATAATTTAATATAATATACCAAAATTAATATATATATCCATAATATACTATACCAAAAATAAGTAATATTACATATAGTACAATATTACAATATAAATAATTACATATCTATACAAATACTATTAGTATATAATAAACTAATAAATTAAAATAATAATATATCAAGAATATATCAAAAATAAATAAATAAAATATCATTACAAAACATATAATACAATTATTATTATTACAATTAATATTACACAGTTCATAAAATGTTTGTATCATCTGTTACTATCAAAAACAAAGTTGAATATCCTCTCAAACATTTTTATTTCTTTTAAAGTAATAAAAAAAAAAAATCTTGTAAATAATCCATTCTTTTCTTGAATACCGAAACTAAAAAAAAAAATAAAATAAAAAGAAGAAGAAAAAGAAGAGGAGGAAGAAGTTGAACAGAAAAGAAAGTCTTTCTTTTTTGGAGTCCCTCCATCATCAATGAATAAGATCACCGGGTCCGTTCCTCTTTCCTTTGTGGACCATCATCGTACGAGAAAAAGGAAATGACGTGTGTGTGTATGTATGTGTGTATGAACATCTGCCAGGGCTGCTGGAAAGTACGGAGTTAGTATCTTTAGAATCTCAGAAACTCGTTCGCATCTGTAGGTACCAAGAAACCTCGTCTTCTTACGATGTCGAAAAAAGAATACACAGGGAAGAAGATAAACGAAAATGATGACTAAAGAAAACTGAGAAGAAGAAGAAGAAGAAGAAGAAGAAGAAGAGCAAGAAAAAGAAAAAAATAAGAAAAAAAGATAAGAAAAGATGACGATGGCGCCAATCCTTCTACATTCTATTTTTCACGCCTACGATTCCTAAAACTAAGGGAGCTACTTTTAACTTTATATTCACGTTCACATGTATTTAAATGTAAGAAAGAAATAACAGTAGTAGTAGTAGTAGTAACAGTAGCAGTAGTAGTAGTAGTAGTAGGGGTAACATGGCAGACATCTTGGAAAATACAAAATATATTTTAAAATTTTTATTATTTATTTATTATTTATTATTATTTCTTTATTATTTATTTATTATTATTTACTTATTATTTATTTATTTTTTTATTATTTATTTATATTTTAGAAATAATAATAATAATAATAATAATAATAGTAGTACTTATTACTATAGTAGTACTAGTGCTAACATGACCGACATCTTGGAAATTAAAAAATATATGTTTTATCAAATTGCATCTATGTATTAACTCCCATTGTATTTTGTTAATAAAACAAATCTACAAAAATTGTATATCGTATTAATTAACACACACACACACACATATATATATATTCGATTAAAATTTAAATAAAATTTTTAGAGGTTAAAAGTCATGAAATAAACACGACGTTAAACTATAAATTTTATTACAAACCGATATCTTCTACTTCTTCTTCTTCTTCTTCTTCTTCTGCTGCTATTTTATCGAGAATATAAAATAGATGACCTTTGTTCGGCTCGATGACCGAGCTCTGAATGAATCAACACGAATTCATGTATAAATACATTTCAATCTATATGTAACTGAATCAACAAAAAAAACAAAAAAGAAGTCATCGTGAGACGGTTGAAAATTTTACTTACAAATATTATTTAAAATAAGTTTTATACGATACTATCTAACCATTGTGACACTTACACACACTCACGCACGTGTATTTATTAAAAGAACTTCTGCTAAATGTAAATGATACTCTCAAATTTCGTTACCAATATTATACAATCGAAATAATTCGAGATTATATTCAAATATTCGATAAATCAAATAAACCAATGAAAACGATCTGCCATCCCACGTGAGTAAATGCATTGACATTGGCGCGAAATATGAACTAATTTTTGTCTCATGAATTTCGTTTGATAACAAAATAAAAAGAAGATAAGATGTAGACACACACACACACACACACACACACACACGTTTATTTATTAAAACAACTTCTGCTAAATGTAAATGATACTCCCAAATTTCATTACCAATATTATACAATCGAAATGATTCGAGATTATATTCGAATATTCGATAAATCAAATAAACCAATGAAAACGATCTGCCACCCCACGTGAATAAATGCATTGACAATGGCGCGAAATACGAACTAATTTTTCTCCCATGAGTTTCGTTTGAAAAAAAAAAATGAAAAAGAAAAGAGGAGGTAGACACTCGATATCACTTTTTGAACGTGAACATTTACTCTCATGTAGGATAAAAAATGAGAATAAGAGAAGAACGATAGTCCCGCTTTATGTAAAACGATCCTTTTCGGTACACTCTTCCCAGAAAAGCGCACTCATGTCCCAAATGTGGAAGCAACGGAAAGAGGGGGAGAGGTTAGATACTTTCTCAGGAAGATCCGTTGCTGTTTCCTGTGCACTCATTGTTCCTCTATTCCTATCAAAGAATTTCACGGGGAATAATGAAAACAAGCAACAACGGGGTGGGTGGGGTGGGGTGGGGTGGGGGAGGATCGAGTGGATAACAACGAGAGAATAATACCAAACAAATCTTACGACGCGTGAATAAAATTATTTCAAATCCTCTGACGTCATTTTCAACACAACTATCACAGATAATTATCCAACAACCTCTCATTTCTACATTTTATTCTAATTAACCTATTCGAGACCACGATTTTTTTCAAACACTGTTTCTAGAAACCATTTCTTTCTTTCTTTTTTTTTTTATTTTACAATGCCATGTTTTGTTTTTCTATACTTTAAAGATACTATTTATGCAACAAAAAATGTCTTCTTTCAAACAATACTTTAGTCAAAATAACTGATATTTTTATATATATATATAAAAATAACAATTATTTTGACTAAAGTATTGTTCGTGATTGAACACACAATATGGAAGTGGTATCGAAAGTGTTATAATTTATATTCGTAATATTTGAACAATAAGTTCATGCGGTTTTTGTATTTAAACAAAATTTATTTATTTAAAATAATAGCTGATGAATTTATTAAAGTAATCTATTATTTTCATAACGAGGAAGTGAATTGGTTCGTGTCTGATGAACGATCGGTTAAATGAAGCGTATAGAAATGATAGACTATGAAATATCACCGATAAGACTATCACAAACATGCATACAAACACACACGTGCACTTATACATATATCAACGACAAAATGACCCAGCTTCAATCATAGGAATATAATAATCTAATGTAAGACGACGGAAATCTTTATAATCATCTAATCGATCAAGTTCATCGATATTTTTGCATTATAATCTTTAATCAGTATGTTATCTTTCTTTACGTGCAACACTATATTTTTAATAAATATTATCTCATCTAAACAATTATCGCGAAATTATTACTATATAAGTCAATGATATGTTTTGTTTTATACATAACCAAAAAAAAACAAACAAAATAAATATAAAGATAAAAAGATTACGTTAGAAAATGTTTATATAATAATTTATTAATTATAATTAACGCTTAAATATGATTTATTTTATAATTTAAAGTCTCTGCATTGATTTGTTTTTACCGCGCAATTATTTGAAATAATTTAATTCGAATAATGGCGCGCTTTCGAAATTCACACGCATCACGCATGCACGCACACATATTGCGTGAAATTCAACGCGGAATTAGATCGAAACGAATTTTCTAATTATTATTTCAAAAGATTATTATATCCACTTGTTAAATATAAAAAGTAATCTCAACTCGTTTGACTGAGATAAATCATCGTCGACTGATTGGTGGTAAACATCTTGTAACGTACGATTAAATCGAAAATAACAAATGGATCAATTTATTCGACTATGGCCTTCAATCTCACGTGGTTAAATCTTGTCTCTTATTATACCGTTCATGCTAATAATATCGTGATTGTTATTCAAAATATTTCGTAGATTTTTATTATCTTTTCATTTGATTTCTCGCGAAGTTTGTCAACAATTCGATTTGACTCGATTCGATTCGATTCGATTACGAATTCGAGTGTGTGATTTTATGTTGAAAAATAAAACGATAAACAACGATAGATATGATAAAATTTAAAAACAAAACAAAAATAGAAGGAAGCTTCTTTTCATTATTATAAAATTGTAAACAATTTGCGTGCGTGATTTTAAATAAAAAAAAAAAAAGAAAAAAAACAGATTTTTATATCACATAATAATAAATTGTAGTTAAAACGGTGAACTCCGTCGGCGCGTTGCGCAATCACGCGACTTTCGCGAGACGGATTTTGTTCCGAGGGGCTATAGGAGAGAACACACACACATATACACACGTACAAGAAAGTGAAGTTCTCTCTAACAGAGAAAGAGAGATAGGAAAAAGGGGGAGTAGAAAGAAAACGATAGATAGACCACCGAAAAAAAAAATAAATAAAAAAGTATATCGTTCAAAGAATCTCGAAAGAACTTTGAACGTCGATTGAAGGGTAAAACGATAAAAAAGAAAAAAAGAAAAAAAACAAAAGTTGCAAAACAACAAGTATATAAAAAAATATAACGGCGTAATGATAATAATAATAAAAGAAAAATAAAGATAATAAAAGGACAGTATAATGTAACGTGCATTAATAAATCATATCAATAAAAATAAAAAGGGTAGTTTTTTGACTCACCGAAATATTTGTCTGGTTCGAGACCCGAATCTTTATCAAGACCGCATATGACGAAGTAATCGGCGAATCTCTGCGGATGTTGTTCGGGTCCTCGAGGTATTCCTAGGTTTCCTCCGTTCATTATCCCGATCGAGCCTTATTGTTAAAGTTGAAGAGGCGGGTGATGACAGATAGAATATATCCGGCCCGCCTTATTTTCTTCCTTGACAATATCACGAGTAAGCTTTTTCTTCCACCCTCACGAAAACGATAAACGCATCGCGACCGTTCTCTCGATTGCTCCTGTCATTTCTTCCAAGAGACTCGTGGCCTCGAAAATGATAGAGAGAAAAAGAGAGAGAGAGAGAGAGAGAGAGAAAGAAAGAGAGAGATGCACACAAACACACAGCTGATGTTTACGCTAACGAAAAAGCACGCAACCGCACGGGAGCACGCACCGTTCTAACCCGTCCGACAGATTTCTCCCTCTCCCACCACCCTCTACGCGTTACGCCACAATCCCCCACCACTCTCCAAAGCACGTCCTATTAGCCTATCCTTCGTTAGCGTACACCTCCTCTTTCTCTCTCTCCCACTCTCACTCGATATATTCCCGTTATCTCTATCCCTCTCTTATTCTCGCTCGGAAAACACCAGAGATTGATCTTTACCTCCTTAGCTCTGAAGTTGACAGCAAATCTTTATTGGTTACAGACATCAACCAATCCCTGCCTTCCTATGATCTCATTGGTTGTTCTCTCTTCCAATCAAAAAATTCTGCCAAATTTAAATTCAAATTTGTAGACGCTTATAAAATATTTTCAATATCATTTTATTTCTCTTTTGATAAGTGAAATATAAATAATTTTAGATAGAACTCGACATTTAGATAACAGTTACGTTTAGAAGCTGAAAAATATATTGATAACACTTAAACACATGTTATTGATAATATGCTCTTTTTAAGAATTTATATTTATCTCTCTCATTTTCTGCATTCTTTTTATATATAGATACTATATAATTATCATAAATAATTTGATAAATATTAATTACAATTTTAATATGAACATTCTTATGTCTTGAGATATAATAATTATAAATAAATATATATATTTATTAAATTCATTTTATAAACGTATCACGCGCCACCTGTCTGTTTCCAACTAAATATATATATATTTTATATATATATAACTACATATATATATAGTAGCTATACAAACACATGCATATATATATATATATATTTCATGAAAGGTTAGGTTTTTATCATTATCAGATTGAATTCTGTATAATAAAACATTAAGTGATAGAAGTTTTAGATTTTCATTTTTGTACATATGATGGAGGAGGTAGATAGTATAATTATTCACTCGTTACGTCAAATAGGCTGGTAAGTTAAATATAACGATCATATTATTTTACATCCTTTCTGTCACTATTCTATGACAGAAAGTGGGCGTTGATTTTATTGACAATAATAAATAATTTCAATGCATTGTTTCTTGACGTTTACAATGTTATCTACTACTACTACTACTACTACTACTGTATGTTAAAAGTTATTTCAAAATAAAAAACTGAATGTATTATACAGTAGTTAACATTGTTTTGAGATACATTAAATACATATGTGTTAAATAATTTGATCATTTTGTAAAATATTTTGATACAAATAATACTGTCAACTTGTATTTCATTTGTATTGTATAAATAACAATTATTTTTAGTGGTATAAAAGAAGAAGTAACAAATTTAAGTGGCTTTGATACAGAAACAGTAGTAGAAGCAACTGTAAAATGTTTAGATGCAATAAGACCAGGTCTTGGATTGCATACAACATTGCCTCCGAACATGGCAGCACGTTTTCGTTTAGGTGCAACATTGGCACAAGCATGTACGGTAAGAGATATAAAAAATAGTATAATTATTTTACAGTATACTTAAGATTGTTTAATTGATATATATATATATATATATATATATATATATATATCCGTTTCTTCAGCAAATAAAATATTTGTCATCTATACTTATACTGGATTCATAAATTTAGGAGCTTGGATACAAAGGTGATATCGGTTATCAAACATTTCTCTACAGTTCGGAAAATGATTTAAGGAGGGTTTTAATGTTTTTGATTGAAAAATTACCCAAGGAAAGTGATAAAACTTTAAGCGAACCAACCAGTGAAATTGCTTTGTTGGAAAAATCTATAGCGTCTGTTATATCCCATAGTTTTTCCATACCATGGTTACCACACTTTTGTCATAAAAAGGGATTCAGAAACAGAGGAAGGGCAAATGTACCTTATAAATCTGTAAATATAGAAGTATCAACATCCGATACTGAAGAAGGTAATTGTACTATTTAATTTTGATTAAATTATTAATTGCATTCAATCATTTTGTTTGTTACAGAGTATCAAGATTACTATTTACATTATATGCAACCAGTGCCTAATCAAATGCTAACTCAACAATGTTTTTTACCTTCTATTCTTTCACACAATGCAAAAACAATGCATTCACAATCGGTGAATATCAAAGAACATATCGATTGGTTGAATGCTCAACAAGAAAAAATCATACAAGTATCTAATCACAATCAATCATTTAACAGAGTTACTTTGAAAGAATCAACAGTATCAAAGGTAAAATTATAAAGTAAATTTCAAAATGAAACTTTCTAATTAACATCTTTGCATTTAGAATTCTCAATTGAATGAGCCAGATGTTCCAAACACTAATGATAAGATTACAACAACAACAACTGATGTGCCACAACAAGAACTCGTTTCTAAGAAAGAAGAGATGCAAGACTTGCAAGTTGAAAAGATAAAAGAGGAATGTGAAAACTTTAAACACAATATAGATAGTTTACAAGAGGAAATAAAGAAATTAACAGTACAAGTAACACAAGCATCGTTGACTTATCAAAACGAGGAAAAGGAATTAAAAATAAACAAGGAACAAAGAAAGATTAAAGCTAAAGCTTATGAATTATATGAAAATGGAGAAAAAAATATAGAAAAGTTAGAAACTGTTATTGAAGGTATTACAGATAAATTATTAAATTTAGCAAATCAATGGGAAAAACATAGAATGCCGTTAATACAAAAATATCGAGAAGAAAGAGAAAAACATTCGACAAAAGCTGTAAGTATTAATAAATCATCAATAATTTATAACAATTTAATTATAAATTTAAAACAATGAAAATTTGTATTTAATATTTAGAGTGTAAGTCAAAAGAAACAGGATGAAATAAAACTACTGAAAGAAAAGGAAAAAGAACTTGAAGAAGAATGCAGAAACAAAGATCAATTGTATTCGCAATTAGTGGTAGAAGTACAGAAACTTCCTAAAGAAATAAACAGATCTGCGTATACCCAACGAATTTTAGAAATAATAAACAATGTTAGAAAACAAAGAGACGAGATTAATAAAGTATTGGCGGATACACGTGAAATTCAAAAAGAAATTAACACGCTTACAGGTCGTTTAGAAAGATCATTTACGGTAGTGGATGAATTAATATTTAGAGATGCAAGGACAAATGAAGCCTCGAGAAAAGCATACAAATTATTGGCAACATTACATTCTGATTGTAGTGAATTGGTTAGTTTGGTAGAAGAAACAGGTGCTACAATACGTGAAATAAGAGATTTGGAAGAACAGGTAACATATTGTCATTAAAATCTACCCCAATGTTTTATCTCTAATGAATATTTTGTTTTTTAATTCAACAGATCGACACGGAATCTGCTAAGAATGTTGGTGCAAATCTAGAAAGAATAACTGCTGATTTAAAACAAATGAAACAAGAAACTGCTGCGTTAACTGCACAACTTCAAAATCGAAATTCATGATCAAATTATAAATGCGATAATATATTATAGCACACTCTCATAATCATTATAAAAATACTATAACAAAGTAAGATTTGTTGACTATCAAATATTAATCATGAAGATATCTTGTATTTGATATTAACATGAAAAAATATCTTTTACAGAATATTCGAGTGAATATTATATTATTCATTAAATACAAGACTAAATATGGACAAATACTTTTATAGTTATGTAAAAGCCTTGTATACAATTTTAATAACTTTAGTGTTATTTAATGGATGTATTTAATTGTAAAAGGATGCTGTAAAAAAATGTGCCTCAGTCTGGAGCACTTGATAAATTAAAAACTATACAGCTTTCAAGTCTCAAATATACAATGGAATAAAAACAAAACACGTATGCACAAGTGCTCTAAAAATATCCTTGTTACGGAGCCTAATCTTTTTTTAGTATAATAAAATATTCAATAATATATAAGCAAGCTTTCGTATTCCTTGAAAAAGAATGTGTACGGTTTGAAACAAAACAACAACAAAAAAAAAAAGAAATGGTTCATTCGAATAACTCTACTTAAAGAAACAAAATATTGTTCTTAAATGAGCATGTACAAAATGAAATGTTACTTATGATCATCGTAACAATTTTTTTATGCAATTTCTTTGTACTATAAAATGTTACAAAAAAAAAAAATGATTTGTTGATTAAATATTATTAAAAAGTATATCATCTACGTTTATATAGTTCAACATTTCATTTTTATGATCTCTCTCTCTCTCTCTATCTCTCTCTTTTTCTCTACTGCATTTATATTACATAATATTTATTTTATTTTCATGTAAAACTCAACGATATTGCAAATGTTAAATAGTTGGTGGTACATAAGATGCTTCTTCTACTAATTTGCTTAATTTCTTTAAAGTTTTAGGCCTCTTAGCTAATTTCTCATCTTCCTCTTTTACAACTTGTTGCTTTTTCTCAATTTCCAATTCTATCTGTTCCTCATTTTCAAAGAATGTCAATAATCTTTCCTTCTTTCTTAATTCTTCTTTAATCTTCTGTATGTTTGCTAATCGTAATTGTTTGTCCATTAACATCTGTTGATTTTTCAATGTTTCTTCTCTAATTTTTTCCCATTCGAGGAAGATCTACAATTAAAATATAAAATATTGATGAAAGAATTATCTATTTATTGATTGAATTATACGACAAATATTTTAATGATAATAAAATAATACATTTATAATATATATTACCTTTTTTTGTTCAGATATATCTGTTGCTGTGCATTGATCAACTGCAGACTTAATTTCATTTTCTATCCTTTCAATTAGATTTTCTTTATGTAAATTATTATTTTTTAATGTATCCAAAACAATTTGTAAATCTTTCAATTCTTCTGTTATTTGATCTTCAGGAATATTTGCATTGTCTTTTTGAATCAAATCAAATACTTCTTCGTGAACAATATCTTCTTTGATTTTGTTTAACCATTTGTTAACAAGTTCTTTTGCTTGAGTATATTTTTGATGAAGAATCATTCCTCTTAATTGACAAGTTCTTCCTAATGAATTATTCATTTGTTTACCTTGAAATACTAAAGTTTTACCAACAATTTTCAATGGATCAACCAAATCAAAATGATCATCGAAATATGGATTTCTTATATATGGTACACGTATTTTAATTTCTTCCGTAGTATCATCTTCCTTAACTTCAGGTATTTTCCAATCACTAGGATTTTCTAAATATTTATGACAAGAGTATACTGACAATGCATTGCATAATGGATGATCGGAATCTTCTTGAAGCATTAACAATCCTGCTACTTTAGCTGCTGATGCAAAATCTTTATCTTTTATGAATTTATCCATGAGTATATTGTAACAATAATGATCAGGAAAAATACCATAATTTAATCTGTCATTTAATACTTCAAAAAGATCATCGACATTATTATGTTTTAAAAAGAAACGTATGACAGCATAATGTGTTGAGTCAAAAATATTACAAGCTTCAGCTGACAATCTTAATTTGTAAAGCACATCCATAAGTTCATTTCCTTCAGATTTTTCACTAACAATATTAGCAAATATGTCGACGTCAAGTGGACTAAATTTACCAACATTATTATATTTAGATTCCAATTCCAAATAAAAATCTGACGATTTTAATTTTTGTAATATAGGTGATTCTAACCTACGATTCCAGTCATCTTGACACTGATATGCTTCTGTTAAAAATAATCTTCTCGATGTTCTTGAATTTCTAATTTTCAGGAAAGCATTCTTTCCAAATTTTATTGATTTCAACATTTTATTCATTGTTATTAATTTCTCATAATTATCAATTACAAATATATATTACTTTATAGGTTAGAATTTGAAACACTCTTACACACGTTACTGCATGATAGATAACCTAACTTATATGTACATATAAGTGAAGCCAGATCGCAGAACATTTCTACCCCTTCTCTCGAGCCCAGCACGCCTCGCACAACGAAATGTTACGTATCGGTGTGTCGGGAAACCGAAAGAAGCCGAGGGAAGCCGAGGTTAACTGCGCGAACACTGAACGGCTCAAATGTGTTTGTGTCCATGTATTTCTCTGCGGCGCATGGTGGGGGTATTATTTCTCCTCTGTCGCGCAGCCAACCTCGGCTTCCCTCGGCTTCTTTCGGTTTTCCGACACACCGACACGTAACATTTCGTTGTGTGCGAGGCGTGCTGGGCTCGAGAGAAGGGGTAGAAATGTTCTACGATCTGGCTTCACTGATACATATATGTATGTTTTCTATCTGAGCATAACTAGCTCCCTCTGGTTTTAAGAAAATCAATTAAAACTCACATGTATGATGTTAATAATTCGTACAAGTAGTACTTAAAAATCGTGTGACGTGACAAATTATTTAAATAGTTAATATTATTTAAAAAAAATGGCAAAAGAAATGGCTGATAATATATTAAAATATTTATCTGAAAATGATGAAGTTAATTCTTTAGATTTAGCAGAGATTTTTAATGAAGATCATCAAAAGATAGTTGGAGCAATTAAAAGCTTGGAAGCACTTGGAGATGTAAAATTTATCTATTATTTAAATATGTTTATTTAACATTAAGTAAAAAACGTGTTCAAATGATATATTTGTTTTTTTTTTGACAGTTTATTGAGACAACGATAATCAGTAAACAAAAGTGGGAACTAACAGCGGAGGGTCAACATGTGTTAAAAAATGGTAGTCATGAAGCTGCAGTTTATAATGCAGTGCCTAATGATGGAATATCTAAATCTGATATCGATTCATCTGTTCCTTTTGCAAAAATTGGTTTTTCCAAAGCACTTGCTGCTGGTTGGATTAAACTTGACAAATCTAATGATACAACAATTGTTAGGAAAGCCGTACCATCTATCACGGATACTGTACAAGTGCATTTAAAAAATCTTGACAGTATACCGGATAATGTTAAAAAAGAATACAAGAAGAGAAAATTCCTACAAGAAATGTAAGTCTTTCAAATAATATTTGAAAATTATTACATCTTACAGTTTCTATAAAAATCTTTCTTTGTTTATAAAAGAATTGTAAAAAACATACTACTCAAGAAAGGAACTAAATTTTCTGTACAAACTGAAAAATTAGAAACAGATTTGACTGCTGAATTAATAGCTAATGGTGCATGGAAAGATAAGAAATTTAAACCGTATAATTTTGAAGCTCGTGGAACGCTCCTAGAAGTTGGACATTTGCATCCATTGCTCAAAGTCAAAAGTGAATTTAAAAAGATATTTTTGGAAATGGGGTAATTATAATAGTAAATATGTCTTTACAAAGTATATGT
The DNA here is from genome assembly GCF_001465965.1 of Polistes dominula. The sequence continues at coordinate 144,217 of NW_015149097.1, forward strand.
TATAAAAATCAACAAAGAAATTGTAACTTGACATTACATTTTTGATAGATTTACAGAGATGCCTACGAATAATTACGTGGAGAGTTCATTTTGGAATTTTGATGCTTTGTTTCAACCACAACAACATCCTGCACGAGATGCACATGATACATTCTTTATTTCAAGTACTTATCTATTTCGACAATATTCATTTTTATGTTTACATTAAAACATATAATCATTGGCTTTGAAAGATTAATTGTTTCTTAACATAGAACCAAGTCACAGCGATTCTTTTCCTCCTGAGTATTTGGAAAAAGTTAAAAAGGTTCATAGCGAAGGTGGTTATGGATCACAAGGTTACTGTTATGATTGGAAATTAAAGGAAGCTCAAAAGAATTTACTTCGTACTCATACAACTGCAGTCAGTGCACGTATGCTGTATAATCTTATGCAAGAGGTGTGTTTCCAATATTAATAGCTAATTTATTACAAACATATTATACATTATAATGATTTTTTCTTTTATTTTATTGTAGGGAGAGTTTAAACCCGTAAAATACTTTAGTATTGATCGTGTATTTCGAAATGAAACTTTGGATGCAACTCATCTTGCCGAGTTTCATCAAATTGAAGGTGTAATAGCCAATTACAATCTAACTCTTGGTCATTTGATTGGTATGTTATATGAATTCTTTAAAAAACTTGGCATCACCGAACTTAAATTCAAACCAGCATACAATCCATATACGGAACCAAGTATGGAAATATTCTGTTATCATAATGGTTTAAAGAAATGGATTGAAATTGGTAATAGTGGAATGTTTAGACCAGAAATGTTATTACCTATGGGTTTACCAGAAGGTGTTAATGTTATTGCATGGGGTTTGTCATTAGAAAGGTATGTACAACATATAATATTATATTTAACTAGAAACACAATACTAAATATAAAATACAAATCAAGAAATGATTTATTTAATTGATATGAATAATTTATTAGGCCCACGATGATTAAATATGGTTTAAATAATATACGTGACCTTGTTGGACATAAAATTGATTTGGAAATGGTGTACAATAATCCGTTGTGTCGATTATCTAAGTAAATATCATTTTTAAATATTTTATAAATTTATTATATATAAATATATATATTGTAATACATTCTGATATCGTTAGATAAATTTAAACTAAATTGATAAAAAAGAAATATTTATTATATTTACAAAATTAAAAATTACTTCCTATACAGTTGAAACAAATTATGTTGACAGAGATAGTCCTCAAATGAAATCAACGAAGATAAAGACAGAAAAACCATTGGATGTGGATAATCCAAAAATAAAAACCGAACAAAGTCAATGCCATGTATCGCAAATAATACAAAATACTACAAGGATCGAAAAACAGAAACTTATTATTTTTTGCGATCCGTTGTATCCTATATATTCAATAGAAAAGATTTTAGATTTAGCTAAACCATACTTGAAAGTAACCGTATCGACTTACACGCATTCCTCTGTAATGGATTTACCTAAATGCTTGCAAGATTTCTGTTTAAATTATCAAAATACAGATAAGGATAGTCTTATAGATATAATATTAATTTGGAAAAATATCGGCATTGATCCAATTATGCAATCATCTAATATGTTTGAGTTAAGGGGTGAAATTAACATAGCACGTTATTTCAATCGTTTAATCGAATCTCAAAAACCTAATTTATTGATATATGAAAGTAATGGTCCTCTGTACGCTAATCAAGTAGATCTTCATTTAGAAAAAATTCATAGTATTTTACATGAAGTATCGAAAGAAAAATTAAATCAAATTTTCAAACATTCACCATATACTTTGGGTGAAAATCTTTCAATCGTAGACATTGTTTTAGATTCAATAAAAAGACATAAATCAAAAAGAAAATAATTTTATAAATTAAATGAAATAAAAATGACCATTTTATAATAAACTATATTATTTAAAATATTTATTTGTATCCTAATCATTTTAATTCACTTTCCTTTATCAATCTAAATATATGTCAGGTTATTTATATGTACCTGTCAAATACATCAAAATATAGGTTAGGTTGTATAAATTATTTCAATGTTCAATTATATATTAAATAATTAATAAATTGCAATACCTAATTTTTTCTAATATTCATATATATAAATCATCAAGTTACTTATATGTTCCTGTCAAATGCATCAAAATATAGGTTAGGTTGTATAAATTATTTCTCTATATGTTCAATTATATATTAAATAATTAATAAATTACAATACCTAAATTTTTCTAATATTCATATATATATATAAATCATCAAGTTACTTATATGTACCTGTCACATCCATCAAAATATAGGTTAGGTTGTATACATTATTTCAATATGTTCAATTATATATTAAATAATTAATAAATTACAATACCTAATTTTTTCTAATATTCATATATATATAAATCATTTGAATTTTTTCTTGATAATTAATCACACAATTAAAAAATAAAACTAAATCAATAGGACATGTCATTCTTCTAAACAAAGATGGGAAATCGAGATAATCGATATTAGTTATTAAAAATTCTTATAATCGATTACTAACATTCGAGATAAAGGGAAGAAAATTACCACCATATTTCAAATATATATAGTTCATTACTTTAAATACATAACACACATATATATATACATATAAAAATAAATATGTATATATATGTATGTTTTTTTATAAATATATCATTATTATCAATTAATGATAATTAGGTTATTTTATCACAAATTATCAGGTTATATATATATATATGTTACTATAGGATATTTTAATTAAATATTTTACTATCACTATCTATATATATATATATATGTATATGTATACATATACATATATATATATATATATCGTAAAATATTTCGGACCTATAAAGAGAGAATTTGATGAAAATAACATTGATAGACGAATTCTCAGAAAAGCCTCGGTTGGATACTACAAATACGATTGTTATAATAAGTACAGTTGTATCATGACACAAGGGTAGTAGGAAGTTTTTAGAATTATAATAAAAATAGTCTCAACATACTATCAGAGAGTCGCGTGGAATATGGCGTCTAATTATATAAAAGATGAACAAGGTAATTCTACTATTTTTTTTATAAATTATTATGATATTTGTCAATTATATATTGTTAAGCTTCTTACTCGTAACCTTCAAAATTTTCTTCTATTCTTTTTTTTCCCTATAATTTTACTTTTTGTTTCTTTTTCTTTTTTCATCCACAAAACTTGTTGCTCTTAACCTCAAATATTTTGATTACACTTTTATAAACTTTTCAGAATATTTTTTATATTATGTATGAAATCTTTCATAATTTTTATTTCAATTAATTTTAATACTTTCAAGTAAAATTAAAAGAAAAAATTTAGAATAATAACATTATCTTTCCATTCATTTAATTACAATTATGATTATACTAAACATTGTATTTTCATTTATCTTGTAGGCGGAACATTCATTCCTGCTAGTCAACGTCCAGATGGTACATGGCGTAAACCACGACGTGTAAAAGATGGATACATACCACAAGAAGAAGTACCCTTGTACGTTGTTAAATCATTTCAATACTAAACTGTTTAAATTTATTAACAAAAAGTGCCATGTTATTGAAATACAATTTGTAATTGATATGTGTGATCGTTGCTTGGCATTTGATACAATTTTTCTACAAACTACTCAGATTCATATTTTTCAAATTCATACTCAATATTTTGTATTTTGTTCTAGATATGAAAGTAAGGGTAAACAATTTATAAAAAACAAACCAATTTATCCTGTTGGAGCAAGTCCAGAGTTCATAGCACAACACAAAGCAAAACAAGAAGCTTTAGCAGCGAAAGCAGCTAAAAGTGCAGCAAGTGTACAACCAAAGCCAGAAAATAAAAAGAAAAAGAGGAAAAGTAAAAATAAAAATACTGAAATAATAATAGAAGAATTATCCAAAACTACTATATCACAAGCTAAAGTTGAAAATAAAGTGGTAGTAGCATTGAGTAATGAGGTAAATAAGAAGACGGATCAACAACAACAACAACAACAAACAACAGTTGTCGATACAGAAAAAAGAATAAAAGGTCTTCGTAAGAAGATAAGGGAAATTGAATCGTTGGAAGAAAAAATAAAAAGTGGTTTATTAAAAAATCCAGAAAAAGAAATTTTAGAAAAGATGCGAAGAAAAAATGAGATTATTAATGAGATTAAAACTTTAGAAGATAAATCATAAATAAATGATGCAATTTAATTGAAATATTTGTACGAATCAAATGTGATGATGTTTATTATTTTCTAATTAAAAAAAAAAATATATATATATATATATAATTAATTATAATTAGTATTTAATATATTTGTAGCATGCATTAATCACGTTAATCTTTTTATAATAATTACAAGATAATCTTCTTACGTTATATATTCAATATTTTATTGCCATTTGCAATAAATAATTTAGAAATATAATTTTCAAAAAAAGAAAAGAACAAAAAAGAAACAATGACATTTAAATTAATAGCAGATATATTTGTATATATTTGCATGAAAGAAATCATCATCTAAAAATCACCTATATATATATATACATACAAAAATACATCACATATTTTCCAAACTTGATTAAAAATCATGAATAAATTCATTGGAGAGTAAACCATCCTGTAATTCTAGTAAAATAATGAGTTATGTAATTAGATGTAAGATTCATATTGTTAAACATCAGACTTAACAATTTTTAATTAAACAAATATCTTAGATTTAAGAAATGTATTTCTTTAGTATGACAAAATACCGTTAAGACTGGTGTACCTTTTTACATTACACAACTTTTATAATGTTCAAAAGTTATATTATAAATCAATGATGTTAGATACATTCTAAAAATTACTTCTTTTTTTTTTTTTTAATACCACCAATGCACCTTTTTTTCTTTTTCTCTATATATATAAATATATATTTTTATTTTAGATGTCTGGTTAAAAATATAACAAAGATATTAAGTAATTAAAAGAAAAACAATTGTTTGAATTAACGTATGCACTTAAAACAAAAGCTGAAATTAAAATAAACACCGTACTTTATATTACATTATGACGTATGGTGTAAATATGTATTATTAGATATAAAAATATATTAACAAATTTTATATATATATATATATAATTTTTAAGGAATTTTATTCCATTGTTTACTCAAATCAATTTCCGGAATCTGTAAGGTAAAAGAATATCATTGAAATATGTATAGGAGATAAGTAAAACAAAAGGAACATATCATTGTCATGAAATTACCTTCATTATAATATTATCAACGCATGCTGTACGAATGCGTGCTGCTGTTGCAGGTGAATCTAATCTGAAATGACCTGTAATATTAACATCTTTACGAGCAGATTTAATAGCTTCTTTAATAGCAAAGAAAACAGATGATGCCAAAAACAATGGTGGTTCTCCAATAGCCTGTAAACAAAATATTATTTTAAGTATAACATATGAAAATGAAATGAAAATATTCATTACTTATTACATACTTTTGAAGAATAAACGGTTCGAGGATTAGGTGCTCCTTTTAATAACGAAACATTAAATTCTTGTGGTATATCAGCAAACCCTGGTAATTTGTATGCACCAGGTCCTCTACTATAAAGAAATCCAGTTGGAGAATACATTAATTCTTCTAAGACAAATAATCCGTAACCTTGTGTGAATGCACCTTCAATTTGACCAATGTCAATAGCGGGATTTAAACTATCCCCAACATCCATCACTATATCTGTCCTAAGTATCTATTTTGATAGATATATGATCTCTCAATTAGTTTTGATATATACATTTTGAAAAATATTAATTGTATAATATATTTTCAAATTAATCTGAAAAATTGATATAATGTTTATAAGATACGTACTTGATGATCACCAGTAAGACAATCGATCATTACTTCTGTACAAGCAACGCCATAAGTAAAGTAATTATAGGGATTTCCTGAATTAGTTTCAAAAGAATATCCAATATTTGGAGTTTGATAGAATCCAGTTGCCGAAAGACTAATTCTACTTAAATAAGCCTTCTTTATCCAATCTTCCCAAGTGCCATTTGGATTACTATCGATAATAGGTTTTAATCGTTTCATAATCTCATTGCATGCATTCTAAAAAATATAATATAATATGTAATTAATTATAAAATACATTAAAAGAATATATATATATATATATTACTATGTATTATTAATTATCAATGTAAATACCATAACAGCATTGCCATTTAAATCAGATCCACAACTGGCAGCAGTAGCTGAAGTATTTGGTACTTTATCTGTAGCAGTTTCAACAATATGGATTTTATCTGGATTTACTTTTAATACTCTGCTGGCGACCTAATATTTAATGTATTTTATATAATAAGATTATATTATTGATAAACTTTAATTGAATAATATTCGAAATTTTTGATTGTATAACATACTTGAGTCATTTTCGTATGTAAACCTTGTCCCATTTCAATTCCACCATGACTAACTAAAACTGAACCATCTGTATATATATGAACGAGTGCACCACCTTGATTTAAGAATAAAGTAGTAAATGAAATTCCAAATTTCACTGGTACAACTGCTATTCCTTTCTTCTTATACCTGTGATGTCTGAAATATAAATGAAATGTAACCAAATTAATAACACACGACAAAATATAATCAAATATTAGGTTGGAGAAAAAGTATTGGCAACAAATCAAGTATTTGTTGCAATGGTAATAAATTAATGAACTAAACGATGCATATTTGACCAAAATCAGACAATCCAAAACATACTTATTAAATTCTTGAACTGCAGCTGCTCGTTCATAATAATTAGAAGAACTTAAACATTGTTTCCAGCAACGACCTATGGTACAATGAAGAAGTGGTTGATTGTAATGAGTTACATCACCCTCTTTGTACATATTTAATTCTGCTATCTATAAAAAACGAATGAATTTGTTTAAACTAAACCAAAGATTAAATTACTATGCTAAATATTAAAAATAATACCTTTAGAACGTCTTCATTTAAAAATTCAGCAATATGTCTGATCATATTTTCTGCAGCAAACATAGCTTGTGGACCACCAAAACCACGGAAAGCTGTATTCGAAGGTAAATTTGTTTTACATAAATAACCATAAGCATGTACCACTGGTATCCTATAGGAATTATCAAAATGGAATATTGTACGTTCTAATATCTAAAATTAAAAGAAACAAATGTTATTTATCTTCTTCTTCTTCTTCTTCTTCTTAATATAAATAAATTATGTGTCACGTTGTTTGTCCGCAATGGACTCCTAAACTACTGAACCGATTTTAATCAAATTTTACACACTGTGTGCAATTTCATCCAACTTGAAAGATAGGATAGTTTATATCTCAATTTATAATCGCAATATTATTTGTTTATTAACAAAGAGTCATGATTATCTCTGTTAATTCGATAAGATTCTAGCAGATGGCGGTATAAGGTAATTCGTTGATTTAAAGACGTGTGTATCGCGGACCCCTAATTATTATATAAAATATTCACGTATTATTTTATTTATTTAATAATGAATTATTTACCGATGGAGAAAGGTCAGCAGAATATCCTGCATTACTGTATATACGTATTTCTACGACATCTATCAAACCATTTTTTTTAAATCCAATTTTATATTTGAAATGATATGGGTGTCGTGTTCCCATCATTATCATATCTTCATCTCTATCTAACACGCAACGCACAGGTTTGCGCAATCTACAAAAAAATTGAATACACAGTTGAATTTAACTCACACAAATTTGATTGTTAATTATAAAAATCTTTGAATTATATTCATACTTATATGCAGCTAATGCAGCTGGTATAACAAGCATATAAGGACGAGATTCTTTTCCTCCAAAACCACCTCCCAATCGCTTGACACGAACACTAATTCTATTGCTATGAATGTTTAAGGCATGAGCAGTAAGCTTTTGTATTTCTGAAGGATGTTGAGTTGCACTAAATATCTCAAGTTCATCTTCTTCGTTTGGTACAACGATAACTGCATTTGTTTCTAAATAAAAATGTTCCTGTCCACCTGTATGTATTTCACCTTCTATTATATGATCCGTTTCTGCAAAAGCTTTTTCTGCGTCTCCTCTGATAATACGTTTTGTAAAGTTAGTGAAGAATGAATTATGTTTAATAGCTTCCTACAAAAATATAAACATTGAAAAAACATTTGACAACTTAGTTGATACATTTACATAAATTCAAATATACACAAAATATTTCATTACTTCAATGGATACAATTAAGGGTTCAATATCTTCGTATTCGACAACAACACTTCTTGCAGCTTTTTGTGCAGTTTCTTTGTCAATTGCAACAATTGCACCTATAACTTGTCCTTGACTTGTGACCTAGAAAATAATCAAGCATGTATTTACATCTTAATATATATATAAATTACGTGTCACGTTGTTTGTCTGCAATGGACTCCTAAACTACTGAACCGATTTGAATAAAATTTTGCACACTGTGTGCAGTTTCATTCAATTTGAAAGATAGGATAGTTTATATCTCAATTTATAATCGGTATAAGCTAATTCGTTGACTTAAAGACGTGTGTATCGGACTGATTGTGAACCACAGCAACGCGTTATATTATATTTATTTTCATTTAAAATTACCTTATCAGATTTAAATATTTCATCATCATAAATAATAGGTCCAACCCATCGTCTATCATCAGGAATATCTTTAGCTGAATAAAATGCTTCAACTCCTTCCATTTCAAGAGCTTTTGATGGATCAATTTTCAAAATTTTTGCATGTGATCTTGTCGACAATACAAGACTTAAATATAATTCACCTTCAATTGAAGGCATATCATCGCAATAAATTGCTTCACCTGTTGCTTGTTTATATGCACTTGTATGAACGATTGTACGTCCTATTAAATCAGTGTGAGGTTGATTTTCAGGTGCCTAAAATATATTATTAATGATTACAATTTTACAAACAACATTTTATTAATAAATGTATTATTATATTTACGTACAATTTGAAAATATTGCGAACTTTTCGGTGTTGTATAATGGAAACTATCTGTTGCACTTAATATTTCTTCTGGGAGTGGTTCAATATTTGGCAAATTCATCGATAATTGTTTACTTATGTGTAAGTATCCTTTCAGAAATAGACTGAAATTTATGATATAAATGTATTTATAGAATAAATATTATTATTTTTAATATTTTATGATATTTTACGAAATATACATACCTTAATGATAAAGCATGACGATACATAATCATACCACCTGGAGAATTATCTGTTAAATTACATTCTTCAATTAATGAATCATATACGGTTTCCAATAAACTTTCATCCCATTTTCTAAAATGATCAAAATCTTATTAAATATCTCATTAGAACTAATACATTTTAAACGTTTAAATTTGATGACAAACCTATTAATCATTTTTTGACATGTTTGAATAGCCAAAGTAGTGGTTGGAGCTTTTCCACCAAAGGATAAATATGCATCCTCTATTATTCGAGTTTGATCCTTGAAGAATACATTTAATGCTATATTTACTATTGCTATATCATCGTCACGTCTTCTTGATTGTTTGTAAGCAATAAAATATTGATTCTGAAACAAATATGTGAATACAATTTTAAAAATGTTCTATGTTATCAATTTGATGGTAATTTCAAATTGTTTGATATACCTTAAGAGAAAAAGGAATTTTCACTGAAACAAGAACTTCTTCAGGTTCTACAATGTTACGTCGATAACTGGTAAAAAAGTTCATGTCGAGTAATACCGTCCTGGTTCCTTTTTTTAAACTTTGCAATACTACCTTCGCACGAGCTGCTACCAATAATGGAACTAAATCTGATACTGGACTACTGGTTATTATATTTCCAGCAATAGCCTGTATATTGACATTTTATTAAACATTTTTTATATAAGAAGGATTTAATATAAAAAAAAAAAAAACAAAAAAAAAATGAACAAAATAAACCAACTATGAAAACTCACGGCTACGTTTCTGACTTGTTTACCGCCAAAAAAGTGCAACATTTTTACTATCTCCGTAAAAACTCTTGTTTGATATTCTGAAAATATAAAATACAATGTAAATCTTTTCTTGTAACATTGACAAAAATACAAATTTACCTGGCTTTGTTTCGATATAATGATTAAGAATTTCTTGCAATTCGTTCAAAGTTGTACTCGCACCGATTGTCAATTCATCTTTGGATTCCACAATGTCGTGAAGTTCTTTTACTTGTACTGGCTGTATAATTACTGGATATATCAAATGTCTAAATTTCATTTCAATACCTGCAATGTATAAAATGTAATTTTATAATAAAGTAAGTACATTTTTAAAAATGTAAATAAAAATACAAAAGACAATATACAAACCAACTTCCGTATTTCCAACTACAATTTTCGCAGCTGGAAATTCATTTTTAAGACATAGTAATTGCGTTAAATTGATTGGTCTGAACCATGTTACATTTTTGCCTTTTATTACTAAATATTGTTCATTAAGATAAGAAGACATCTGTAAATAAAAATATCATACAATTTATCAATAATATGATGTATCACAATAAAATGAAGTTAATTAAATGTCCAAATAAATTTACTTGTAACTTTGGTGGAAATATTAAATCCTGAGAAGGATCATACGGAGTGAATCCTTTCGAATTAAAAACTTCAGTAGGTTCTGATGTAAATGCTTTTTTACAGCAAGCATCACCCATGCCACAAACATTTCCACATCCGTTCTCTTTGGGCATATTATTGTCGCATCCGTTCTCTTTAGCCAAATTATTAGCAAGTTGCATTTGTTCCCATTCTTCAGTAAAGGTCTTGTATCCTTCAATAATTGGCCGATATCCTGTACATCTGCATAAATTACCTAAAAATCAAATGTTTCATTAAACACGTACCATCAAAACATAAATCAAATATGATCAAATTGATTTACCTTGAAATGCAATTTCCAAATCTTTCATTGTAGGTTTAGGTGTATTTCTCAAAAGTGTATACATAGACATAACAATACCAGGTGTACAAAAACCACACTGAGAACCATGAGCTTTAGCTATGCGTTCTTGAACAGCATGTAATTTTGTTTTGATGCTACCAATTCCTTCAACAGTAGTCACTGCTAAACCATGAACAGCACATATTGGAAATAAACATGCATTTACTGCCAAATGACTGTTATATAATCATTAAGAAAATAATATTTCATTTTTTAATATAATTAATTAATATTGTTATTAAATTATAATATAGAAAACAAAAGGATACACAATTGATTTAGTCCTGTAATTATATTTGGAAATCATGACCGTGCATGTTCCACATCCACCTTCGGCACATCCTAATTTGGTTCCAGTTAAACGTACTGTATTCATATTGTTAAGGTTTTATAATTAATATTATTAAATATATAATACTTTGTATATATTAATATATAATAAAAGGATACATTTATTACGAAGGTACCATAGTAAAGTCCATTCAGGTTCTATCTTGTCGTCTATTACCTAAAATAATTACATTTAATTATAATGTATTCTTTATTGTTTTGATTTGTATTAATAATTAATTAATTAATTAAACACATAGTTTTACCTCTTTTCCATTAACATAAAATACAAGAGTATTTGCTATGAATTGTTTAGTTTCATCATTTAATGTTATCCCATTTTGTACTTTTGTTTTGTAATTCGTGTCGTGTATGGTGTTCACTGTCCCATTTAAATTACGCTTCATTGTTCTATAAAAAATGAACTTTTCCTATAAATACAATTACATTGATATTATTTTATTTTATTATAATTTATATTTATTGTAATATTAATATTTCAACCATTTACACAAGTAAATTCATAAATTTTCAAAATGGTGCCACATCATGTTTAAAAGATCATTTAAATAATAATAAATATAGAAGATGATAAATAATAAATGTGGTTTTTTTTTTTAAAGATAATACTAAAAAAAAAAAAAAAGATTCAATACAATTGTTTAATCATTTTCAATATATTTTTATTGTTTTCATTGATTATTTGTTTACAATCAAATTTTGCATCATTGACAATTATAATACAATGAAATAGTAAATAATTTTAATAATGCATTTATAAAAGATAAAATATGCATGGAAAATTACTCTAGATACAAATAATGTTGCAACTTAATTTACTTATACGTCATACAGTGATAATTAAAATATGGGCAATTGAGATAAAGTCACACATTTTTATTTTTTCATTGAACTTGTTTGTTCTGATATAGTAATTGCTCAATGAACAATCTTATGAAATAGACAAAAATAAGATAAGTTGATGATAAACACGTTAGATTATAATAAATAATATATAAATTCATTTTACAATATAAAACAATTATATATATATTATATGTGCACTTATATATAATTTATTTCATAACCCTATATATGAAATTTGATAACAATTTAAACTGCCATCTACAAAGCTACCATATATATGTTTACACACATACACACATAATTATATGTATATTTTTCAAATACTATCTATATATATATATATATATATAGATAGATAGTAGCCATATATATATATGTCTAACACAATAATATCACTTGAACACATATTAGTAACAAAATTACACAACAACGATAACTTAAAAAACTTTGAAAAAATTAAATAACACAATTAATGGGCGCACAAAATGTAGAAAAACTAACAAAGAAAAATTTCATTAACTTATCTTATTAATCTCTGTCAATTAATTGAACCTGCGCAGTAGACCAATATGTGAATCTGCGCAGAACGCGAGATTGAGTAAGAAATTCGTATTTTAAAAAAAAAATGGCCCCACTTGAATTAAAGTGATAAATTAATTTTTAAATGAATACGAATAAACCATTTAAAAAAAAAAAAAAATAACAAAAAAATTCAAACAAAATAACTACTACGAAATATTTATGATTTTTTTGTTTTTTTGTTTATATAATGTCATGTGTATAAAAAAAAAAAAGTGTATCACGAGATAAAATGCAAAGTGATGAAACTCTTACCTTTTGATTGTTTAATTAATACGTATATATATACGTAAAAACAAATAATTCAATATTTAAAACTAATTAAGAACACTCTAATGATTGCTTCAGTATATTTATTCACTGTAAGTTGTAATGTACACAATGCACTAAGTTTACTGAGCAACTGATATTCCAACTGGAGACCATGATCGTAATATACTACTCCCCACAATTGAGCTTCGTTAATTAATCATCGATAAATCAATACTAAAATATCTTAAGAAGGATTGCCTCGATATGATAATATTGTGATATAAGATAAATATATATATATACAGGGTGTCCTATAATTCGACTGATTTCAACTTATATGATATCAACTAACGACACCAGTTGATTGTTATTTGATAATTTTCTTTCACAACTTTTTAATGAAACAATTAAATCTCTTTTCTTATAATAGCATTTTAATTTTATTTTTGTTTTTATAATACGTCGGTGACGTTTGTTGGAAGAAGACTGAGACACTTGAGACACCATATATGTATATAGATTACATTCTTATTTCGTTTTCTAATCAATATTGTTGATTTAATCACGACTTGTAGAAATGATTAAATAAATAAGGGTATTTTTTACATTATCATGTTAAGCATTTGAAACATTAAATTTTACGTATTCTTACTACGTATTTTAATACGTAAGAGATAATATAGATTTTTTTCATTGTTTTCTTATACGTTTATTTCTCAATCATTATCTTAGATAGTTATCATAATTTACAAATTGCATTTAGATAGTATACAGTAGTCATATTTTATAGCAATCTAGTTTGTTATATAAGTAAAAGATAAATTATATAAGTATAAAAGAATAATACTAGAAATGAAAGAAGAATTAAAAAAAAAACAACAAAAATATTTTATTTTACCTTTATATAATTATTTTTAACTTAAATTCTCTAAATTAATATTTTATTTCTTGTCGTATTGATTTCATTAAGATAATATAATACATTAAATATATATAAGTATAAAGAAAAGAAAATGGGATTAATAGATTATGCTTGTTATGATATATTATCATAATACGATAATAAATGTAAATAACTGTACGTCAAAATTTTGATTAAAAATAACATATCTCTTCCTTTTTATTTCATCTTTATATTATTATTATTATTATTATTATTTTTATTATTATTCAAAATCTGCAATACAATGTAATATTTCTTATGGAATTATTTAAACATTTATATATATAGGTTGTACATTCCAAATTTAATTGTTGACAATTGAAAATTTCTCATAAAATTGTTTTTTAACTTTTAAATGAAAAGATTCTTTTCTTTTCATTCTTTCAATTTTTCTTTTCATTTTTCCAAATAAAAAAGTAGTTGATATAATAATTATGAGCCTGCAAACATATATCATACTTCCAAAATAGTACTTTTCTAGTAATATTATTCACACATCTAGTGATATTTCTATTATTTCATATAATAAAAAATGAACTAAATAATTACTATATCTTCATTGTTTGTATTATATTAATCTGCAATACAATATAATATTTCTTATGGAATTATTTAAACATTTATATACATATATATATAGGTTGTACATTCCAAATTTTATTGTTGACAATTCAAAATTTCTCATAAAATTGTTTTTTAACTTTTAAATTTATAAATTCTTTTCTTTTCATTTTTCCTTTCATTCTTTCAATTTTTCTTTTCATTTTTCCAAATAAAAGTAATTGATAAAATAATTATGAACCTGCAAACATATATCATACTTCAAAAATAGTACTTTTCTAGTAATATTATTCACACATCTAGTGAAATTTCTATTATTTCATATAATAAAAAATGAACCAAATAATTACTATATTTTCATTATTTGTATTAATTTTAAATAATAAAATAAAAAATAATGAATATCTTGTAAAATGTTTTTGTAATATTCAATGTTAGTAACAAAAAAACCAACAGGGTGCAGCATGCATCATAAAAAAAAGTGGTTGGTATCCCTGACATCTATCTTTTTCCTTTCAGCACTATATCTGAAGAAAAGTTGTCAAGTAAGTTAAAGCTTGTTTGTGAATATCGTGAAATATCTAAATAATCTTCTTAATTAAATAATAAGTTAATAAATTATTAAATTGTATTAGTTTGTTGCATTGTTTTTTTAATAATATTGTTTTTCATAGTAATATAATTATTAACATTGTTTATCACCAATTTTTGTTCTACCATAATAATTAATATCTCTTATTTTCTGCATAATTATTTCTAAAAAATAATATCCTAAATTACTCAAAATAATTTATAATATTTGTCAATTAACAATAATTTTTAAAGTAGAGACATGTTGTTTAATTTTACCATGCTTGTTATATTATTGATTATTTCCTAACCTCAATGTATTATTTGATAGGATGGCACCAAGATATGAATTAGCTGTTGGTCTCAACAGAGGACATAAAACTACCACAATCAGAGTTGCTAAAAATAAGACAGAAAAAGAAAAAACTGTCATTCTTCGACCATCTAGATTGAAAGGGGTAAGAAATACAAAATCATATATCAATAGATTAATGAATGAACTATTATAAAACAATTTCTATATTATTTCAGAGACAAACTAAACACAGCAAATTTGTCAGAGATTTAATCCGTGAAGTAACTGGTCATGCTCCTTATGAAAAACGTGCTATGGAATTGCTCAAAGTATCAAAGGATAAGCGTGCATTGAAGTTTTTGAAAAGAAGGGTAAATAGTTAATTTAATTGACTATTTAAAATTGAACATTTATCTAAAAAAAAAAAAAAAAAAATAATACTACATTTAATAACACATAATATTGAGTAATCTATGAAGTATATGTTTTCTATATTTTGATTGATTATTTTAGTTGGGCACTCATATTCGTGCTAAGAGGAAACGTGAAGAACTTGGAAATATTCTTGTACAAATGAGGAAAGCTGGCGCCCATCATTAATTTAATAATAAATTAATGTATTTCATAAGAATATTATTAAAAAATATTCAATAAAAAGAAAATCTTTCATTTCATATGTTCTCCATGCCATTTATAATATTTGTAGATTTCAATAATTAACTATAAAATTAACTGGACAAATTGTATTCTCTGTATACGTATGCCCATTTCCTGCATTGTATGCAATCATGTGTAAAATAAAAAAAACAACTTTGAAAGTTAGTAACATTTATAGAAATGTTAAATGGTAGAATATTTGATCAAATATAAAATACATTTATGAGCATAAATATTAATTTGTAAATTAATTAAATCTTTTTTTTTTTTCAATTTTTTTGTGCTTTGCAAGGCTCAATAATTTGGGAGCTCTGTGATATCGCCCAGTTTATATACCTTTGAATACGACCTTGAATAAATATGGCACGCTCTGATAATATTTATTTTAAATAATTGAATATTCTAGTAAATTATTACGAAATACGTTTTATCAACATTATTTCTATAAATATAATAATAAATTAAAATAAACAGGACAAATGGGCATTGCATCAATAAATATTTTGGTAAGATTATATAAAAAGCATTGATTGGTTAAGAAAAAATTGTTTCGACCAATCAAATAAGAGAGAATCGAGTATAGTGGAATCTTGAGTAAAAGTAATGTTATGTAGTCAAATTATTGTCATAATATAAAAAAGTATTAAAAAAAAAAACAATAATTACGTTAAAATTGATGATATTAATTGTGTAATATTTGATAAGACAATTTTTCTCTAGGTTACCTTTTTTTTTTCTTTACATCAGAAAATTGTATTACACTCAGTTTGCATTTGACGATTATAACCATCAATATATTCCTGTTTTATTTTACGTATATGACGTTACACCTTTAAAGAAATATATAATTATCTACATTTTTCTTAACCCTGTCAATACATTATTTTCATGTATATGCATATAAACATTTATAGGAAGCACGTGTTTAATGTTAAGATAAATATTTAACGTGTTGCTTAGTAAGCACAAGTTCCAGAAGTTAATGAAGGATGTACAATAAATAAAATTATTCCATTATGGAAGACATAAATATTTATGACAAAATAACATCAGAAGAAGAACTCATTAATACAACTTGCAACGAAAATTATGAGGATGATACCGAATTTGTAATATTAAACAAATATACTACCGTGGATGACAACATGGTAAATATAAAAGTGCATTTTTACTCATTATCCATATTAATATTTTACAGTACAATTTGATTTATTATTTTCGTTCATAATATTGCTGATATAGCAATGAGAAAACTTGTCAATCATTTGTTTTTATTAATTTCTAAGATATCATATATATACATACATATACATATACATATATAACCTAATATATGCATATATATGTATATATATGTAGGTTTGATAACCCAAATCTTAATAATCAAAGTCGAGTAAAAAAAAAAAAAAATTGTTTCATAGGTTGTTGGAGAAGAAGTAGAAGTCAACGAAAATATGGACTTACATCAAAGTAGTTCTTTAGATTCTAATTGTTCATTGGAAAATATATCAACATCCGCTGACGACAACATTCATACATGCAACAAAGAATTAACAGATTGTATGGAAACTTGTTCTATGATTTCTTCCACAAGTTCTAATATTAAAGATAATTTAAATCAAATTAATGATGAAGAATCTACCATGGTAAGTACATTACCAAAAATTGTAAATATATATATAT
>NW_015149097.1:168191-211631 GCF_001465965.1 Polistes dominula
TTTCATAGTGTGCCACTTCGTGGCCAACCGCCAACTTCGGTTACACTCGGCTTTCCTCGACATCCCAAACACACGGACATGGAAAACTTTCATTGTGTGCAATCCCAGTGGCACAGGGAGAGGGTAAGATTTACCCACGATCTGACAGCACTGGTGAAGCCAGATCGCGGAACATTTCTACCCCTTCTCTCGAGTCCAGTACGCCTCGCACACAACAAAATTTACGTGTCGGTGTGTCGGAAAACCGAAAGAAGCCGAGGGAAGCCGAGATAGCTGCGCGACAGAGAAGTAATAATACCCCCACCACGCGCCGCGGAGAAATTCATGGACACAATTCACATATAAACACATATATACACATCTACACATATATTGTACAATGTATGTATTACAATATGTATTGTGTTCATGTATTTCTCCGCGGCGCGTGGTGGGGGTATTATTTCTCCTTCGCGCAGCTATCTCGGCTTCCCTCGGCTTCTTTCGGTTTCCCGACACACCGACACGTAACACTACGTTGTGTGCGAGGCGTGCTGGGTTCGAGAGAAGGGGTAGAAATGTTCCGCGATCTGACTTCACTGTCCCAAAGAAGTTTATTTTTATTCAAATTATAATTTGATTTCTGTTTATTACTTTGTAATTTATTATTATATTTATTAATATTATGTAAAAATGTATTATTTTATTTTCTAGTCATTTTGTTTAAATTTATGATTTCATATGTTTGAGCTATAGAAAGTACAAAGAACAAATATTGTTCAAGCACATCTGTGAATGCTGTTTTTTAACATAAAAATTAGTTTCAAGTTAATAATCTAAAAAATTATTATATATTTTATGTTTTATTTCTAATTTTTATTTATTATATATATAAAATGTATATTTTATTCATTATAATCTCAACAAACTTTATATTACATATAAATAATTAATATGTAATTATAAAATGAAGCTGTTTCCAAAATAAATGTTTACGATAAATAATTGTATTGATTTTCAAACAAAATTAATTATTGTTATTTTAAATGAATAAAATAATAATAATAATAATAATAATAATAATAATAATAATAATAATTAAAATTATTTGAAATCAATGTTAAATAGTAATAAATAAATATGCTGAATGCTTTTCTCATAAATGTGAACAAATTTTTAAATGTAAATAATGCTCAAGTTATTGATAAAATAATAATAATAATAATCAATTATAAAATATTATTAAATGAAAATCATTCTTTCTCGTCTTTTTTTTATATGAATTTTAAAATTGACTGACCCTCCTCCTTCCTATCGTTTATTAAAAAAAAAAATAATAATTTAATCAAATTATTGAATATTTCTTTCAATTAATAATACATGAAATGAATAATCATCAGCCTCGCGTTCAAAATTTATAGGATAAAAATTATAACTCCAAAATAAATATATATATATATATATATAATAATAATAATAATAATAATAAATATATATGTATATATATATATATACATATACATATACATATATATTTTATTAATATACATAAGATTACACACATAAGCTTATCAATTTCAAACGTATAGTTGTTTCACATACAAAATACTGACTTAAATATGAATTGTTTTTTTTTTTTTTAATAATACATGTTTTTGTTTTTTTTTTTTAGATGACATCTCTTTTCTATGGTATATACATTTGTATGAAAAATAAACAATTAATAAAGATATTATAATTTTTATAAATATATTTATTCGTAAAAGTTAAATCGTTACTTTGAAATCCTTCGTTAAAACAATGCGAAACAAATGTTTTCAATTAGAATACATTCTGTAAAGAAAATCATTCATAAATCACAATTTACTAAACTTGATTATCTTGAAAATGATATTACTGTATATAATATCTTTTACAATAATTCAGTCTTTAACATTTAACAATCATTGTTATTCAGATTGTATAAATATATAATTTTTGCTTATTTTTGTTTGTTTGTTTATTAACGAAGGATTTCAAAGTAAATGAATTATTTATTAAATAGATCAAATATACTCTTATTACGATTGACTTGTGCTAATATCATTAATTTTACTTAATTATATAATTTATATAACATTTATATTTATATATATATATATATATATATAGAGATTAATAACAAAAGAGACGAAATGGAAAAATTAATTACATTATTATGACAAAGCGATCGATAATATTATATAATTATATTTTAATCATCTAACGTAATAATTTCTACACTATCATTTGCAAATTTATCGACTGGTTTAGCTACAGACTTTCCTCTTGTCAAATCATACAACGTCATACAATCGGAATTTGTTTGTTGTCTCAATGGTTCAGAAACAAGTTTCTTTTGTGGAACAACATTAACCGTAGGAGAATGATTTTTCGTAAAATCAACGTTTGTTTTCAATTGTTGAGGATTTTTTTGTTGAGGTATTATTTCTAAATGTGAATGTTGTTGTAACTGAGACAACATGGAAAGTGCTTCCGCAGATGTCGTTTGTGGAAATGAATTTGTCAATGGGTTTGTTACATCCGTTATATTGGATTTAGATTTACTTGAGGGTCTTTTGTAATTAGTGGTTTTAGCACATGATGGTTTTATTCCTGTTTGTGGTACTGGACTTACTGATATACCACTTAATTCAGCAGGCATAAAAGGTGCTTGTCCTAACGATGAATTACCTGCCATAGCATTTACCATATTGGGAAAATTACTTGACATAATTGATACACCTTTATTTATCGACTTTTGTTTTTTCGATGAACCATGTGGATATACAGGATACGGTCTCTGTGAATTCTTTTTCGATAATAATTTATGTTGCAATGAAGTACCTGATCGAGATGTTGGTAAATTCATTGGTAACGATGGCTTTAAATTCAAAGATTGACTAATCGATGCATGTGCTACTTGTGGTACTACACTTGAACTCGATGGATTGGTACTTTTCAAGGGTGCATGCGATAATGAAGGATTATGCGCAGGTTGAGGTTCGGTTAATGATTTTGAAACACGAATTTGAGGGGCAGTCATTTGTTTTGGTGGGCTTGTTTTAACTTGTTGAATGATAGATGGCTTAAGAAGCGAAACCTGTGCTGTAGAAGGATGAGAAGTTTTAGAAGCCTGTGAAATTTGAAGAGACTTTGGAATATTAACAGGTAATGCATCAGCTTGTGTAGTTGGCCTACTACTACTACTACTACTACTACTAGGTTTGCTCTTTTGAGGCAATGCTGTACTTACTGGAGTAATAGATATATTCGGCCTATCTTTAGTCATTGACATAGTTGTAGCAGTTTTAGTCGTTGTTGTAGTTGCTTGATGATACGTTGGTGGTGATCGTGTATTTTGAACAGTAGAATTTGTCAAATTCAATATTTGCTGCACTGTTAATGTGCTAATATTAGTGAGATTGTTAATAGTAGTAGGTGTAGTTGTGTTAGTATTGGATGTACTAGTCATTGTTTGTATGTTACTAATACTACTGGGTACTGTAGCAGTAGTACTGTTTAAACTGTTAGTTAGATTAGATATTGATGATAGATTTCTTTGATATTGTCTAGTAATATAATCCTGGTAATTTCCTATTCGATTTAAATAGTTCCCAATCCCTGGCACAGGAGCCATCATGTTACCGCTCAAACTAGCTATCATTGCTGAGAACATGCTTGGATCCATTAATGGACTCATAAAATAGGGATTCATGAGCGCTGGATTTTCTGGTGTACCGATATAATTTGTAAAAATATTCTTAGGATTAAATTGATTCATATTGTCACCTTGTTGCATTGCCTGTAAATATTTGTTAACATTGGGTGGTCTTCCTCTTGGTCTACCTGTAGATGTTAAATTCTTGTAAGGTTTGCGATTTTGAGATGCTTGAGGTGACGTTGAATTAACTTGTGTTTGAGATGTTGTAGCCTGTACAAAATAATAATAATAATAATAATAATAATAATAATAATAAAATATAGAAATATTATTACTCGATAATTTAATAAATATAAAAATTACCGGTGTTGAAGATGCAGTTGAAGTTGGCAATGTAGTATTTCCAGGATTACTTTGTGTTGCAGCTATTTTATTAGCTAATATCTGTCGTTGACAACATTTAATAGCCATTTCCAAAATATTTCCATCTAAATTCTGAAAAATAATAAACATTTGTATAAAAAAACAAAATCATTCAATCAAAAGGTATCAAAACATATCTAACATTATATCATAATATACAAGTGTTTATAGACTTTTGATAACAAGCTTCTTATCATTTGACATTTGGATCGTCTTATCTATAAAAAAAAAAATACTATTTCATATCTTACTTTATTGCCAATGTAAGTTTTATATGTGTCGATTAATAATGAAGAGAATGCTTGTACAGTCTGTTCCTTAGTTTGAAAGTGTTTTTGAATTTGTTGATATATTTTATATACATCCAATAAAACTTGAGTTCTTGAATCGGTTCTTATGAGATGTACACTGTCCATAGTACTTGGTGAACCCATTGTGTGTACTCTACTTCTTAAAGATTGTAAACAAAGAGTTAAAGCTTGACGAGATAATTGTTCTCTTTCAGAATCACGTAAGTATTTTCTATAAATAAAACATAATCATATTATAATATCTTTTATAATGTTTACATATTATTATAACATTTACTTGTTCTTCATTTATTTCTGAAGAAACGTACGTGAATGACTTAAATCAATTAGATAACGTAAATAAAGTCAAGAGATAAATCTTACTTGTCAGAATCAGGTATCTTTGCAAGCTGAATACATAATTGCATTAACATTCGACTATCATTTGTTTCTTTTAATACTTGCATCAGTAATGTCACACATCTTGACATATGAGATGCAAAACTTCCTGGTCTGTCAATTTCACGATTTGGTATATGCCATATACCCTATAAAATACAATACATATAATTTATAAGTATTTGTAATAATAACAAAACAATACATACAAACGGTGCAATAACAAAAGTCATCTATATATATATATACACAATGTAATAAATCATAGAATATAGAAAATATTGATGTGACATTTAATTTGAATTTATCATTAATTTAGATAATAATTTGATTTCAGGTGTTGTACAAGTTTAATCATGAAAATGTATTACATAACCTTTATAATAATTCTATATTTTAAATTGGCATTTGACGTTAGGTAATAATTTTATTATTCATATATTTCTTGATATGAATGTAATTAATTTAATTGCAATAAGATTATTTTTTCTATTTAATAATAAATAAATGTTATGTGTGTGAAGATATGTTGGTGCACGTAGTAGTGTTATAATAGATACGGATCCAGGTAGCGATGATGCATTAGCAATATTGTTAGCACTTGCACATGAAAAATCTAGTAATGGAGATTTTCAAGTTTTAGCAATAACATGTACATATGGTAACACATATTTAGAAAATGTAGAAATAAATGTTTTGAAAATTTTACAAATAGCTAATAGAACCGACGTAAGTATAGTTTAATTATTAAACACTTTGGTACAATGGATTAAAATTTGAAAAGTACTTATGAATACTTAAGTAAACAATTTATAATGTTGATTTATTTTTGTAGATACCTGTCTATAGTGGAAGTAAAAAATCTTTAATGTATAATTATACTTCGACTGATTATTTTGGTAAAGATGGTTTAGGAGATTTTCAATTTGATGAAAATATTACCGGTAAAATAAACAGAACGAAACACGCGTCAATGGCGATGATAGATTTGGTCAAACAATTTCCAGGTAAATTTATAAAATTGAATTAGAAGATAATGATTATCCTCATTTGTTATCTTCAATTTGAATAGAATTCGTTTTTCTGTTGATTTTTCAGGTGAAATTACTATAATATGTATAGGACCTTTGACTAATTTAGCTACAGCTATTATTATGGAACCAAATTTGCAAGATTATGTTAAAAATATAATTGTAATGGGTGGAAGTGTAGCAGGCATTGGTAATTTTATGCCAAATGTCGAATTTAATTTTTTCAGTGATCCAGAAAGTAATTTTATAGCAATAAATTCTACTACAAGAACACCAATTGTATTACTACCTTGGGAAGTATGCGTTAATCATGAAATATCATTGGTAAGAACTTTAAATAATATATGAATTTATAAATTATAACATTGTTTCTAAAAAAAATCATTCATTTTTATAGAAATGGCGTAAGAATGTTTTTGGAAAATTAAATTCTACAATGGTAAACTTTATCAACAAAGCAGAAAGAATAGCTTTACAATCAATGACCAAATGGTGTCCAACAGATGCAATTACAATGGCTGCTGTAATATGGCCTGGTTTTATAATAAAATCAATTTTAAAAAATGTATATCCCGTAGTCGATGGTACAGCTCGTGGTTCTATTCTTGTAGATTATATAGAATCTACTGGTAGATTAAAAAATACCAAAATAATTCAGGAATACAATATAACGATGTTTCAACGTGAATTATTAAATTATTTTAAATCATGAAAATATTATAAATGAACTTACACTAAAGAAGTTGGTACTTTTTCTATCTGCAAAAAGTCCTTGAAAGCTTTGTCCAGGATAAAATTGACAATTGTATGTACCCAATAGTATATCTTTACATTTAGTAGTATCTTTAGCTGTTCTATTGTTAAAGAAAAAATGAGCAAGTCGATAAAAAGATTTATGATGTTCATTAAACCTTAATATGCATTGTTCCAATCCTGCCAGACAATATGCGATTAAAGTTGCTACTTCTTCATCGGTCATGTATTCTTCTGTAATTTAAATTCAAATATATAACACACATGTGTACATTAGTTAATTAATTAATAAACATTTTCTATAGAAGAATTTGTTATTAGAAATAATGTTTACCTTTCTCTGTGATATCATTATCATTATCTCTTTTTTTCTTTTCAACATCACTTTCAACAGAGTCACTATCACTGTCACTAGAACTATCACTTTCAGAACTGTCTTCACTACTACTTGATTCATCACTGCTACTCGAACTGGAATTATTTGTTTCTGTAGTTGTTGTTGTTTGCGTTGTCGTAGTACTTTCTTGAGAACCTCTTCTACTTAAAGTAGCTTCTTGTTTAGGAGCAGATATATGCATTCTTTTTTTATCCCCTGCTTTATCCTTTGTTTCTTTATCCTATAACAAAATAAATAAGAATTTAATTATAATTATTTAATCCTTTTTACTTCGAGCGCCGGATATATCCGACAACCGCCGCGCGTACTTGCTCACATATAACACGAAAGGTTTTGAAATCTTTCAGCGAAAGTTTTCGTAAAATATTTCCAAAATATTTTACTGATAGAGTAATCTTTTGCAAGTTTTTGAACGCGGACATGAAAAAACTTGTCAAGAAATGTTTTAGAAAGTTTTTATGTTATGTGGGTGCGTACAGTGACATTTTGACGGACTGGACTGCCAAAATGAAAGAGTTAATGATTAATAACTTACGGTAGATTGCAAATCTTCATTTTGCAACCATTTGCCTTCAAACTTTCTTGTATCGTCATCATCAAACGAAGATTGTTGAGTTTCCTGGCTCATTTCCATTGCTTGTTTCATAAGAGCATCCATTAAATCTTGCACGTTTTCATTTTTCTTACAAGAATCAAATATGTTTATTTTAGAATGGTCTATTATATTTTTCTTATTTTTGTCTTCTTTTGATTGCATCATATTCTTCGTTGATTCTACTTTTTTCTTTTGATATTTAGTTTCATTACTTTCATCGCTTGATAACACCATAATATCATCCGTTAATTTTTCCTTTTGCAATACCATATCACAAACTTTTGTAATTAAATCATCTATCAAAGCTACTACGTCCTGCATCAATTGAAGATGAGAAATATTTCCTAATTTTAATCTCTTCGAATTATCATTCGTTTGATTATCCAAAGGTCTTTTACGATTTTCCGATTTTAATAATTCATTAGTTCGATTACCATCAAGATTTTTATCTTGAGTGTTTCTATCTATAATTTCAATTTCTTCAATACTGTAGGAACGTTGATTAACACTGACAACATTTTTATAATTATCTGATAAATTGTCAACGTCCTTTCCTTTAGTATCAACATCCGAATCATTTTCTTTCTTCTTTTCACATAATTTTGATTGAAATTTCATGAAAGATCCTTCAGAACAATTCTTAAGATGCCATTGAAATAATTGGCCTAATGATTTTTTTAATGGTTTACCTTCATGTTGTTCAAGATATTTTAATATACTCGCATGAATTCGATAATGCACTTCTAATGCCTCGATAGAAAGATATTGAGGATTTTTATGACTAATTCTACGAGGATACTCTGCATTATTTTCATATAGTAATTTACTAGCCTAAAATTAAGTAAAAATATATATTGAAAATGTTGAAAAAAAAAAATAAAATAAAATAAAAAAAAGAAAGAAAGAAAGAAAATAATCAAATTGTTAAATGTTAACTGACCTGTGCATAACAACTTAAAAATATCGGAGGATCTTCATTTTTCTTCTCCGCTATTTTACCAAGCATATATTGACACAACCATCGTTCATCTTGAATTTTATTAATATTGTCAATACCATGACACGCCATAAATAATCGATTGGACGATTGAAAACATTGTTCTGCAATTTCTAACATTTCTTCTTTTCTATTTTCTAATACTTCAAATTTTTCCATACTTAATGTATCAGTCTCTTGCTTTAACAATCGTGAACAAAATGAATGAATCATGTAAACAAAACTTCCATATTCAGTCCAGATTATTACATGATTGGGTGCCAATTCAGTGGCATGTCGATAACTCGACTGAGCTATTTTGGCTTTCATTAATAATTTATCCTCGCTTCTAAATAATCCATGAAAAATAAACTCGTTAATAATATTGTCATTGTAATTATAATAAAAACAATAATACTTACATAAGTCTGTAATTGGTTAACCAAATATCAATGATGGTTCCAGTCGACATGGCTAAACCAGCCCAGGAATTTAATCCAGTTGGACGAAGACATAAATCTAATAAATAATACCTTGCAGCAAGTGTCCATTTGTTATTTTTAAAATAAAAATCACCTAATAGATAATAAATACTAGAAATAGAATGTGGTAATGGTTTCTTGACACACGGCATTGTTTCTTTTTCACCCATAACGTAATCTTTCATTTCTTCGAATATTTGATTAGGATCACTATCTTGTGGAACTAATCTAGTTATCTTTTTAAACAACAATTCAGTATCTATGCTTATAGCAGCAAGCCTAGGTGATTCTAATATTGGCATTTGTTTTGGTTTATAAAAATCGAATAATAATTGTGCTCCTTCCCATGTTAATTCCATTTGTGGTGCTCCATGTTCCTCCAGATGTTTAGGTTTTGATTTATTCAATCTATTTGGATGACCATACAAACAATAGAAAATTTGTTCTAAATATTTAGTTAATTTATTTTTGATAGTAGCAAATTGTGGAGTTTCCAATTTGGGTATTATTAAATTCATCGTAAAGAATAAAAGTTTTGCGTCATGGAAACAACACCATGAGTGTTTCCCAATAAAATCATGAGCAATAAATAGAATCATTATGGAAGGTGGAATACCATCGTCTTCGTCATCTGATTCTGAATTATGTGAATTATGTGCTTTATTTTTGTAAGACGATTCAGACTTTGCTCTCTCTTTATCTTCCTCGCTATTAAATTAAAAATATATTTATATAGTAATAATCAATAATATTTATTTTCATGATATTAACTTACTATTGTAAAATATAATGTAATAAAATCCAAGGTAAGACGGTTTCAAGTGGCATCTCTAATGCATTTTCTGGTATATCCAATTGATGACAAACTATGTGAACTAAATTTTGCACTAATCTTGAAAGGCAAGATTCTGGTAAATATTTTACTGAAATGATAATATTTCAAATAAATAAAAAAAAAAAAATACAACAATTGTAAAAATATAATTAATATATTGAAATATTTTCTTACCAGCAAATACACTTATTTCTTTTGTACAAGCTTCTAATTTTTCAAGACAATTGACGACAGAACGTGTCCATTTTTTTTGTTCTGCATCTTCACAAGCATTCAAATAATTTTGCCAAGATTCGTTCAAACAAGCTTCTGCCCATACATAACAGTCCTGAAATATTATTATTATTATTATTAATATTAGAAAACAAATATTTGATACATTTGAACAAATTATTTGATAATACAACCTCATAATGTTGTAATTGCCATAAACTATCCAATAAGATAGCTAATTGTTTATCTCTTTCAATTATATTTTGATTGGCAGATAATAATTTATGTTTTTGTCTTGCAAATTTAAATGTATCTTGTAAAACGCAAGACAATTCTGCATATTTCTTTTCATCGTACAAATGTTGTATCTCACCAAGTTTTTGACTCCTGTTATTAAATTAATATTTATAAATAATGTTTTTATAAATAATGTAACATAATTTCATATAAATACCTTTGTATGGATTTTAATTTTTTCTCAACTATTTTAAGACTGATTTGGGAATTCAATTTACAATTGGGTAATAGAAGGCATATATTGTGATTTTGACTCTCCAATCTTTTTAATTGATCCAACAACTATAAACAAATAATAATATTTATTACAAATTTCATGTACTTTTATTAATATATTTAATTACTTACCAATTCTAATGTTCCAATAACAATTTCAGTATCACCTTGACATAAAAAGATAGTAGCTTTTAACCATAGTACTCTTAATAAAATGTACATGTTTTCTTGATTAGAAAGATCACCACGTATGCTGGTAAATATTATATATCCTAATTCTTCTGACGGCATACCAGTTCCCAGTTTGTCTAAACTATCATAGAATACTACAAATGTAAACTAGCAAAAAAAACCAAAAACAAAAAATTGAATTAACAATAAAAGATGACATTTTGTTCTTTACCTTGACGATGCTATCAGATCAGGTTTATTATCTAACCATTTATCTGTATGAAGTTCTCCAAATAATAATGTCATTTCAGAATTTAATTTTAGAATATTGTCATCCAGATCTTCATCGAATGGTGATGGATGTGGAATATGTTGTCTAGAAAAAAAAAAAAAATAAAAAATAATAATCATTTTAACATCATACACAAATACCTTTAATCATTTGTTAATATACCTTGTACATAAATAAGCTTCTAAATATACATCCGACAATTTTTTCGGCCATTCTTGAGCCCACTTTGTACATATGAATTCACAAAATTTAGCTATGATCACCATTAAATTGTTCTTGCCACTATATTCGTTAATAAATGCACTGACATCGACATTTTCTAATTCTGATCCAAAATATTTGATTTGTTGGCTAAAATAATAAACAAACATATGTAAAATAATCATTAACATAATGTTATTACTTTATAATGAATCAAATAAATGATTAACCTTGTATCTGGACTTGGTGATTTAGAACTATCTGAACTTTTAGTTCCTTCTCCTGAGACTGTATTATTTTCTTGATTTACAAATAAATGATATACGTCCATAGTATCCATGGTATCATCCATACTTTTGGAATGATCATCTTTAGTTAATTTCACGGTGTCTGATCTAAAAAGAAATAAACAGAAATTAGTTTAGAAAATATTAGTTTGTTTGAATATTAGAAAACAAAAAATATATATTATAAAGACTTTACAATAACGTGCTTGGAAATATTCTTCTAAGTGTTTCTTCTAATTGAACGTCGTCTCTTTCAGCTTCTCTTCGATTTGAACTACGTACACGTGCTGATCTTCTCATACTGCTACAACTCCAAGCCCATTGCTGTAAAAAACACAATGCACTTCTACGTCTTTTTTTAACTTTTTGAACTTCATCCTTTCCTTCAGTTTTTTCATTCGACTTTTCATCGATCTTAGGTGCTTCCGCTGAATTTTCAACAACCTTGTCGTAGATCTTATCATTTGATTTGTCACTTTCTCTATCGCTAGACTTTTCCATGATTATTCCATTATCCGTATTGTATGGATCTATCTTTGTTTTTTCTATTTGAGGTTTATCACTGTTACCACCCTCAGTTTCAGACATTACAGGTTCATCTAATTCGGTGCTTTTTCCTTGATTTGGTTCTTCATATTGTAAAACATCATTTAAAACATCTAAATCTGAAATTCTTAATGGATCTTCATCTTCTATTATTTGTATATCCGATGAACATGATTTTTTATCTTCTTCCATTTCCACATCTAACGCTGTATTGGATGCATCATTTAATCCATCATTTATTTCAGATCCTTCAAATGCATGATTAATTATCTCTTCTTTATCAATTTTTATATCTTTATCAATATCACTTGCAACAACATTTACATTTGGAGATTGCAATTCTTCTATTTCCATATCCATATTTGTTTCTTGAACGTCACATTCATCATTTTTATCCATGGCTTCGACATTAGGCATATTAACTATTAATTTAATTCGACTTACAAAGCTTGAAGTACTTTCTATAATAAATCTGTGCATATCTAATAAACTTTCTCCCAAATCAAGCCACGTATAATTATTTATAGGTTTTCTTAACGTTAATTCTGGCACAGATTTTGGAATAAACTCTGATTTACATGCTTCTGCCCATTTTTGTGCAACCTTTTCCGCTTCCAATAATAATTCATCACCAATCATATGATTGTAATCTGTATAAAGTGGAGGATCTAATCTCCAATCGCTGTTATACAATTTGTAACATTCTTTTAAACACGGAATAGATTTGAAAATTTGTTCTCTGTAAGCTAAACCTTTAATATAATTTGGATCCCTTTCTAATGCTAAAGAAATATATAAAAGACAGTTCATGTAGTCTGGAACAGCGTATAGGGCAGTTATGATGTTATCCAAACATGGCCAATGATTTGCATTACATATCAGTCCTTGTTTAAAAGATGCACAAGCTAATTCTAAATTTGAAATTTTCATAGCCATGGTACCCATTCTATACCATAAGATTACATCGGAATCATCCAAATAAGCAGCCTGCCAATAATTGTCTATGGCAGCATCATAATTTCCCCATATGGCTTCAATTGCTCCAATATTTTTGTAACAGGAATATTTTAATGACAACATAGGCCTTGATCTGCCATCGGATACCTCAGGTCTCTCAACTTCATCTAGCAATTCTGTTTCTAGAAGCTCCTTAAAAATATTCAAAGCTTCTTTATGTTTATTATCTCTTAATAATTCTAAGGCTTTATTGTACTCGGTAAGTGCTATTTGTTCCTAAAACAAATTAAGGTTATGTATATTTAATTATTTACAAGTAAACATTTGAATGTAATATAATAATATAAATTTAAATTATAAAATGTAAAGTTATGATTAAAACATAATACTTTTGTACAATATACACCCACATGGCAGATGGTTAAATAGTTACAAGCTGGATAAAGTTTTCTACACTTTGCAATGATTAATAAATAAATCAAATAGAATGTAAGTACAAATTAGAAAATAAGAATACATTTTTAAAATATAAAATAAAGATAATTATAAAATAAAAGTAACATTTATGAATTATATATAGAAATTATATTTTAAGGTTATGTTTAACTTGGTATATTAAAATAAACAATTAAAGATTATTTACTTGAGCTTCTTTAGTAATCGTAGGCACATCCTCCTCTTCACTTTCCTCGCTAGATTCTTCGTTAAGTGCCGAGATTTTGATCATTTTCACCTTTTCTTCGTGAACCGCAATTAAACGTATGAAACATCAACAAATCAGCCGGTTTTTATTATCAACGCCATATTGATATGTTATATATGACATTTGAAGTATATCTTTTTTGAATGAGATAAAAAGATTAATTAAGTAGATAAATTTCATCAAAGATAACTTACTATTATACACACACACACATACATATATATATTATTGTATTTTATAATTTATCATTTATCATTATTCGAAAATATTATTTATATTTATTATCCCAAGTGAAATTTATTAATAGCAGTGGTTTACAAGATTTTCGTTTCAAATTTAATTATTACACTGTTGTATATATAT
Organism: Polistes dominula; assembly: GCF_001465965.1. The sequence goes on from NW_015149097.1 coordinate 182,280, forward strand.
ATATATGTATTTATATCTAACACATATATATGTAGATACATGCATATTGTAGATACGACATACCTACTCTTATTTTTCTATCTCTTATATTGGAACAGTTATCGAACATCCAACTTGTTTATCTTCTCAGAAGAAGAAGATAGGAAAAGTAAAAGTATGTATGTACATATTATTGGATGCTGAACAATGGATCTGGAATTGATATGAAGATGAGAAAATTTAAATTGTGATTAAGAGAAATCGTTATAAATATCTTCATTTTCATTTTTATATACTACGATGTTTTTGGGTATGTATTATCACAATTTATATTATTAAGAATACCAATGAAGATCAATTAAAGTTTTCATTGTAATTGTCCGGTCAAATCATTTAAAATAGTAATCTATATATTTATACATGTATCAAAATATATATATATCATTTTTTTCATATGCATTATAATTAATAACTATTAACGATTGAAACATTTGAAAATTGATTACAGTAGTACATATGTATATCAATATGTTTATAAATAACTTCGATTGTTTTCTTTTATTATTTTTATTTAACTTCGATATAATTCATGCATTTATTTTTCTATAAAATACTTCTTCACATTTGTTAATTATTTATCACACATTTTAACATGTTTGACATTTTGATTACAAATTTAAAAATAAATTTGTATCAAATTCGTAGTAATGACGTTTTGTATTTCTGCACTATTATTGGCTATCATTTATTTGGCGCGAATTATATCAAAATTCAAATCTCTTTTGATTGAAAATCGTTTGAAAAACATGTATTTTTTTTTTCATTATTGACAAGTAATGTTGGATTATAAAAATATGATTACATTTTTATATATATTTACATAGCATATTAAAAAGTATTTTGTTTGTTTTTTTGTTTGTTTAAGTCATAATAATAATAATAATTATTATTATTATAAAATTTAAGTTATTTTTTTTTGTTAAGAATATGGATTAAATTAATCATTAATAATATTAATGATACGTATAAAAGAAATTGTATTATTGCTGTCACAAGGTAAAAACATACAAAGGTGATTAGAAAATGTAATAATAATTTTTTAATAAATTCTTATTATATCTATTGTGTAATATCAGCGACAAGTAGACATTGATATTAACAATATATACATGACAGGAAACAGGACCAGTGACGAAGAACAGTCTGCGGATAATGAAGGTTTGCTTTCTTCTGAAATAACAAAAGATTTCAATATTACAAAAAGATCTGATGTACCCGTTTATTATTTTTATAAAACGCATTGGCGTAATGGTAAAATATATTTTATATATCTATTTTAATGAATATATATCTATATACAAAATTTGTTACTTTTAAGTTTACAATGATTTCTTTGTTATTATTATTATTATTATTTAATATCCTACAGATGCTGAAATACAGCGACATTATTGGACAACATCTTTTTTATTACCACTCGGTTCAATTTTTATACTTGCCATAGTAGTTGTATTAATGGTAAAGTTTCTTTTTAATCTTTCTTTATTAATATTAAATTATCTTAGTAATTGTTAATGAAATAAATGAATATTTTTGATTACAGGTATTATTCAAAAGATGTCCACATATTGTTGCTGCAATAGTTGCTGCTATTCTTGGAATTATTCTTGTATTTGTGACGTTAATATCACTTAATCATCCACCAACATACTCTTGATACATTTTTTAGTTACTTTTTTTTAAAAAAGAAAATATATTATGGAGTATTTTTGTTGTTGTTGTTGTTAATGTTGGTAGAAATAAAGACTGATATAATAAATTTCAGACAATAAGGATATTGAATCTGTTCTTTGTAAAATGTTATACAATATTTGAAATTTTATGAAATTGTGATTGTAAAAATGTATATATATATATATATATAAAAATTACTTACTGTTAACATTTATTATACATTTTGATACGTATCATATCTTCTGAAACACGGTTCAAAATTTTAATGTAATTATCCAGCGTATCTTGCAACGTTCGATAACTCTGTAATTTTTAAATAGACAATTTTATAAAAAAATTATATAATAAATTGTTACAATTGAAAATAATAATTGAAATTACCTCAACATAAAGTAAATCTTCCTCGCTTGCAAGTTTAAGTTCAAATAATAGAACTTCCAATGTATTAAATGGTAACCAAACTGGTGGAGAAGTAGCCAATAATGAAGTTTCTAATCCGAAATATTCTTTTCCACAACCTAAAACTGCATTAATGTAATCTACTGCCAACTGACATGCTTCCAATAGACGACCTGTATTTATCATCAGTCTAAGTAATTCAGCAGAATTTCTTTTCTGTAATAAAAGTAAATTATTGTTAATGTTAATGTTATTTTATCATAACACGCGTTAATATTAATATATAAAAGTATAAATATATATTATTATATGTAAAATATACAATATTAAATACATAAATTACAATTAACAATTGTAATGTAAATATATAATGTACAATTTACTTGTAATTTAATTGTAATTGTAATTTATTATTATATTTAATATTATATTACAATTTATAAATTGTAATTTATGTATTTAATATTACAATATTTACTAAATACAAATTACAATCTTAATATATATATAAATTACGTGTCACGTTGTTTGTACGCAATGGACTCCTAAACTACTGAACCGATTTGAATAAAATTTTGCACACTGTGTGCAGTTTCATCCAACTTGAAAGATAGGATAGTTTATATCTCAATTTATAATCGCAATATTATTTTATTGCCAATTATTTGTTTATTAATTAAAGACGTGTGTATCGGACTGATTGTGAGCCACAGCAACGCGTGGCGGGGTACCCCTAGTTATATATAAAATTATAATATTAATACCTTATACGACATTAATAACCATTCTGGTAAAAATGCACCATCTTGAAGTAATTTCCGAGAAATAGATTTATGAAGATCAGTACTACTATCTTTTTCGTGTTTTTCCAAAAGATATTTTAACAAACTCCACGCAGTATTTATAATATTTGAATTACTTATACTCATATCTGTATAAACAATAATATTATTATTATTATTATTAGAAAGAAATGTAACTATAATGATAATTTAATATTTACCAAAGATATCATTTTGTACAAGCCAGTCCCAAGCTTTGGGATCTTCATGTTGACATAATCTTATGCATTGAGATGTCAAACTTTCAAATATTGAATTTTTAGGTAGTTTGAACATGTCACATAAATGTAAAGCAGTTGTATATAATCCAATGCTCGATAAAACAACAATAAGTTCAGATGGACCTATAAATGTTTAACACAATTATTTTTATAATCAAAATTATACTCCATTTTTATATATATATATATATTAATAGAAAATATTTTGATAATTATCTTACTTGCGTGTGCAATGATATGAGTTTCTGATTTCATCTTAGATAATTTCAATTTGGCATCAACTATATAATATTCTTTCTTAATATCAGCCAATTCCAAAACTTCAACCTGTTTTTTTATTTTATAATGTAATATCTCTTCACCCTCTATACTTCTTTTTCTATGGGGACTTGTATCTTCTATGAAACTTTGTTCGATTACGGGTCTAACGATCCATCTGTATTTTTCACTCACCAAATGTAATGCATTAATACATGCTAATAAACATTGTGCTTGTCTCAATATAATCGGAGCAGTATGAGACTCTTGACTTAAACGCATTGATTGTTCATACATCACAGATGCGGCTGTAAAAATAATGTTTATATTAGTTAATTAATAAAACATTAATATATTTAATATTTTAAATGTATAACATAGTCAATCGTATTACCTAAATTCAATATATGTATATTATAAAGTAAAAATTACCTTTCCTCATATTCCCTTTATTTACATGAAAACTATATAAGAAATTATAATAATTATTTGCCATTAAATCAACACTTCTAGCTCTGCCTTCAACTATTCTTTCTAAATCTTCGTACATATCAACATAAGGGAATGATACTAAGTCAATTAATTTTTTTCTTTCAAATAAAGTTATAATCAATTGTCTCAAACAATCAACTCTTCGTTCAGCATCAGGATTAGAATTTAAACAGTGATAAGCTTCAGTGTGATGACCCAATTTAAGATGTTGTATAAATAATATAGAATGAAGTGTTGGCAAATTAGGATCATTTTTATCAGATACTGAAATGGCTGTTTCAGTGAGTTCAATTATACAATCTGCTGCATTGTGTTCTTCAAACAATTTAATTACTTTAAGATAGTATTGAGTTAAAGCATTATTTTCTGAAGTTACAATAGAACTCAATAAAATGTCAGCTAAGAAGGGATCGGTTAAAATTCCTCCTGAAGCTCTTAAGAAATGATCGCAAGCTTTCTGTGTCTCTCCCATTTCTAGTAAAGCAATTGCTAATATAAATTTTCTAGATGCGCTGTTCCATTCGCACCAAGTGTTCAGTAGTCTAACGTATTCTTGAACCAATAAAAACTGACAACTAGAAAGTAACCATTCAGGGAAAATAAAATTTTCCGATATTGGCCATCTAAGCAAACAAGTTAAGAAAATATGATCAATTAATTTATCAACCAAAAAAAAAAATTAAAAAATAATTAAACATAATATAAAAACAATATGAACGTAAAAAGGATACATAAGTTGTGCTATAAGAGTAATATGTGTTAACATGCCATAATGCCATGGTATTAAAGAAGAAGGATCCATATTTGCATTAACCATTAAAGTGTGTGCATGTTGTGCACCAATACTACATATAAATAATTCTAATAGAGACAAAGATCGAAGTTGTCTCTGTCCAATATTTGTTTTTGAATCCGCAAGTGATAATATTGATAAACGTTGAGAGCTAGATTCACTAAAATATTTCTTAATTAATACAACAATTTATGTTTTTAATAAATTATTTAATATAACATTATACTTACACCAATGATTGTGTAGGTGAATAAGTAGCAGTACATTCGCATATCCACATGACAACGTAATATGCTTGCATAAGTACAACTGTTTTTGGTGCTAAAGATGATTTAATGGAATGCAACGATCTTGAATCAAATAATTCTGGCCGAAGTTGTACAAATTGTTGTAAAATTAATAAATTTCTACAAATGGAAAATCTCAGTAGGGTAATTTGTGCAATGCTTTCTGATATTGCTGAGATACCCAATTGACTTCCAAATAGATGACTGACATTTAATAAAATTTTCGATGCATTTGGTCCTTTATTTTCTAATTGCAATTTATTTGGTTGTCCTAAATCATATGTCAATGCTTCTAACAACATAGCCATTGCGCTAGAAATGTCTTTTACGTTTGCCAATTTACGATAAAGTTCTGATTGAAAATCGTAGTTAGACAACTGGAAAAAAAAAAAAAAAAATAAAGTGTTACAAATAATTCAAAGAAATCTATTAAAAATATGATAATAAAAACATACAAAAATATTACTTACAGGATCTTCTGGTTCCAACATTAATTTTGATAACATATCATCAATAATTAAATCTGGACTTTTCAAATGATACAATTCTTTTTCTATTCCAGTTTTAAGCTCTTCAGACAATTGTTCTTCCAACATAACTAAACTTGCCATTAATGAAATTAAATCTTGACAAATGTCTTCATCTTGCGATAAAATAGGTGTTGTTTTAAAACGAGACGTATAAGATTTGTCATTGCAAAGCATCAAATGCTCTAAAGCTTCCATTGGTCTTAGTAATGAAAATGAAGATTTTTTTAACAGAATTACACCAAAAACATTTGGTAACAATAATAAACCAACCGGTCTAGTACCATTAGCATGATATTGAATAACACACGAATAAAATTTAGACCAACAACGATTAGCAATTTCTAAATAATCTTCATCCGTCAATTCGTAATCCATAACTTCTGCTTGTATTTCTGCTTCAACTGCCACACAAACGCGTTCCTTTAACACTGCTGGTGTTAATCTTATATCAGCGATGAAATTAGATTTTCTATAGATACTAAGTGCTTTGGTAATATCCGTCAAAGAAAATTGTCCTGGGTGAAAAATGTAACTAATGTAAGCTTGTCTAGGATCTGTACCAGGATCACTTAGTATATAATCTCTATCTGGTGGTTGTTCTAAAATCACTGTTTCCCATTCAGAATTGATATGCTTTTCATTTGTTGGTAAATGGGCATGAGTTACAGCAACGCTATCCATGTCTTTTGTTCTCCATACAGCCCACAAATGTGTATTGGTAAATGAAAAATCTACCAGGTGTTGCTGTAAATAATTATATTAATTATTAATTAATAATCAAACAAAAATATATGAACAATATTCAATACATACATCTGGTGCAAACAAAGTACATAGCCTGATAAATTTAAATACACCATTTTCTTGAACAGGCTTAAGAATACTAAATTCACAACTTGTTCCAAACTTCAAAAATGTTCCTAAATATAATTCGTTATTAGAATTCAAACTTTTTCTTAACACATGGCCTTGAATTCCTTGAGAAGCAATATTATTATCAATAGCAGTATTAGTTACTGCTATACATTGATTTTTGTTGCAAGACCACATACGTATATTGCCGTCTCGACATAAAGCAAATAAATACGTATCATTTCCATAAGTATGCATAACGAGTGAAATAGCAACATTGGCTTCAGAATTACGACCTCTGAAAGCGGTAGCTATACCGCTTAGAAATCTTGGCACTATGGAATCTTGTTTTAAATCATGTGTATGTACAAGACCTGTAACTGTGTCCAGTCTTACAAGTAATATTGTTCCTGAGTTGTAAGCAAGTGCAAATAATGCTTCATCTTGTAACGTTAACCAAGATGTTGCTGCATGTGACACTGGAGCATCTGTGAAAATAAATCAAAATGTATATTTATCAATGAGAACGATATTTTAGCTTCGATAATAACAACAATATTTGTTTACTTGTATTTCCAGCACTAGTTATTTGATGAAATGTATTAGACTCGCGTGCACTTTGTGCACTGGCTTCACTGAATATTGATTGAACGTTAACATCTGCATGATGTTCTTGTTCCTACAAAAACAAATTGGTTGTCAAATATAGATGATTAATACAATCAAAAATATAAACCAGTAAATTTGTACCTGTTTATGAATTTTATCTGGATGAGAGAATGAAAGTTTATGTACACTGGAAACTGTTACCACCAATATGATAACAGAATTAACTGTTTCATGGATAGAAATACCATCTAAGATAGGAGTGCCTGTGAATTTATATCTCACTCTATTTTTAACAAGATTGACGTCCAAACTCTGTTCGACTAATTCAAGTACATCGTGGGAAATTCTCCAATAAATAAAACGATTACGTGTGAAATATTTGGAATCATTTTTGTATGAATAACCGCCAGCTCTTTCTGGTACTTTTATATCTTGTAAAGTGCTTTGACTTCCACCTAAAAAAACAATATCATTTGTATTATTTCATTCAAGAAACATTTCAAATCAAATGATGCCGGGTAAGCATGAAACATTGTGGTTAGGTGAACTCGTTGACAAATTTTTCAAACAATCATTTATAATATACAATAATCGTGTATAAATAATAGTATTAAATATGTAAATTAATCGTTTTGTTGCTTGTGTCAATTTTTACATTGAATTTTTGATAAATATACATGTCATTGATATGAGCTATTGTTTAAGGTTATGTACACTTACCCGTACTCAAAATAATTTCCTTCCATTTCGTATGTAAAGTTTGATCTGGAACAACTTCTCGATATCCTAAAGAATATTCTACCATATTTTAATTTGAAACACACAATAAATATCTTTATCTTTTAATGAACATCACAACATTCGCAGACAAATTTTAGCGGGTATCGAACGCGGTTATTATCCGGTAACATATATGACTGACACATTTTGTACTTAAAACGAAACGAGATTGGTTATTTTTTCGACCAATCACATTTGAATGATGAAGTAAATGTATACATGTAAATGAACTTTACTCAAATGAATAATTTATAATAAATATGAATATTAATGAAAAACTTGGTAAATGTACTGAAATTAAATACAAATTTATAATATTTTTGAATATATATATATATATTTGTTTGTATTATATATAAATAAACGTTTTGTAAAAATAACACAAGAGGGTGTTTCTATCAATTTGAATTTCAATTTTAATCAAGTTAAAAATATAGCACATGATTTGTGCTTGACAGTATCCGCATGCAGATACGATTGATTTTAATTAATAATGTTACCGGCATATTCAGTTGATTTAAGATATCATTTAAGAATATTACAAATTTAATTGATTTTAATTGTGACATTGTTTTAAAAGTATAATAAGTGGTGTGTCAAGATGAATAAAAAAGCTATCACCGCATTTTATTTGACATTAAATATTTTCTTTTCCATTGTTATCGTATTACTAAATAAGTGGCTGTATATTCATACTAAATTTCCTAATATTACATTGTCAATGATACATTTTATTATTACCTTTATCGGTTTACTCATTTGTCAAAGAATGTATGTCTTTTGTGTCAAGGATATTGATATTAGAGAGATGTTATTTATTGCAGTTACATTTTGTGGATTTGTTGTATTAACAAATTTAAGTCTCGCTCATAATACAGTTGGAACGTATCAAGTGGCTAAAATGCTAACAACCCCTTGCATTATTTTTATGCAAATATTATTTTATAAAAAACACTTCAGCATATTTGTTAAATTGACATTAATTCCAATCATTATTGGCGTTATAATGAATTTTTATTATGACATACAATTTAATGTCATTGGAACGGTTTATGCAACCTTGGGAGTATTTGTGACATCTTTATATCAAGTTGTACGATATATTTTTAATATCAAATTTGTAGTATTAGATAAATAGCGAGCAACAAAGAGATTTAAGTTAAATAGAATCATCTTTACCGGATGGAACTTTAATCACAGTTGGAAGAATTGTATATCTATTGAAAGTACTTAACGATAACACATTTGTTCTTTTTCTTTTTTTTAATTATTTATTTATTTATTTAAAAAGAAATCATTATTCCAGCTGTGTTTTTAAATAACTATTAGACCAAATGAATGTTGGTTTGATTTTAGTCGTTCGTTTCAAGTAAATGTAATTGCATCTATATTGATATTTAAAGCATGCTAGAATTTTATCCAGATATAAACCTCTTGTATATTTCTGTTTTAGTTAATTAACAGAAAACAAAAAGAATTTCAAATGGATCCTATGCAATTGTTGTATTATCAAGCACCCTTATCAGCAATTATGTTGCTTATTGTTGTACCATTGTTGGAACCTGTTGGACAGACCCTCAGTTACAATTGGACATTTTGGGACATAGTATAAGCTTATATTAATATTATAGATACCTATTATAATAATAATATATTTCATTGACCATTTGTTCATTTCAGTTCATGGTTATATCTTCTGGCATAGTTGCATTTTTTGTAAATCTAACATCGTATTGGATAATAGGACAAACCTCACCTTTAACGTATCCTTTGTAACAGTTGTAATTGTAACAAATTCTTAGTATGATATTGTATACACCTTCATTTAAAACTTAGATATAATATGGTGGGACATTCCAAATTCTGTCTTTTACTTTTGGGTGGAGCTATTGTATTTCATGAAACTTTAGCGATGAATCAAGTCATTGGAATAACTTTGACATTGACTGGAATTATTTTGTATGCTCATGTCAAGGTACCTCCTTATTGTTTAACCTATAATGTGATTTATATATATATTATATATTATATATTTAATTATATTATTTTTAGATGAAAGATATACAAAATGTTACCTCGGAACTTGCATTAGAAGAAAGAAAACCTCTGTATAAAGTGTAATTAATTTTGTATAAATAAAAAAAACGTTATACAGTTTACAAGAATTTTGTATAATTAACCTTCTTTCAAAATAAATTACTATACAAAATAAATTACTAGATAGATACAAAAATTCAAAAAAAAAAAAAAAAAAAGAAATGTTGAATTTGGAAGCAAAAGGGTCAAAGTCGCACCAAGGGCAAAGGATTTGGGCCTCACCAAACTTAATGTATATAATGCGGCGATCGGAAAACAGGCGAAAGGCAATAGGCAATTTTTCCCAGGTGCATCAGACCCCAAACACCATTGAACCTTTCCAGATATTTATACTGAAATACTTGATTTTATGTACTAGCGAGAAAGATATTATTCGTCACGCCATCTATGTGTACAGAAATCAAACAAAAGCGTCATCTATATTATAAACATTTAAAATATAAAATAATATAAAAAAGCAATAATAATCATACTTTAAACATTAACATCAGAATCATATTTTTTATTTGTATTATTTTTCTATTATTTGTGTTACCATAGCAACTATTATTTTTTAATAAGAAATAGAAACATTGTTAAAAAGTTAGGCTATAACGATCAAACGTGCATATAGCTTTGCAGCATCACTATAGGTGATACCAAACAACGCAGTTAGTACAGCCTGATACAAACACGTGTGATTGATTTTGTGAAATATTTGTTAATTCTGATATAAATAAAGTTATTGGCATTATGAAGATCGAAGAAGTTAAAAGTACTGCAAAAACACAGAGAATTTCTGCTCATACGCATATTAAAGGGTTAGGTTTGGACGAAAATGGTATTGCAATTCAATCTGCTGCTGGTCTCGTTGGCCAAGAATTGGCTCGTGAGGTTAACATTTTTTCTTATTAATATTTATATCATTTTTAAATAATACTATTTTAAATTAATATTGTTTATAAATATATTAGGTGGACTGGAAAGTAACATCACTTTCTAACCTTAAATTCACACGAATAAATTTCGAACAAATTTATGCTTTTAATTAATAACATAATCAACTTTGTTATCAACAATCTTTCTTCATCTAGTATGCAAATTTTTAATATCAAATTGATACAAATCAATCGGTTTTTTGATAAAAATATACAAAATTTGACATTTGTTGAAACGACATTACTTTTCGGTCCACCTAATAGTTGCATTCATTACTATAAACATGCTTTTACAATAATATTACAAATTATATTATAAATAAATTGACATACTATTATTTTGTTGCTTTATAGGCAGCTGGAATTGTAGTTGACATGATTAAATCCAAAAAAATGGCTGGTCGTGCAGTTTTGTTAGCTGGTCCACCTGGTACCGGTAAAACTGCAATTGCTTTGGCCATTGCTCAAGAACTTGGTAACAAAGTACCATTTTGTCCAATGGTAGGATCTGAAGTTTACAGTTCAGAGATTAAAAAGACAGAAGTACTCATGGAAAACTTTCGAAGAGCTATCGGTTTGAGAATCAAAGAAACTAAAGAAGTTTATGAAGGAGAGGTTACTGAATTGACACCAATAGAAACTGAGAATCCTATGGGTGGTTATGGGAAAACAGTATCTCATGTTGTTATCGGTTTGAAAACAGCTAAGGGTACTAAACAATTAAAACTTGATCCTTCAATATATGAATCTCTATTAAAAGAGAAAGTAGAAACTGGTGATGTAATTTACATCGAAGTAAACAGCGGTGCTGTAAAGAGACAAGGTAGAAGTGATAACTTTGCAACTGAATTTGATTTGGAAGCTGAAGAATATGTTCCATTACCAAAAGGAGATGTTCATAAAAAGAAAGAGGTCATTCAAGATGTAACATTACATGATTTAGATGTTGCAAATGCTAAACCACAAGGTGGACAAGATATAATGTCGATGATGGGACAACTTATGAAACCAAAGAAAACAGAGATAACAGGTAAACTTTGTTTAATCAATACATTAAACTAAAACAATTGTTAAAACATTATTTTTACTAATGTACACGTTTGTTTGTTCGTTTTTTTTATAGATAAATTGCGTAAAGAAATAAATAAAGTAGTGAACAGATTTATCGATCAAGGAATTGCTGAATTAGTACCAGGAGTATTATTTATAGATGAAGTTCATATGTTAGATATTGAAACATTTACTTATCTTCATCGTGCCTTAGAAAGTGCTATAGCACCAATTGTTATATTTGCGACAAATCGTGGCCATTGTGAGATTAGAGGAACCACTGATATAATATCTCCACATGGAATACCTTTAGATTTATTGGATCGATTACTTATTATACGCACGTTACCATATTCAAGAGAAGAAATTGAACAAATAGTTAAATTACGAGCAACTACTGAAGGATTACAAATAGATGATGATGCGTTAACTACTCTTAGTGAATTAGGAACAAGAACAACTCTACGATACGTAGTACAACTTTTAACACCTGCAGCATTGACTGCTAAAATTAATGAGCGTCCAAATATTAAAAGGGAAGATATAGAAGAAGTAGGCACACTATTTTTGGATGCTAAATCATCTGCTAAGATTCTAACACAAAATAAAGATAAATATATGAAGTAAATCTTATTTATTACTTATCTATTTATTATGTTCATTATGTCCCTTGAATCTTAAATCCATTTAAGTATTTTAATTTTATTACTATTTCGTAAAGTAAAAATATATAATAATAATAATAATAATAATTGTATCATCATACTGTAATCGTAGATAAAATGGAAGAATAAATTTATTATTTATTCTTCTAAATATTATTCGTTTACTGACGTAAGTTAACAAAGTATAGACAAATATGTTTTTATTTTGATATTGCAATAAACGTTAAACGTTAAAGTTTAAGACAATTTTTTTTAAATAAAAAAAAAAAAAAAAATAAAAAAAATCTTATTTACGTTTTCATCTAAAAGATAAATACAGAATATTATAAAAAATAATATTATTGTGTAAATGATTTATAACTGAAGGTTAAAAACAGTTCATGTTGTAATCAATGATTGTGACATCATTTGATACCAAGTTTTTCACAGTATAAATTCTCTTTTCTGTAGTCATTCTTCTTAGTGCTTTCAAACCATTTGGTATTCTTAATAAAATCACATACTTAAGAATAATAGTACTTAAATATTACAATGTATTCTACATTGAGAATAATGCAGTGTTCAAAACAACTGCATAAATATCAAAAAATACCATTGTATATACATAAATATAACAATAGTACAACAACAAATATTGAAAAATTACTTCCACAAAAAGATGAATTTCAAAATAGACATATTGGACCTAGAGAATACGAATTAACTAAAATGTTGCAAACCATTGGCTTCACGGTAAGATTATCTTCAATTTTATTATAATATTATAATTATTAACAAATAATTATATTTTAGAATTTAGAAGAATTAACAAAAACTGCCATACCAGATCATATTCTTCATAACAAAGATTTAAATATTGAACAACCAATTAGTGAGTAATTTTGGATTATTCTGTTGTCGCTCGTATTAAATCTGCATGTGAATTTTATCTGTAAAAATAACTGTATAAAACGTGACAATTCACGAGACTACTGATAATACAATAATCTTTATGCATGTTTATGCAGAAACATTTTGTTGTTGTTGTTGTTGATAGAATCACATTTAAAGTATATTTTTATTTTGATTATACTAATTGTTTTATAAATGAATATTTTTAATAATACATATTATATATATATATATATATTATATACATAAAGCATATATATGATTTGAATGGAATTTAACGGGGGTTTTTTTTTATATCATACACGCAGCTTATCTAAAGTCATAGGTCAATCTCGTGATTTAAGTTTAACGTTCACGTGATTCTTTCAACATAATGTTACACTTAAAATATGATTCAATTTAATGTTCTTATTACATACATTTATATTGTATTATTTAATGATTAATTTAACATTGTAATATTATAATAATGTAATATATATTTGTTATACAGCTGAATATGAATTAATTAAAAGAATAACAAAAATTTCGGAAAAAAATCAAGTATATCGTTCTTACATTGGTATGGGTTATCACAACTGTTGTGTACCACATACCATAATGAGAAATATTTTTGAAAATCCTGGATGGTAAATGAATTATCATTTAAACAATACAATAATAATATATATATACATATATAACAATAAAAGAAAAGAATTTATTACAGGACCACACAATATACACCTTATCAGCCAGAAATTGCACAGGGTAGATTAGAAGGCTTATTAAATTACCAAACTATGATTTGCGATTTGACTGGAATGGAAATGGCAAATGCATCTCTTTTGGATGAAGGTACTGCTGCAGCTGAAGCTTTGGGTCTTGCCTATAGGCAGAATAAAAGAAAGAAATTATTTGTATCTGATAAAGTACATCCACAAACGATTGGTGTTATTGCAACTCGTGCTACTTCCCTTGGTCTTGAATTAGAAATTGGAAACATATTTGATGTTGATACTAGTAAAAAAGATATATCTGGTATTCTTCTGCAATATCCTGATACAACTGGATCCATTTATGATTTTACTGAACTTACAAAAAGAGCTCAAGCTGATGGTGTAAGTGTATCAAACGAATTTCTTGAAATCTACACAAAATCATTTCTAAATTATACAGTACTATTTATTATTATTATATTTTCAGACCCTTGTTTGTGCTGCTAGTGATTTATTAGCATTAGCTCTGATTAATCCACCAGAAATATTTTCTGTAGACGTATGCGTTGGAACAAGTCAAAGATTTGGTGTACCACTTGGATATGGTGGTCCTCATGCAGGATTTTTTGCCTGTAAAAAGAAATATGTACGTTTAATGCCTGGTAGAATGATCGGAGTTACGAGAGATTGTAATGGTCAAGATGCATACCGTTTGACTCTACAAACACGTGAACAACATATCAAACGAGATAGAGCTACTAGTAACATTTGTACAGCTCAAGCATTGTTAGCAAATATGTCAGCAATGTATGCAGTTTATCATGGTCCTGAAGGAATCAAAAATATTGCTTCGAGAGTACATCATTTAACATTAGTTCTTGCTAAAGGTTTACAATCTGCCGGACATAAGATAAACAATGAGTATTTTTTTGATACCATACAAGTATTACCAAATATTCCATTAAATATTTTAAAAGACAATGCTGCTAAAGCTAAAATTAATTTAAGGTAAATATATATATATATATATATATTTTTTTGTTTTTTCATATTTTTCATAGATCATTTTTTAAAGTATTGATATTTTCTTAGATACTTCTCGGATAATTCGATTGGTATATCTCTCGATGAGACAACTACGATACAAGATGTGAATGATTTGTTCAACATTTTTTCTACAAACGTGACAGTAGAAGAAATAATTCAATCTAATTCTTTAAATGATCAATCTTTAGAGAATTCACCTTTTAAACGTACTTCTTTATATTTACAACATCCTGTATTTAAAAGTCATCATTCTGAAACTAGAATAGTAAGATATATGAAATATTTGGAAAATAAGGATGTATCTCTTGTACACAGTATGATTCCTTTAGTAAGTATTCAAATGTGAAATAATATGTAAATATATCAAGTGATTTAATGATGTGTTCATTAACAGGGTTCATGTACAATGAAATTAAATTCAACGACTGAAATGATGCCATGTAGTTTACGTGGATTCACAGATTTACATCCTTTTGCACCTATAGAACAAGCACAAGGATATCAACAATTATTTACAGAATTAGAACAAGATCTTTGTGCTATTACAGGATACGATAATATTAGTTTTCAACCAAATAGTGGAGCTCAGGGTGAATACGCTGGTTTAAGAGCAATACAATGTTATCACGAATCAAAAGGTCATAAACATAGACGAGTTTGTTTGATTCCTGTGTCTGCTCATGGAACAAATCCAGCTTCAGCTCAAATGGCTGGTATGCAAGTTAAACCAATATTTGTAGGCAAGGATGGTTCTGTTGATGTTGGACATTTGAAAGAAATGATTGAACAATATCAAGAAACTTTATCGTGTTTAATGATAACTTATCCATCAACTAATGGAGTATTTGAAGATACTATTGGTGATATATGTACGCTAGTTCACAATGCTGGTGGTCAAGTATATTTAGATGGTGCAAATATGAATGCTCAAGTTGGTTTATGTCGACCTGGAGATTATGGCAGTGATGTATCGCATTTAAATTTACATAAAACATTTTGTATTCCTCACGGTGGTGGTGGTCCTGGTATGGGACCAATTGGTGTGTAAGTAATTGATCATTTGTTTTATTATTTTGTAATCTATCATAATTATATATTTATATATAATTACAGAAAGAAACATCTTGCATCTTTTCTTCCAAATCATCCGGTGATTAATTCAACAAACAACGATTTACAAAATTTAAGAGAATCTGGTGCAGTATCAGCAGCACCTTTTGGTTCATCCGCTATATTACCAATCTCATGGGCTTATATTAAAATGATGGGACCAAAAGGTTTACGTAAAGCAACCCAAGTTGCTATTCTTAATGCAAATTATATGAGTAAGAGATTAGAAAAGCATTATAAAACGTTGTATAAAGGTAAAACAGGATTAGTTGCTCATGAATTTATCTTGGATGTAAGAGACTTTAAAAAGACTGCAAATATTGAAGCAGTAGACATAGCTAAAAGATTAATGGATTATGGTTTTCATGCTCCTACCATGAGTTGGCCTGTAGCAGGAACTTTAATGATAGAACCAACAGAATCTGAAGACAAAGCTGAATTAGATAGATTCTGTGATGCACTCATTTGTAAGTAATTATATTTATGTTATGGTCAATATTTTGTTATGGGAATTGTATACATTGTTTGGTTAATCTATATGTGCTTTTGTAAATGAAACAAATAATGAAAATTTAAAACTGTCTACACATGGTCATTAATATATATAAATTTTGGTTAATTTATAAAATGTGTACACAATGCTTTCTATAATACATTGGCCATTTATAATTATTATTAATATAATATTGAAAATATTACAAACATTTAATGTACATTTTTGCAGCAATTAAAAGTGAAATTAATAATATTGAAACTGGCAAATTCGACATTGAGAAAAATCCTTTAAAAAATGCACCTCATACGGAATTACAAGTTATAAGGAATAACTGGAATTTGCCATATTCTCGAGAAACAGCTGCTTTTCCTGCAGTAAGTATATTACTTTTTGAAATAAATTTATCATTTTGAAAAAGATTCTAATTAATTGTTTATATTTCAGCCATTTGTAAAGAAGAGCAATAAAATTTGGCCAAGTATTGGTCGAATAGATGATACGTACGGAGACAAAAATTTGTTTTGTATTTGTCCACCTGTTACATCATATTAATTAGGCTTTCAATATTTTTACTTTGTACAGTTATTTATAATAGATTTATATGTATAAGTATTTATTTATAATTTTATACACATATATATATATATAATATATATATATATAATATATCATTCATGTAAATATATTTTCCTTCTTCCCCATGAGATGATATTCTCAAAACTGATAATTAACATAACGATGATATAATTCAAATTTAATAATTGAATTATTTATAAGTATAACAAAATTATTGTTTAAATTTATAATTATGATTGTGTCTTGTATCATTGTTTTCATTGTACATGATAAAAAATGTTTTCATATATAAAGTGATTACATTTTTCATTTGTACATTCAAAACACATTTTATGCATTTCTCTCTCTCTTTATATATATACATACACATATTACATATTACATGTATATATATATCTCTCTATTTTTATTGAAAACTAAAGAAATGTATAACAAATTTATATTTATATTTAATTAATTTCTATATGTGTGTGTTTATCCCATTTAGCATTTATATTACAAACCAGGCATAAGATATGCGATATTGTCAAGCATTTGCGTTAATGTTTCAGGTTGAGCTCCATTGATTTCTGATACTTGTTGTGTAAGACAAATTAAAGGACCTAATGCACAGAGTAATGAGTCTAATAATACAGATAAACTACCGGAAACTGCTATTTGACCGTCATGTTCTTTCAAACGTTCACCGATAATGGTTAAACTTTCACCAAGTAGTTTAAGATGTGCTGCGACATCAATCGGTTGAGTTCCAATCACTTTGTACATTCCTGTACCTATTACTGGCTCGTTAATCAAATCTTTAGCACCTTTATTCGTTGGTGGTGAAATAGGCACATTTCCTATAACAGAAGGTACTCCTAATTGAAGAGTTTTTTTCGAAGAAATTGGTTTACTTTCTTTTCCATTACCTGTAATAGAAAACACACAAATAAATTATATACATACATATATACATATATACATATATTAATATTATATACATGTAGAAAATACTCATAGTTTGATATATCTATTAAATATAATTCAACTCTATGCTACAAATAAGAATTCGATTCAACAATTGTTTAACTAATGCACGTGCAAATAAAGCGGATTAAGATGAGTCGTCTAGCACATAAATTTAAAAACAACTTCATTAACACCAATGTTATATTTAATTTAAAAAAAAAAAAAAAACAAATGATTCATTTGGAAATATGAATCGACCCACCAATTTTATTAATGAATTTTTTTCGCGAAGCAGGCGGTGGCATTTTCCAAACCGACTCATCTTTATTGGTAGTAGAAGAAGACATTGAATTAGGCTTTGCTGCTAAACGTTTGGCACGTCTACGCCAATTATATTTCTCCAGGTTTGGCACTGTTGCCCAAAGTTCACCTAATCGTTTAGAAATTGCAGCGAAATCTATAAAAAGCAACAAATCAATAAAACAATAAAAGAAAAGAACAAAACCTAAGAAAAAGAAGCATATGCGTACCCATGTAAGGACATTGTTCCAATAATTCCTGCCTAATTTCTTTAGCCCACAACATATAAGCGGTAAATCTTGTTTTCTGTAAAAATGACCAATTTAAACGTTGACATATCTAACATTGACATTCACTTCTTTTTTTTTTTTTTTTTTTTTGTTTACGTACCCCTTTGTCCTTACGTTGGGCCTTCATTCTACCTATTATTTTGCCATCCTTAATAATTAATTTCTTTTTACATTTTTCAAGCATATACAAACTATTCGCTTGAGAAGGTGTTTCCTGACCTGGTGGCTCTAATTTCCTAAATCCTGTCTCTCTGTCATCGATCATCAAAGGATCTGGATCATCATCACTTCCAGAATCTATACTGTACCGGTCTTCTTCGTTCAACCCAGTGGGATCATCAGAGTCTGATGCAGATGACTGACCTTCATTATCAGATATAGTATCCTGTTTAACTCTTTGTTGTCCTGAATGAGATCCTGAATTCTTCCTTTGTCTTGCAGCATGAGTTTGTTGAACTTGACTTGGTGAAATGTGATGTGAAGACTCATAACGTTCCAACAATTGTGCTGCCTGCAACTGCGCCTTTTGTCGTTTGTATTTGTTATCGGTGAAGTCATCGGGTGATTCAAAATCAACGAGCTTTGATGATTTCTTTCTTACTCGGCCACTTCGGGATATCCCTGTGACCTCTAGATCTGAAATATAAAGCAGACTGCACCTTGCCAAGAAAAGAAAATAGTTCAAAATAATTTAATGGCATATATCAAACTATGAATTTATGATCAATGAATTACGTTCACAACTATCACTACTTTACTAATGATCAAAACTACTAAATACTAAGGGTGTTAAGGTACTTCGTTTGTATATATTTTCAATTTATGTTAATTAGAAATATGAATATTATTAACCTAACACTCTCTAAAATTAGATGTACAAAATTATTAATCTATTTTGAGTTATAATCAATGAATGTTAAAGCTATACTACCAAAACTTTCATATATATATATATATATATATGTATACTATAATATTGATGTTATTCATAACCTATAAATGCACATCTTTAATTTCATTCTAATTTATTATTATTATTTGTCATATTTGATGTAAAATATGACAAATATTTAACCACGAAATGACCATACACCACTTTTTAGTTTATTTACATTCCATTGCATACAAAAGCGCAACTAACCAAAAATACGAGTTTTGGTAAATATTGCAAGAATAAAGTAGCTTAATGTAATACACCATGCACGTATATCGTGCTTAATACTGCAAGCAATATTTGCGAACAAGCATTTGATCTACTTGATGATTTTTAATATGATACATTAATATCTCTCACCGTCACTCTTTTGACGTTTAGGCGACACGAACACATCCATTGCATCTGCCTTTTGATCGGAAATCTTCGAATGCTTCTTGCGCCACGACAACTCTTTCGATTTCGCGGGTTTTCGAATATTTCTTTGCATCGTGTTAATTAAAATTAAACTTAATATTATATTAAAGATTTTATTTTTTAACTATTTTTACGATTAATCCTATTATATACGAGCAAGATTATTTACTAACGCTTGTTTTTAAAAACAAGTGCGAAGGAAACTACGCGCATGTCAATTAGCGTTCCATTTTGGCGCGCTATTTGAATCTCATTTTATAATACATTCATCTTTGTAAGATTATTATTAAAAATTTATTACATTTATATTAACAAATTATTAATAATGATTTATTGAAGGAAACTACGTGCATCATATAGCGTTCGATTTTGGCGCGCTATTTAAATCTCACTTTATAATACATTCATCTTTGTAAGATTAATATTTAAAAATTATTAACTATGACTTATTTAATATGAAATAAAATGGAGGGTCTTTTTATTCTTTTTTTTATTAAAAATGAATCATATGTACAGTCATTAAATACTGTAAATATAGTATAATCTGTTTAGCCTAATTTTTATTTTATTTAATATAAATATGTAACAATTAAAATTCATCTTCTTGTTGCCAACCATCATCATCAGATAAAAATCTTCTTTTGTGCGATGTATTCATATAAGGTCTCAATGCCCATTCCGTATCAGCAGCAGATCCAGTGTCTAACGTTCCTAATTTGATTTGATATAATTTTAATTGAAACCTTGGTCCAACTTCTTTCAATTCAATATCTTTTACACCAACTCTTTTGTAAGTATGATGACGGAAACATATGTAATCATCATGATTAGCAAATGTAATGATTCTTTTGCTATCTTCTTTTGGAACTGGGAATAAATATTTGAGAATGTTTACAACTCTGTTACCTAATTTAGTTTTAAAATTATGGAAAATCAAGTGTGGATATTCCTCAGACATGGTTCCTATATCTGGTATGTCGTGTCGCATTATTACATCTGATATTGTAAAGGATGCTGTTGGTCCATAAGGTAAATGACATATTACAAGAGTATCAGGAATACCTCTGTGTTCATGGACGATAATAAAATCTGTTACATCGTTTGAACAACACGCATGTATTAATTGTTTCATTTCGTAATTACCACGATTCATTCTTTGAGAATTAGGAAATATCAAACGTAATTCTTTTACAAACATTTTCAGTCTTGAACTAGGATCTCGAGAAGTGGTGATCACAATTTTAGGATTTTCAACACCTGCCCAACGATATTCATCATCCTCATTGGAAAGTCCAGTTCCTCCTCCTTCTGTACCCAAAGTTGCTGCTAATTGTGGTCCCAAATCTTCCCATTCTAATTTTTGTTGTAACGTTAATGCACTTTTCCTTAAATTCGGATGTATTGGAATATTTTCATCCAAACTACGTTTTATCTTATCTTTCTTTTCTTGAATAGTTTTTAATTTATCTTGAATGGATTTTCTATAAAGATATTCCCTTCGCAGTCGTGCTTGTCTTCGCAACATTTTTATAATTAACTTTTATATTATAAACAAGAAAAAAGTAATATCAAACAAACACACGTGTGTTTTCACTGAATTTCTTACAATCAATGGACCGCCATGTTTGATTTGTAACGCCTTCTAACGTCACATGCGTGAACTACTCGACGGGATCAACGATCATTGAGATCATATTACTCTGTCGGTAATACGACAATTTTACTCAACGATGATAACCAGCTGAGTTTTCTTCTTTATCGACTGTAATGTCGGTAAGTTACCTATAAAGAAAAAAAACAAATCTCTGTAATTACCATTTTTACGATATATGAATAAATCAGAATAATTATTTATGGATATATTATTTAGAAAGTATCTTTTAGTTCAACCTGATTGTGTCACCGTACGTCAAATATAATCATTAATTTATATTTTTCGAATGAATAAAATGAAATAAATATAATGTTGGTTTATAAACTAATAAAAATAATAAAAGAATAACTGGGACTCAAAATATGTGCATTAAAGTGTTAATCCAATCCAATTTAAAACCATCCAAGATGTTTCTAAAATATGATTGGTGAGATATAGTTATGTGATGTGGTTAGTGGTTTAGTAGTGTTATGGTGATGATGATAATGGTGTGGTATTGTCGACAACATCGCTCATTCATTGGCTAAATCGTTGTTCAAGGTAGGGGTGTTTAATCGCTAGGTCTCTGCTATCTAGCAATAACGTTGAACATTATTAGGTAGGCGAATATTTTACGTGTTACGTAACACCGATTGACCGTCTAATTGAGTCAAGTGACGAGAACAATAGCACGTATCTATGAGCTCTTATCCAGCACTGCTAACCAAACGACCTTTATTGAATTCTTTAATCCATTACATCCGTCTATGTTTATTTATTATTTTTGTATTTTTCTTCCTTTATATTTTTATTCGATAAATGTATTTAATAATTTGTTATATATTTTTGTAATTTATTTATTACAAATATTAATAATTATTTGTTATATATTATATGTGTGATTATTTTTTTTTGGATTGTTTTTATTCCTTATTTAAATATTAAATATATATAATAATTTATTATTATTATTATTATTATAGGATTTTTTAAATTATATTTTTAATTATTTTCTTAATTTTTTTAATTTAAAAAATTTTTTTTAGTTTCTATTTTGATTTTATTAATTTGAAATATATATATATATATATATATACATGTACGATAAGAAAAATAAATGTTTCTATCTTCCCATTAGTGTTATCATTTTAATATGTATATGTATGTGTATGTGTATGTGTCTACCTTGAATAAAAAAAAAAAGAAAAAAAATTAAGAAAAAGAAAAAAGCAAGAAGAAAATGAAGATTGAAACATCAATGTCGATGTTTCATAAAGACATAATCGTTGTTAGTATCGTCAATTAGATTTGCCTGTTAACAATGGGGAACCAATGAAAAAACTTCTTTCATAAATGTTATTAACTCGTTTCCTGAGTTTCTCAAGGTTAAACTTTAATAAATCAGCCCTTTCTATATATACATGTATATATTATTTTTGCATCAATGATTTTTGCAACGAGTTTTTAAAAAGAGTAGTGGTGGGGGGATTGGAAAAAAAAAGTATTAAGAAATATTCCATGTGAAAAACTTCGTTCAACTTTTCACATGGAGATAAACCCACTTTGAGAAAAAGAAAAAGAAAAAAAATACTCAAATGTCGTGTTTAATTATTTTTCTTTTTTTTTTTTTTACCTTTTTCTTATTAAACAAACCATTTGAAAGTTTAATTGGCTATCGAGAATTGGATTGACAAGTATTACACTAATTTGCATTTGTATATGCAGATTATTTGTATATGTATGATTTAATAAGCGGTGTTCGTTCTTTCAAGTCAAATTACGAGATAAATGTATTTGTCATGACATTTATTAAATTAATATTTAATATAATAACAAATTATTTTGTTTATCTTTCTCATATCAATGTATTATATTAAAGCAATCCTATTTGAAAAAAAATAAAAGAAAACATTTAGTAGAGGATAAGGAGTATCATCTCTTATGGGAGAAAATTTGAAAAAGTGTCCAGCGTGTGCTATAAATAATAGTTCACAAAGCTTCCAGAATGGCGCTGGTGTAGACACTTGGTATGGTATGAATGTAGCAATTGTAAACGAATTGAAGTATGCCGAGTACGGGGGGTAGAGATAAGGAGTAACATCTCTTATGGGAGAAAATTTGAAAAAATGTTCAGCGTATGCTATAAATAATAGTTCAAAAAGTTTCCAGAATGGCGCTGATGTAGACAAAAGGTATGGTATGAATGTAGCAATTGTAAACGAATTGAAGTATGTCGAGTACGGGGGGTAGAGGTAAGGAGTAACATCTCTTATGGGAGAAAATGTGAAAAAGTGTCCAGCGTATGCTATAAATAATAGTTCACAAAGCTTCCAGAATGGCGCTGGTGTAGACAAAAGGTATGATATGAATGTAGCAATTGTAAACGAATTTGAAGTATGCCGAGTTAAAAAATTGAATATTACTGCCGACTAAAGTAGTTAATTATTGAAAATTTCAACAACTTGCGTAGTACAAAATAATGTTGTAAATATAACTTTAAAGAATTATTATGAGAAAACGTGATAGCTAGAGTGATTTTATTTCGAGAACTGTATATAGTACGTTTATTGATTTTTCATCATTTAATTTGATGAAAAAGTATGTGAATAATAACAAAAGAGTTATGGGTAAAATGTTGTGTTGTGAAATTTGTGTTCCTTGTTTATTTCTCAATCTTACTCTAATAATATTTGGCGCTTCATTTAAAATTTATCCTCAAGCTACTGTGGCGCCACCCCTAATTGAATGCATTTCAACGGACACTTTTCATATATACAGATAATACTTCTTACCTCTATCCTCCATATATGGAGGGTAGAAGTAAGGAGGGTCGTCTTGTGTAAGGGAACAAGTTGAAAATGTGTCCAGCGTATGCTATAAATAATAGTTCAAAAAGCTTCCAGAATGGCGCTGGTGTAGCAAGAGTAAAGGATATGAAATTAGCAGTTGTAAATGGAGTGAAGTGTGCTGAGTTAGAAAATTTAATGTTTAAAATTTAATTATTATTAAAAAAAAAAAAAAAAGAAACAAATAAAATTTTCCACAGTTACCAACAATATACGTAAAAAAATTCTATAAATTAATCTGACAATTAAATTCGAAATTGTTCGAATTGATTTACTTCATGAATTAAAAATTTATAATTCTAATCACATAAAAAACAAAAAAAGCAAAAAAAAATGCTATCATCATTATCATTCCATTCTATTATTTGATCAATGACTTTTAAATAATAAATTTTTCCACTCTCGAAGTCATTATTTTTTTTTTTTTTTTACAATTCAAAAATAAAATTCTTCCTCTTCCGATGCCATTTTTTTTTTGGTTCTATTGCTTCGTAAATATTTATTTTTATTATAGAGTGTACACGTTGGTGCAATAATAAACTACGTGTCTAGGGAATTTTTTATTTGTATAGAAAAGAAAAAGAAAATAAAAAGAAAAATATGAAGTAGAATAAATGTTAAAAAAAAAAAAACACACACACACACACAACACAACACAACAAAAACTGTTTTTCCTTTAAGAATATATAATCTTCATAATTTAAAATTAGACTTGAAGAAGTTTTATATTTCCTAACGAGCACATATGCTATTTCATACTACGAACGTAATTGGATACTGCCATACGTAATTTCGCAACTATGTATAATAGTGGTACAATGTGTAAAAGTATAGATTGCAATGATATTGTGTGTTGCTGTTTTATGAATATTACGTGTGTATGAAATTAATTATTTAATTATACGATTAAATGTGATCGTAATGAGAAGATAAAAAAAAAAGAAATATACAAATTATTCTCATTGAAAACCGAGAAATCGTGAAACAAAAGTATTTCAAATAAATTATAAAGAATTGTACGTTAACAATAAAAAAAATGAATAAAAGAAAAGAAAAAGGGGGGGAAAAACATGGCGTTTGTAAAAGAAAATAAATAAAAGAAAATAAATAAAAAAGAATAAAAACAAAAGGCAGAAAAAACATGGCGTTTGTAAAGGAAAATAAATAAAGGGTTAAAAAACGTGACGTTTGTAAAAGAAAATAAATAAAAAGGATGAAAACAAAAAGATAAAAAAAAACATGGCGTTTGTAAGAGAAAAAAAAACGTGGCGTTTGTAAAACAAAATAAATAAAGGAAAAAAAACATGGCGTTTATAAAAGAAAATAAATTAAAGAAAAAAAGACATGGCGTTTGTAAAAGAAAATAAATAGAAGAAAAGAAAAAAAATATAAAAGAAAAAAAAAAGAAAAAGAAACATGGCGTTTGTAAAAGAAAATAAATTAAAGAAAAAAGAAACATGGCGTTTGTAAAAGAAAATAAATTAAAGAAAAAAGGAACAAAAAGAAAATGAAACATGGCGTTTGTAAAAGAAAATAAATAAAAGAAAAAAGTAACATGGCGTATTTAAAAGAAAATAAATAAAAGAAAAAAGAAACATGGCGTATGTAAAAGAAAATAAATAAAAGAAAAAAGGAACAAAAAGAAAAAGAAACATGGCGTTTGTAAAAGAAAATAAATAAAAAAAAAAAAGAAAAAAGAAAGCCTGACGTTTTAAAAAGAAAATAATTAAAAAAAAAACGAAAAAAAGTGAGGTTAGTAAGAGAAAATACAATGAAAGAAAAATATAAATAAAATAAAATAAAATAAAATAAAGATTAACCAACAAGATAAACCATTAAAAAAAAAAACAAAACAAAAAAAAACATGATCTTCAAGTGTAATTACGCTAATTAATTAATTAATCGTCTTACGTAAAAATGATGAAGAAAGAGATGTGTAATAAATTAGAATGTAACGTGAGACCCACTTGACACTTTCAAATGTATTTTAACATTTTAACATAATAATAAACGTAACACATTGAATTTTTCTTTTTTTCTTCTAAAATTCCTAGTATTCAATTTGACAATTATATAGTATCATAAATTGAAATTAAAAAAATGTAAACAAAATTCATTTCAAGATGTTCCCGTCATAAAAAAAAAAAAGAAAAAAATTCTAAGAGTGATATACATGAATTTGTAAAAATAACCAAAAAAAAAAAAGAAAAAAAACAAACAAAAAATAGAATAATAATTAACGAATGATAATTTATGATGATTAATAAATCCATAAAAATGTTATTTCTGTAAAATATATTATCTTAGAGATTGTGCCTTTTTTTTTTTTTTATCTTATTTTTTTTCTTCTTTTATCGTACCATACTTTTTATAGATACACACACACACACACACATACACACAGCAGCAGACACATATATATATATATATATTTATAAATTGGAATTTTTATGGATGGTTGGTTAATTTCTTCATTCCTTAGGAGTAATTTTCAATGACATTTGTTACCTCCATTGTACAGTTTTATATATATATATATATATATAAAATACCAAACATATTTGCTTAGGTTATGTTTGCACGTGTAAATTGAAATTCGATTTTGGAAGATTTCCTTATAGTTTTTTTTATTTTTTTTTTTTATTAACAATTAGCATAAGTATTTTCCTCATAAGGGTTTTCTCAATGACGATGAATAATAGTCAACGATTTTGAAGAACAAGTCAATACACTTTTATATACAAATACACACATATATAAGTATCTACGTATGTTAGGAAAAAGTTTTAAGTGGAAGGGAAATTCCGTAAACGTATCCCATAAGATGGGAATACCCAAGATTTAAAAAAGAAGAACTCGAGCATGAATCCGTTCTACGAACGAACACATTTACATAACCTCTTCTTTCTTTTTAACATATATACATGTATATATGTATATATATATTCCATTTTCTTTTTTGTTCATTGAATAACGCAAATTAGATGTTTTATTTAATATTTTTAATGGACGGGGGAAGGAAACAAAATTGTTTTAAATCTTTCAATAATATTATATGTATGTATATATTATTAATATTTCATTATTTATTTTATATATTTTATATAAAATATATAATACACATTTATACTATAATAAAATTAAAAAAAATCTTTTTTATAATATATATATTTAATGTACAGTTTTGTTTCCAAAATTTTCCTACAGATTGCTTGCAGAAAAAATGGCGGAAACAAAGTTATACTATACCTATTAATATTATATATCATCATTATTATTATTATCTATATTATATATATATAAATGTAATATTATATACATAAATTTATAGACTATAATAAATATATATATATAAATAACATGAAAATTTATAAAAAAAAAATATTAAAAAATCTTGTATATAATATATATTAAATGTACAATTTTGTTTTCAAAATTTTCCTACAGATGGCTTGCAGAAAAAATGGCGGAAGCAAAGTTATACTACACCTATTTTAGTATTATATATTATTATATTATTATATATATATATATATATATATATATATATATATATAATAAAATAGTATATATAAATATAATATATTATATAGAAATTTATATACTATAAATAAATATATATAAATAATATATAAATATATTATATAAAAATTAAAAAAAAAACTTTTCAATATGTATTAAGTATTCATCTTTGTTTCCCTTATTTTCCTACAGATGGCTTCTAAAAAAAATTGCAGAAACAAAGCTATACACCAATTAATGTTATTATTATTATTACATTATTTATTATATATTATTATTATTATTATTTCATTATTTATGATAAATTTAATATTTTTCATTGATATTATATACATATATATATATTTATAACTGTTGAATAAATGCATAGAATGAGTGCATGAATCATTTTATGAATTCCTTGATATCCTCTCACCTTCTACATTCATTTTTTTGTCCTTTATCCATATAAAGTATATTGTAATAAAACCTATATATATATATATATATATTATTTTATTTATAATTCTAATGTGCCGAGATCAACATAGTTGATACAAGAATGATTTCATGATACAAAAACGAATGACGAATTCCGTGAAAAATTATGAACAAAAAAAAAATCTGAAGTATAGCAAGCAAAAAAATAATAATATAAAAAACACACACACACACACAAACAAATACACGTATAAACAGACAGAGAGTCAGGAGAGAGAGAAAAAAAAGTAATAAATTATTGTTAAATTGCATAAACAAACAAAAAATAAGACTAGTTCACAATTGTTGAATAATAAAAGAAAGAAAAAAAGAAAAAGAAAAAGAAAAATGACAACTTAACAATTCATTGGTTTTTGGTCGAGGTCAGTTTCTCTTTTTTTATTTTTTTATTTTTTTTTTTTATTTTTTTTTTTATCGTTAAATGGTTTCTAAACGTAAGTTTTATTTCGTTAATATCACTTTACGATCAAATTCCTTTCGTATAAATTAAACCTAATAATAGTGTGTCTATCAAAGTGTATGTATAATGTATATATGTATATGTATAATATATACATATATATATGTGTGTATGATGTATATATGTGTATGTATAATGTATATATATGGGTGTATATGATGTACATATATATGTGTGTATGTATAATGTATATATGTGT
>NW_015149097.1:237986-250795 GCF_001465965.1 Polistes dominula
ATTCGTTTACAATTGCTACATTCATACCATACCTTTTGTCTACACCAGCGCCATTCTGGAAGCTTTTTGAACTATTATTTATAGCATACGCTGGATACTTTTTCAAATTTTCTCCCATAAGAGATGTTACTCCTTACCTCTACCCTCCATACTAATAATATCAAAAATATCTTTTTATATACTGGGTGTCCTATATAAACTGAATTCAAGAACTAATACGTCGTACATAACACTGTAAAAGCAAAAATGTAGTGTCATTTAAAAGAAAATTACTAAAATAGCATTAAAAAATATTAAAATATTTTGTTATATTAATTTTTTGTTGTAATTTATTATAGTTAATCAAAGATAGATCAACTTTTGTTTCAAAATAATTTTTTCTGGTCAAATTATCGCAAGAATTAGAAAAATCGTGAATACATTTATATGAGACACCCTGTATATCTATACATGGGAAATATTTTTATTAAAAAACTTATATAACGTTCCCAAGTATTTTGAAATAATTATACAACTTATTTTTTAATTATATACCAACCTATGTATAATTAAAAGTGTGGTTAATTAAAAGTGAGGTTAATTAAAACGAACACGACAATTATTTCGCATATTACGTAATCCGATACCGATATTTTGATTATTATTATTATTTATAAACAATCAAATTATGTTTTAATATTTTATCATAATATTTTACAGGATTATTACAGAAAGTTTTTATTCTAAAGCCGATTTAGAACAATGGTTGATAGATGACATTAAAAGGGAAGATTATAAATTGTTAATGGACAAATTATGGGAACCATTGGTTGAAAAAGATTTGAGTTTCGTCGTGAAATCATCGCAAAATGATCGTGTGATTGGTGTTGGTTTGAATTTTGATCTATGGGACGAGCCGGAAGTTGAAATTGATTCGAAATTGTCGATAATATTCGAATTTTTGGAATATTTGGAAAAACCAATTCGTGAGAACAAATTGCCTAAAGGTACCGGACAAATTATACATAATTTCATGATGGCGACTCATGCCGATTTGGCACCTGCCGAAAATGTTATTGTCATGGGAGAAATGGAGGAATATTGTTTAAGAATTGCTAGAAAGAAGGAATACGCTGGTATCTTTACCACAAATACCAGCCCCTTAACACAGGTAAAATTGTATTTTACTTTATCGGTAATTAGAGTTTCTAACTTATCGACTATTACAATTTTTAAAATTCGCGCTCTTTCCATGTTAATAAATTTTTTTTTTAATTTCTTCTAAATTAGTTTTCATATACGAAAATTATATTTAAATATTTGAAAAGAAAATATACTGCGAATTTTTAACAATTGTTTTAGTATATTATAAGATAATTAAATAAATTTTTTACTTATCGACTGTGTTACAATTTTGAAAATTCGCGCTCTTTTTATGTAACCATTTTTTCCCCCTAAATTTGAAAATATGTTTCCACATACGAAAATTATATTATAAAATGAGATGGCGAATTTTTAAAAATTGTTTTAGTACTTTATAAAATAATTAAACAAATTATTTACTTATCGACTGTGTTACAATTTTGAAAATTCGCGCTCTTTTTATGTTACCATTTTTTCCCCTAAATTTTACAAAATGTTTGAAAAAAAAGTACTGCGAATTTTTAAAAATTGTTTAAACATATATAACAAAATAAATAAATATTATTTTTATTATTTTAGCAACTTGCTATAGATGTATATGCATATGAAACAATGTTGACGTACCGAGTGAATGAATATGTTGCATCGGATAATTCAAAGCCATTCTGTAGGGCACCAGACACTCAAGTGGCAATTTGCTCATTGAAAATGATCGACACTAACTAAACAAGAAGATGAACAAGAAGATGAACAAAAAGAAAAAAAAAAAAAAACAAGAAAAATAATTGCAATTTATTACTCTGTAAATAGCTTAGCAACTGCCCCCTACATTTCCTTTTAACGTGTACGAGCGACATCTATCGGAATCTTGCAGAACTATATCATGAAAACTTCAATGATAATTAAATCATGAATCACATGATAATTTTCTATTAATATTATAAATAATTAAAATAAATTACAATAAATATATGATTAATAATTATATAATAAAAGTTAATAATTAAGATTTACAAAAAGAAATATAACCAAAAAATTATTATTCATAATTTTCGATCATTTTCTCTTACCTGTCAAACTAATTCTACTTTTTGTTGTTGTTCAATTATTAATAAAAATGCTAAATGTCGCTCTTCAATTGTACACGAAAAAAAAAAATGTAAATATAATTACAATTCAAATTGATTTTTCTCCCCCTTTTTTTTTTTTTTTAAAGTAATACTCGCAAATACGTTATAAATAATTTTGATAATTTTTCTAGACAGAATAATACGTGTCACAGAAAAAATACGATAAATTATTGTATCTTATTTAAGTATATAATAAAATAAAATGGCAGCACACGCCAATAACTCACCAGTAATTTTCATTCTTATTTCTTTTTTTTTTCCTTCCGTATGATCCTTCTTAATGGAATGCACTTTATAAACTGCAAAGAAGAAATTACTTTGAATAAGATAGTATGATATTATTCAATATAATAATAATACGCCTAAGGCGACATCTGTGTGGCGATTGTTTTATTTACCCGCCATTTTTCAAATTTCAACAATCCTTTTTATGACGCGTTCAAAACTCAGAATCTCGTTGATTAATAATTATTATTTATATATATATATATATATATTTATCCTTTTGTTAAACAATTTTTCTAAAATTTCGAACAATAAGCGAATAATTCTACAATAAATTGATCTAATTGTAAAAATGTTCAATCGATGTTTTGATATTTTCCAATTTTACACGCGC
Source organism: Polistes dominula (assembly GCF_001465965.1). The sequence continues at coordinate 240,858 of NW_015149097.1, forward strand.
CATGTTTTTGTTCTTTTTTTTCAAATGCAAAATACAATTCGATTATTTCCATCAATAATATTATTAATAATGATAATAATAATAATGATGATGATGATGATGATGATGATGATCATGATGATGATGATGATGATGATTTTAAAGAGCAAAATTACATTCAAGTTATTTGATGTAGTTTTTTAAAGAGATATATAACTTATCTACATTTATACATATCTATGTACAGTTAAACGCACATATACATAAATTTGTGTGTGTGTGTGTCTGTGTGCATGATTTTTTAAATACTTATTTAAACAAACTCACAGAAAAAGAAAAAAAAAATGATAATCCGAGACGAGCATATAATATTTCGCAAAAAGCTTTTTATTTACAACATTTGTTTGTTTCTTTCTCTCTCTCTCTCTTTCTCTTTCTTTTTCTCACATATACACACACTCTCTCTCTTTCTCTCTCTCTCTCTCTCACGTGCACTATTTTTAATCTAAAATAGCAATAAAATTCCACTAATTCAATTCTTTCTCTCCCCCTCTTCTTCTTATTTAACTTTTTGTGGAATGTGTTTGTTCACATAATAAATACAAAGTTTTTTGTTTAAATATAAATTAAAAAAACAAATGAAATTATATAAAATTTACAATTTAGATTGTGAGATAATGTCGTAAACGTTGATAATTGCGCACAACCCCTTCTAATCGATAGATTTTCTTTTCTTTTTTTTGTTTTTCCTTTAACATCGCCATACTTTTCTTCTTCTTCTTCTTCTTCTTTTGCTTCTTCATTTTACTTTGTAAAAATCTACCGTCTGACAAATATATTTTTATCGTCATTATCATCAATAATAAGAGCCCGTTTATAATTATGTACTTGTCGTATTTACAAATGTCGGATATAAACATACAGACTGCACAATTGCTTAAGCCTATATATATATATATATATGTATATATATATATTAAATATACGAAAAAAAGAAAAAGTAGAAACTCCTACTTTGTACCATTAAGTTCTGAGAAGTAAATTGAACCAACAAAAACCAAAAAAAAAAAAAAGAAAACTATCAAATAATTAAATTGGCTGCTTCATATGTCAATTCAAATTTACATTTTGTTTGTTTTTTTTTTGTTTCTCATATTCGCATCTTCTGTATTTTGTTTTTTTTTTTCTTTATTCTTCTATCACTTCTTAAAAATTAAATTCAATAATATCTATACACATATTATTATTACTATTATTATTATTATTATTATTATTATTTAAAACGTATACGTTCTAACTTAACGAATAAATCTTAATAAACATAAATTAAAAACATTCTTAATAACTTAAATTAAAAAAAAAAAAAAAAACCCCTCTATACAACAGCCCACATTGTTTGAAAAATATTTTACAGTAATTAAAAATTGCAATGCATACCAACACATTAGGGATTACATTTGTAAATTATTTTTACAATAACGTAAGGGTAGCATTGTAAAGGGTGTATTGAACCTTTTCCTATTTTTTTTTTTTTTTTATATTTTACTTTGTTGTTTCATTTAAACACGCGAACCTTATTTCAACTGTATGAAGAAGCCATGTTGTTTTTTTTGTAATAAAACAAACTTGCATGTTTCTCGCACGATCAAAACAATTTTGTGACTACTGTATTTTTGTTTTGTTTAAAATATACATAAGAATAAATGTAGGATATTTTATAAATAATTTTTTTTATGTAAAAGGAACATCGATATTAACAACAATTGATTTAGTTCAATTTATATAATTCATATATATATATATATATAAATATACCTATATATTTTTTTAAATAATAAAAAAAACAAATCAATAATTTGTTTACCCTGGGCTTACAGAGGGTTGGACGATGAATAATAAAATTTACATTCGTTTTAATCGATTGTTGATTAATCGATCACTAAATTATTATTTACTGTACAAACGATATATATATATATATATTTAGTTGGTTGTGTTGTTCGCTTGATTCGACAATAATTTAGCTGTAAATTTGAGAATTGTTTCTCCGTTTTTTTAGAATATATCGTTTTTATGTTGTATGTTTTATTTTTTTCGAGATAATCGTAATATTTCGTTAATAATAATAATATATGTTAGAGAGGAAAATTGCAATTGTTTCTGACATTTTCATTTTCATTTTCATTTTCATTTTCATACATATATATATATATGTATGTATATGTGTGTGTGTATTTTATAATACTATTGAAAAATATATCTCTCATTGGAATATCGTTGAAAAGGACGTAATTATGAACACATGGGAGAATTTAAAAAAAAAAAAAAAAATGAATAAAAATAAAAGAACACGAACCGACCAGAAGAGAACAGGTGTGTGATTGGAGCACGTAGTGCATAAGCGCCATATTGAAAAATAACACAAAAATGTTTTATATCTTTGTTCTTTTTCTTTTTTTTTTCTCATCAATCCCATCTATTATTATTATTATTATTATTATCATTATATATTATTACTATTATTATTATTATTTTATTCCTTTTTTATTTTATAATAATAATAATAATAATAATAATAATAATTAGAAATAAAAAAATGAGAAGAAAAAAATCTATAATAGTTTTTTCAAACACGGGCACAAATGTTTTAAATATCAATCCGATTAAAAAAATATAACAATAATAATAATAATAATAATTAAATGAAAAGAATAGAGAAATAAATAAAATATATGAAAAAATAAAGGCTTCGGCTTTCATTTTGTTTTTTTTTTTGGTTTTTTTTTGTTTTTGTTTTACGTTAATAGGGAGAGACACGTTATAATTTATATTTTTTATATTATTATTATTATTATTATTATTTTATTTTATTTATTTCTTCTTATTTTCTCTTCGTAATCTTTTCATTTATTATTTTTTTTTTTTGTTTAAATCACACGTATCCTTAGTAAGTACCAAGTGCCTAATTTATTAACATTACGACTCGAAATACCCTGGACTATCCAGATACGAAACATGAAATCTCGTTTTTATGAACAAACGAGAGTTTTGCCGTATACTTTGTTTATTTGTTTGTTTGTTTCTGCTGCTTCTACGTGTTGCTTTGTTTCATCATTCATATTTTTCCATTTTTCCATTCTTCCTTTCTTTCTTTCTTCTTTAGAAGATAGAAAATAAATATAAGTACATTATAGAGGGTAGTAGTTGGTGAAGATAGTTTTAGCTGCTCGACTCGTCAAAGTTAGAGATGACAATGCGCAATAATCATGTGAATAAGACCTTCATGATAAGACACACATGTAAAAATGAGAGGAGCAAGAAATATATATATATATATAGGAATGATTTTTTGTTTCTTTCTTTCAGTTTCATTTTGTTTTCTATACAACACAACACAGGGCAAGTTTATACATTCTTCTTCATTTCCATACAAATATTCTTCAAGGCCAAATCCAACATTCCTTTATAAGTGATTATAGTTAAAAAAAAATCAAATATGTTCTTTTTAATCTTTATTTTTGAGACTATTTTTCATCTTTTTCAATCATCTTACAATCTAAGATGATGATGAAGAGGTTAGGAGTTCTCCTCAGTCTCTCCCTCTCTCTCAAAAAACAGAAAAAGAAACAATAGTTGATTTTTAACATCACTTACAGGAAAATTTTGGATCAAATTGTTGGCCCTCCTCACCCAGCCCAGTCCCTCCCTCTCATTTTCCAATCCCTGTACGTTGACAACAAGTTTTTCTTTCGCGAGATATCTGATCATGTTTATAATCCCAACAAACCAACGTCAACACTCGCGTAAAACTCACTTTTAACACACCTTTTTTTTATCCACGAATTTTGTCTCATTTTCGATGACAATGAAAACTAATCGACAATCGGCGGCAAAACGCTACATACAAATTGAAAAAAGTGGTTTGAATAACTTTGACAATATGTAGGACAACGATTGTGTCAATGATGATGATGATGATGATGATGATGACGATCGATGAAGATGATGAAGATGATGATTTTAAAAAGCGTTTCACGCTTTTCATTTCCTCCTCTCGAGTGGAATGAGTGTGTATGGGGGGTGTGTATAACGTGTAATTAGTGACACGTGTATGTATAATATTTATATATATATATATATATATATATATATATATATATATGTATAATTAACGCGATATATTTTCATTTGTTCGAAATGTTCTCTTTTTTATCGATTAATTATTCAGCCGTATTATTACAAAGTCGTATTAATTCCTCTTAACAGCTGATATAATAAACGATTGTAATTGTAGGTGTTTTCACTGAGCCGCATAATCGTAATAATTAAACACGACCAACGACGACGAATCTCTTCTACGTATTGTTGTAAAGTTGATGATGATTGGTCTGATGTTGGCTTGGGTGAGTATGCTGCTGCAACGAGTGTTGATGCTGATGCTGATGAGGATTAGTATGCTGATGCTGCGAATGTTGTTGATGTTGATGTTGAATGTTGCTATGCCTCGCGTTAAATCTAACGCTACCAGCCAACGAACTCCCTCTACCATGAGTACCAACCATACTCTGGGTATCGGACAAATCGTCTTCTTCCGCACCTAAACTTCGAAACCTAACGAAGCCATCTTCAGCAACCAGCATCGTAGACCCGGTCGTTGGAGCTTGCTCGTGTAAAGCTGGGACAGGTGTATGCCTGCCACGAGTCTCAGAATTTCTTAAAGTTTGCACACCATTGCCATGACGACTCAATGATCCCCTTCCTTCATGGGGAAAATGACCCATCGTGCCGGATTTTCGTATGGAATGCCTTTCGAAGGTACCTAATAGGAATAACATCAATTGGATTAATATTATTTCATTTATATTGTAATAATAATGTGTATTAATAATACCTGATATGTTCAAATGTTCGGGCAAGGTGTTTAATGGAAAACTGTCATCGTAGACCTGTTTCCCAGTCCTCATGGTATAATTCTGTATCGCTTGATTGGTACTGCATATAGCTGGATACAATACGTCGTCCATATTTTCCGTGGACGTTGAACTCCCGCATGGGAATAAAGCAAAACCCGAATGAGCTGGATGCTGTTGTAATTGTTTCTCCCTTAATGGATATTGCGAGAGACTAGCAACCCAAACCAATAATCCACAAACGATCAGTTCTAGTAACCTGATGAGGAATTGCCAACCCCACCAGAACCAAGGATAAGGTTGGGAACGTTCGCGTATACCAAAAATATCATAGAGCTGTACAAAACCCATCACTACGAAGACCAGAGCGGTTGCTATGGTAGTAGTAATGGCCGTGCTCAATGCCACCGTCGATGGATCAATCCCAGCGACTACGTGATTAACACCAGCAGTTTTATTGTTCATAATGTGTATCTGAGAACGTACGACACGATACACGTAAGCATAGAAGAGACCGAGGGTTACGCATACAGTGATGTAAATACACTGACAAACTAGGGGTAATATCTTTGCTTCGTCTCGATAACCCAACACGTGAGTTGACACGTGGAGAGAGACGCATAGAATGATGTGTATGGTTGAGAAAAAAACAAGGGAAATTGGTGATAACAGTTTGTTGTTCAACGAGGGTGCTTCGGAACATCGGGCTAAATACAACATGAGTGTTGCGAATGCTGCTGACAACAACGGTGCTGGTAAGTACATTAAAACCCGTGACAATGGTTCCGGCAAGGAATGTCCCAAATTGTACGCGTCGTAGAACAAATGAAAACATCTCAATGTACACACGGTAGTTAACAATAGATGAACGGCAAGAAAATACGATTGGCTAAGAAGATTGGTAGCTTCGTTGAAACGTACGATCTTGTAAATCGAATACAATGCCATTAGGGTAAACATGATGGCTGCTACGTAAACGTGAAGTGACCAAGCAATTTTCCAAGTTGCTTCTAATGGATTAGTATCTATGTGTGGTACCAAAGAATCATCGTCTTTGTCGTTTGGTCTTTTAGACGGTGGTGCAGGTGGTTGAGGTTGAGGATTTGGCAGTCTTTCGGTATCGACTATTTCAATATTGTCAGTTTTGAAACCATTCTCAGTTCTCATACGATGCAAATAATCCCCATCGTTCTCTTGTCTTCTCGTATTTGGCAGGTTGAAAATAGTCGGTTGAGTGACCTTTTTAAAAGGATCAATTGTACTACTTGTAATTGGCATCATAGTACTAGTTCCCATTGCTGTTGCCGTCATTACCGGCAACATGGCAGTCGACGTACTTAATCTCTCAGTCGTTATAACCAATGGTACGTTTTGCAAAGGGCTTTTAGTAGCAAGCGGTTTCAAAAGAATCTCAGGAATGTCTTGTTTTCTACCATTGCTACCAGAAAGTATGCGCGATATGCTTGGATAATGAAGCGTCGGTACAAACTCGTTTGAATTATTTTTCTTATCGTTGTCACCAAATTCAATACCAAATTTAGAATTGCCGTTATTGTTGCTAGTGTTGATTGCTTTGTTCCTTGAATGCGGGTGTCTTTCCGGACCATGGGAAGAAACAGGCACTTGGACTAGGTCAGGTGGTCTGATGGGTATTCTCTCATGAGCAGGAGTAAGACTAGGTGGTGGTACGGGTCTTCTTGCGCCAGTATGCACGTCAGAATTCGTACCCCTAAGCGTTGGTTTGTCAGCAAACGGATGAAGGTATTCCGGTGGTAATGGTGGTGTAAATAAGGCTCTCGAAGGTGGTGCATACGATGGTAAATCACGTATACCGGAAGATGCTGGTGTTGCACGTGGTATAGGAATTCTTATCGAATGTAACGAAGGATTGATCGATGCAGATGTTATCGTTCTGATACTCGTAGTCGTTGTACTAGTTGTCGTAGTCGTAGATCTTGGTGTCGTAGTAGTTGTCGTTGATTTGTTCAATTTCGTGCTACTCGTAGTAGTAGCACTGTTAAATGTTGTCGTTAAAGGTGATGGTACAGTTGACAATGTCGTACTAGCCGATACTTGTGCGTCATATGCTGGCACGCTACGTTTCGTAGTAGCTGAACTGTGTGCCACCTTGATGAATATTGCAGCAAGATTCTTTTCCAATGCCGTATGATCCAGATTGAATATTGGACTATTAGGGCCGCCGTCACCGTTCGACAAACAAACGTTTGCACAAAATTGCATTGTAATTAAATATGACAGGATAAGCAAACGCATCGTTCCTCCTATCATGATGCTCGTCGATAATGTTTAGGCGTGCTCGTAGCGAACGTCCAAGTTTATTGGTCGAACACAGGATCATTCCATAACCGATTTACAATAGGAATTTTCTTTAAAACGATATTTATAAGCCAAATATTCTGTGTTATATTTATTTATAACAGCAAAACACTACTATCACGCTTTTTTTCAACAACTGAGAGAGATTATGTAACACACGATGATGATAATGATGATGATGATGATAACAGGATTCTTCTCGAAATAAGGACACTTACGAGAGGACCAGTCTTTGCAATTATTTCTAATATATATATATATATGTACTTTTTTTCTTTTTGTTCATTCATTTACACCAGATTTTTCACATCTTCTATTTGAAAGAAAAATCTTATTCTTTGAATTATTCAATAGATCTTTCGTTTAAGGGCCTGATGCTGGATGCTGGATGCTGAATGCTGGAGGAAATAGAACAGTTTCCTGTCCCTTTTATTCTTCTTATTCTTCTTACCTAGCGAGGAGCATTAAAGCTCTAATAATATTCGTAGATATTTTCGTCATTTTTTATATTTTTGTTTGTTTGTTTAGAATCTCAAATCAGTCAGATATTTATATATCTACATCCTTAGACATATATAGATATATATATATGTATATATTTGTTTTTAGTTCCAAATTAGCCCGTCACATTTTGTTGAATATATTTTGTTGTTGTTTCCCAGCCCTTTTTTTTATCATAACCCAATTAGTTATGTCAATTGATAAATCATTCACAATGAGAATAAATAAATAGCATGAACTGAGAAAAATTGTCCTCACTCTTTGACAGAAGACAACTTCTTGAAGTCTAAATTAACAATTAATATTAATAATTAAATAATTTTCTTTTGTTTAATAATTACGATAATGACATTATATTCTAAATGTCAAAAGTTTCCTTAAGATTGAATATTTTTCTTGTAAATAGAAATTATCATCATTGGATATCACAGATCATAAATATCCTCAAGAAATTTTCAATTTTATTTAAAACAAATTGTTGACTTCTTCTGTTCTTCCAATAATATGCTGCCAAGTCGTCCAATGTGCAAATAAGAAATAATCCTTGATACTTTTTTCATACTTCATTGGAAACAACAACTTCTCTTTTTTTTTTATATTCTTCTTATTTCGAAATGAATCTCTCTGTGCGGTTCACTCGTGCAGTCCTTGATCCACGTTGTTAGAAAGTTGGATACCTGGAAATAAAAAGAAGACAAGAAAAATAAATAAATCCTCATTAGAATGAAATCTTATAATCAATTCATCATGTTATTATATTATTCTCTTTTATGTCAACTGTTCTTATTATCCTTTATTATTATAATCATACAGTATGCTAACTTGTATGCATAAAATAGGACACCAACAACAGCAGCAACAACAACACAACCAACTTCCCATTAAATAGCTTATAATGATAGAGGATTTTATCTATCTCTTTTTCTCTCTCATATTCTCTGTAACGTGATCTCGCAAAACAAAATCGATTGTAAAATGATCCAAAAGGTATGTGTGTGTGTGTGTGTTGTGTTCAATATAGTAGTCGTATTAACTACATATTGTTTTTCATGGAATAATGATATCGTATAAGCAGCACAATGAAGCCATTGCAATTCATTAGTTAACACAACATGGAAGAGTATCAAAAAAAAAAAGGTAGGATAACATTTTCAAGGGGTTTTACAACACCCCTATTCTAGTTATTTTTAAATTCATCAATTTTCTATTTCCTGACTTTATATATACATTTTTTTTTATCGTATTGTTTATATGGGATTTGATAAGATTTAGGTTATGGAAGATAATCATGTGATGTTGATAATAAAAATGGATGACAATTGTTTAATGGGTAATATCAATTTGAATAATTTCCGTTAACAAAATGGTTGATAAAAAATGTGGAATACTAGAATGCTCACAAATGTTGTTGCGGTTTTGTTATTATTTGTATAATTACAATAAATAATGTAATAAATTAATTTATTACACATATTATTATTTATTATGGTATATACTTTTATTATTTATTACTATTATTTATTATACACACAATTATATTACATAAATTTGTAATAATTGTTATAATTTATTTAATAAACTATTAATTAAATTATAACAACATGTGAAATAATAGTACTCGAAAAAATATAAAAAGTGAGGTTAGTTATGTCATATGTAAATTTGAAAACAACATATGATGTGATATATTTAAATAATTGAATTGTAATACAGTGCCATCTATTGCAAATTTACAGTACTTAAAGATCTACATAACCTGTAAATAACAAATCCTTAAATTAGCAATAAAAAATATAAATAATCGCAATACAAACTATCCTTTTTGCAAGTGAAATATTTAATTTAAAAATACATCAACTTTTGGTTTTACCTTAACAGTTACAGTCGGAATAAAAAATACTTTTTTATAATCTCGCCATATTTGATCAATTTAAAAAAGAAAATGGCGGATAAAAAATAGATAATATATCAAAATGTATTAAATACAAATAGCTGAACCAAAAGTTTATAAGTTTATTGTGTTGTTGCAGACAACTGCAAGTTTTTTTTTGAAATTAATCAAATTATTATACTTTATCTGCAAGTGAAACAACAAAATTAAAAAATACCCAAACATTTGAGTTTCACCCTAACAATTACAGTCAAAATAAAAAATACATTCTCATAATCTCACCAGGTATATTTGCTGATCAATTTGAAAAAACAAAATGG
>NW_015149097.1:256842-272432 GCF_001465965.1 Polistes dominula
TATATATATATATATATATATAGTGAATAATCCTTTAAAATCGTATACCATTACGGTTATTTGATTTTTAGTATGACGAAGATTAAGATAATTCTAAAATAAATATATTTAAATATTTAATTAATTTAACTTTAATATCAGATGTTTCTTTGATAACAAATAAATTAAACAAATACGAAAAATACTATATGAAAACAAACAATTAAATTAATTATTAAAAATTATGAAAAACAAATGGAGATTATTTATGGTAATTTTTTCATGTCTAACACACTCGTTCATTTTTTATTATTAAACAATTATTTAAATGTTTTCTTTTTTTTTTTTTTAAGTATCAGAATCAATTTACTATCCATTAAAATAATTACGTTTGTTTAAATATTATGTATCTAAATAATATATATTACGAATATTAAATAATATACGATTTATTTGAATGAATGAAAATGTTCAACTTAAATTCATCGTCACTGGGTATAAAGATGAGAACGTTCTCAAATGAACGTATTGTAATTTAAATAATTCTAGAAATTAGTAGAGTACATAAAAGTGTTCGAAACACTTTAAATGATTATTAATTAATCCGAGGAAATGTATATTGTAGTTTAAAAGCATGAAATATGAATTGGATGTACTTGTCTTACTTAAAATTCACCATTAAACTACCACATTTAATCATTTTTATGTAATTATTTTATCGTTCCTGTACAGTAATGAGTTTGTAGGTTAAATTGTGCTGTAATGTAAGTAGACTGTGTTAAAATATTATAATAAATTTTAATTAATCGATGGGAATGTGTATTGTAGTTTAAAAACAGCAAGTATATAATCGGAGTACCGTCTTCCTCAAAATTCACCTTCAGACTGACACATTGCCATCTATGAAGTTTCTTTTATTCAATGTGATTTTAGATGACATTGCGCATGTGTATAATAAAAATAATTCACCTAATTAATAGAATTTAAGATTATAACGTTCTGATTTTAATATTTTTAGCATTCTAATGTAAGTATTTTGATGCACATGCGCAGTGATGACTAAGACGGTCAAATTTTACTGTAATGTAAGAGTAGAGTGTATWAGAATATTAAAATAATTGTTAATTAATCGAAAGGAATGTGTATTGTTAACTAAGAACACCAAGTATATGATCGGAGAACCGTCCTCTTCGAAATTCACCTTCAGACTGACGATGAAAATTCTTTTATTCAATGTTGTTTATATGACTTTCCGAATATTACGCATGTGCACAACGAAAATAATTCACCTAATTAATAGAATTTAAAGTTATAACGTTCTGATTTTAATATTTTTAGCATTCTAATGTAATTATGTTGATGCACAATGACAGTGATGACTACGACGGTCAAATTTTACTGTAATTTAAGAGTAGAGTGTATTATAATATTAAAATTATTATTAATTAATTAAAATAAACGTGTATTGTAGATTAAAAACACCAAGTATATGATCAGAGTATCGTCCTCTTCGAAATTCACTTTCAGACTGGTTCACATTCAATATGGTTTAAATGACATTTCGAACATTGTGCATGTGCATACCGGAAATAATTCACCAAATTAATAGAATTTAAGGTGATAACGCTCCTATTTTAGCATTCCCATAATTCTAACGTAATTATTTTGATGTACATGCGCAGTGACGACTACGTGAGTTAATTTTTAGTCAAGTAAAATATCCAATCGAAATGATTTCAATATTTAAAGTATATTAACAGATATATATATATAATGTTAATCCAATGCATATACCCTGAAACCATTCTAAATATTAATATAATGTATTAAAGTATTATTATAATTATTAATCAATCGAATGGAATGTTTATTGTAGTTTAAAATCACGGAATATAAATTGGAGGTACCGCCATGTTCAAAATCCACCATTAGACTGATGGCCTTTTATTCAATTTATTTTATTTAATATTGTTTATATAATTTGCATATGTATAATAAACATATTATTCATAATTATTCATAATAAATAGAATTTAGGATTATAATATTTCAATTTGAATATAGTACTTTAATTTATATGCAATTGATTAAACTGAAGTACACTTTTTTTTAAAGTAACAAAAGTATAGTATTTTATATTTGTTTTTTAAGTATGTTAATAGTTATGTCATTTTTATTCAACGTTAATACTCTGAAACAATCCTAAATATTAATATAATTGTTAATTAATTGAAAAATAATGTATATTATAACCTAAAAATATGAATATACCTTTCGATGTACAGTCCTCTTCGAAATTCACCGTTAAACTGCTGACTTTATTATCATCCGCAAATGTTCTTTTATTGATTCGTGTTTATATGACTTTTCAAAGGTTAAGTATGTGTGCAATGGTAATAATATTCCTAATAAAGAAAATTTTCTTATAAGGAAAGTCATATAAACAACATCGAATAAAAAAAAAACTTTCCTAGACAACAACGTATCAGTCTAACGGTGAATTTTGCGAAGAACGGTACTCCCAATTCAGGTAACTTCGTACATTTAAACAACAATATACATTTCGTTTTAATTAACAATTATTCTAATACTCTAATACACTTGCATTGTTTAAAACAATTCATACGTCTCATTAAAAAAATAGAAATAAATTCCCTAGAGTGTTATTTGAATCATATCATTTAAATCAATGATTCCCAAACTTATTTTATCCTCACGCCCCCTCTATCCAGAAAAAAAAATATTACTCAGCGCCATCTGGAAATTAATTTTGTCTTAAATTTTAATAGCAATTAATGTATTAATGTTTCTAATGCCCCCCCTGTAATTGCTGCAGCATCCACCAGGGATGCCTGACCAGTGGCGCCACTTTGGGAATCCCTGATTTAAATGAACGAATTTAAATGTAAAATCAGAAATGCCTAACCTAAATGATCTCATTGATCCGAAATATTAAATATAAACCATTTAAAAGTGTTAAAACAAAAAGACAACGAAACAATGAAGAGGAAACACCCATCCCAACTATCCTGACGATGAATTGGTTTCAAATGCATCGTTTAAACGATAATTAAAAATGGAGGATAAAACAAACAGAGTGATAAAAAGAGATTGAATGAATGAAAATAAAAATTGATAATAATACTTGTGTTATATAGTGATAAAGAATGCTCAAACATACTCACACATTTCTTTATGACCGACAACAACAAACAAAAACAACAAACAACAATAACAGTAGCTATTATTATGCTGAAAGAACATTGAACGATGTCCTAATAATAGGACGTCGTTAGGGTTGAAAGAAACAAATAAAGTAAGTCATTGATCCGACAACTACAACAACACCACCACCACCACCAACGAACCATCCCCACTTTATTCCCGTTATCGTTGTCATAGTCGTGTAGTCGTCTTTCAAACTCTGCAACAGGCCGCATAAAATGAAATTAATGTCATAATAATCGTCCCAAGCGTAAAAGATAATGGTCTTGTCTCACTCTCTCGCATTGCAATGGCCAGGATTGGAGTGCAGTGGGGGGGGGGAGGTTTAATGCCGTAATAATTGTTCTCCCGAGCGACTTATCGCGATATTAGCTCTAGCTATACTACCACTATTCTAATTTGGTGTTATACTACTACTACTACTAATACAACTACCATTACCAACATTACGTATGTGACATTCTCGCAGGGATTGCTAACTCCTGTGAGATCGATAATCTCACACAACGCGTTTCCTTTTCATATCTATATCTATATATATATGTTATAACTATCCAATAGTATACGACCAGCTATATACCACCTATATATATAGTTATGTACACGAATCATTCATATTTAAAGTTATGTACATAGATATATAGGTATATACATCTGTCTGATTCGTTTCTATCCAACTAAAACCCCCTCAGTCATCCTCATCCCCACCACGGTCCTAGTTGAGTAAGAGAAGGATGGAAATAGGATAATGAGAAAGAATGACAAACTACAGTAGTAACTTTTGACGAGCAATCATGCTAGAGAGAGTTTATTATACATGTTTGATCCCTTCTTTGCCTATCTAATGAACAATTTCCATTTTAAAGTATTAACAAGGGGGACGGGGGAGGGTTGGTTCACTAAACGCGACAGAAACCTACCCCTAAAGGATTGCAATCGATTGTGTACACTGTGTTACATTAAAAAATGTATAGGTGTATGTGGAGTACACACATAAGCAAGGGTTATCAAGTAATATTATTGAGCGTAAATGAAAGCTACCCCCTACCACCAGCCCCAACACCCAACCCCCAGTCTATTAACTCGAAAAAGAGAAGAAAAAAGTTGTACGAGTTCTATTTTCAGTATTATCCTTCCCTGAATCCCGTTTTGATGTAATATCGGTCCAATGGTTGACAAGGATTGAACGTTGTTAATAACGAAACATACAGACATAACAAAAACGAAGATTCTCTCACTCTCTCACTTTAGTTGTGAACCATCGTGATTCTCGATCGTCAGAGAATATGGACAAATGGATGGATGGATGGATGGATGGTTGGATGGTTGGATGGATGGATGGATGGATGGATAGGTGGATGTATGAGTTGGCTTGTCGAACTTGCAAAAGGAAAATGAATCAAAGGGAGCAATTAAAAAAATAACGAGAATGAATGAATGAGTGAGAGAGAGAGAGAGAGAGAGAGAGAGAGAGAGAGAGAAGGATGGAGATTGAACAACTGTTCTCTCCTTCCCCTTACTCCTCATTCCTTCTCCCCTCATCGAAAGGCCCTATACGAATTCTCTCCCTTTTCAGTCAGACCTTTACATCATCGTCCAATCAAAGCTATGCATCGTTGCACCAATGCACACATGCATATATAGAAATCTAAAACTTATATAGCAGACCACCCTATATATATATATATTGTAAGTAAACATGTATGTGTATTTGTGTATATGTAGATTTTAGTTAATTTATTAAATGTTGTTGTAATATTATTTTAAATGATTTAGTAAATTAGTTTAGTAAAAGTCACAATTATAATAGAATAAATAAAATAATAGTACTTAAAACAATATAAAAAAGTAAGGTTAGTTATTTCATATGTGACTCTGAAAAAAACGTGAAATAATTGAATTGTAATACAGTGCCATCTATTGCAAACTTACAGTAGTACCTAAACACTTGGATAGCTTTTATATAATAAATGCTAATTTTTTTAATATAATTCTAAACTATTTAGTAAATTATAAATACATACAAAATAATACTACAATTATAATGGAATATATAAAATAATAATACCATGAAAAAATATAAAAAAGTAAGGTTAGGAAATTTGAAAGAAACATATGACGTGAATATATCCAAATAATTGAATTGTAATACAACGCCATCTAATGCAAATTTACAGTACCTAAATATCTAGATAACCTCTAAATAATAAATCCTTCGATTAACGATAAAAAATAAAAAATAAACGCGACAAAAATTATACAAAATACAAACAAATCTCATTAAAATATTATTTCGGTAATTTCAAACTTCATTGGAAACCACCACGAAAAAATATTAAAAAACAGGGTTAGTTATGTCATATAAAAAACCTGAAAAAAATCTATGACGTGAACATATCCAAATAATTGAATCGTAATACACCGCCATCTATTGGAAACCTTACAGTACCTAAAGACCAATATAATCTCTAAAAAACTTCATACTACATTCATCATACGTCATTAAAACTAAAACAAAATTTAACTAATTCATTCTATTTTATTTCAAAGCAAATGTGTGTGTGTGTGTGTTTAAATATTTATATTATTATAATTAATTATAATAACAATTATAATATTAATTTAAATTATATTCTAATATTTCAAATTAATTTTCAAATGAATATGTACCCAAGGGTACCCAAGTTTTGAAGTTCATTGAAAACCAACAATGACACTGAATTTTTATATATAAAGAAGATACGTTTATGTATAATATACATAAACATAAATATTGTATATATGTATATACATATATATATATAATATATAACAGTTTGAGATCTGTCCCTTGTTAAAAGGCAGCATTTGAAACATTTGCCATATCACGATCGTCAAAAGCATTTTTCTTTCGAGTTTAGGGATCTGTAGGGGAGTGAAGGGATTCTTAAAGTCTAGGAAGACGGTTTCTATTGTCACACGGAAGAATAACGAAGAAGATACATTAAGGAAGATGAAAGAGAGTGTATGAAAGAGTGAGAGAGACAGTACTAGTACCTTTCAAATAACTAACATCACAGATTAGATACTTATGAGCTCAAATTCTCGACTATCTCGACTATCTTCTCCCTTCACTCTTCATCCTTCCTTCCTTTCTTCCATCATCGTTCATCTTCTCCTTTTTCTCAATAATCACTTCGCCATACTATATCCTAACCTCACTTTCTCTCTCTCTCTCTCTCTGTTTCTCTTTCATAAGTATGCGTCATTCGATCGTCACTCAACTAACACAACTAACTAAACTCCTCTTGATGTATTTTCAACAGTCTAGACTGTGTTCCCTTCTTCTTACCCATATAAAAGAGAACCCCATGAGTGTACAACACACCTCACTCTCGCATATCTTCACGATTGCGTATTAAAACAAACTATACGTCTATGGAATTCTTTATGAGTTTACTCACATTTCCGAATAAATAGAAAATGGATTAACACGTTTTTCGTTTAATCATCCTTTTTTATTTATCTTTTTTTCTTTTTTTTAAGAAGTTGTTCATCTTTTCTTCATTCTTTCTTTATCTATAATTCTTTGTGTAATTATAATTGGGGTGGGGGAATAAATGATTGCGAATTTTGTCGATAGGTGGCTTTTGAAAATCAGTGATAACTTAATTACCAACTAAATTATATTGGTATTATAATTATTGTTATTTAATAGTAATTAAAATTATATATATATATATATATGTGTAATTATAATTTTTTAAATAACTCCCCCCTCCCCCTCCCACTTGTAAATAATTATAAAACAAAGTACAATTTACCATTTATTATGTTCCATTTGAAATAGGCCAATTATTTTATTATATTTTTATATTATATTGTATTATATTATTGTTAATTATATTTACATTATATTTTATTAATTATATTTTTATATTATATTGTATTATATTATTATTAATTATATTTATATTATATACTATTAATTATATTTTTATATTATATTTTATTATATTATTATTGTAATTGAATATATCTGTTTTACTATAATATTATTAATTATATATATATTATATAATTATAATAATAATAATAATAATAATAATAATAATAATAATATTATTATTATTATTATTATATATAATAATTATAAATATATTATTAATTATATTTATATATTATATTGTATAATATTATTATTGTAATTGAATATATCTATTTTACTGTAATATTATTAATTATATTTATATTATATTATTATTATTATATTATTATTATTATTATATATTATTGTTAAATTATATTATATATTATTAACTATATTTTTTTATATTATATTTTATTATGTTAATATTGTAATTGAATATATCTGTTTTAATATAATATTATTAATTATATTTATATATTATATTATATTTAATTATATTATTATTATAATTGTATATATCTATTTTACTGTAATATTAATTATATTTTTATATATTACATTTATATAATAATAATTATTATTATTATAATTCAAACAAAATTCAAACACCGAAAATGAATCTAAAAATATTCACAAAGGTATTCTTTTCAATAAAATATTTAGACAGTATACCGATGACGATAACGATGATGACGATGATCTTTACCAGATAGACACCATGAATRACTAAAAAATTAATATACAAAAAAAAAAAAAAAAAGAAGAAAAATATATGCTTAGGTTATTAACAATGGTGTTGCATGTCCGTTAAACGATAACAGTGGACGGAGGTCTCCTTTAACGCTCCCTTTTTAAAAGCCCATAAGAAAACACACCATGGGTGACTGGTTAAGACTGGGATGATGATGATGATGATGATGATGGCGTTTGTACGCTTGTACGCGCGCGCACACACACACACACGAGCACAAACAAAATGCACGAACGACAGCTGCTTAGCGATGGTGTATAATATAATAGCTTCCAACACACTAATCCGACCAATGTCCATCAGGTACAAAAAGAAAAATAGGAAAAAAAAAAAAAAAAGAAAAAGCGGAACGTAAAATGCAGTTAAATTCCCTCATCCAAATTCCCCCTCCCCCCCTCTTCCATTCTTTTTTTTTCCATTTCATTTCACCGCCTTCCACACCTTTTTGACACCCCCCTCCCCTCCACTCCACTCCACTCCACTCCCTCCTCTTATAAATGCATGAACGAAGTTTTTCCTGTGTATTCGATTGGTCAATAGGTAAATGAATAGAATTGTAAAAAATAAAAAATATGTAAAAGTAAAAAACTAATATTACATTTGATTTATTTCGATAGAAAATATATATTTGTTCTAAGCGTTGATTGGTTAACGCGGGAAATTTAAAAATAAAAATATAAAAAAAAAGAAAAATATCAAATTTTATTTATTTGGATAGAAAATATATTTGTTCAAAGCGTTGATTGGTTGAACACAACCATTTACTGTAATGTGTTTTATTTTATATTTATATTTAAAATAATTTTACAATAAATGGAAAGAAAAAGTGTAACGGTTTTTTTTATTTCAAACACAAACCATTTGTAAACTTCGATATCATTTATTAACCAATCGGATATTTTATTTATATATATATATATATAGAATATGGCCGCTACTGTATATATTTCATGTATATATAATATTACACTAGTATTTTATTTTATTTTTTATTTGTTTTCTGACACAATTTTTCCGCACATGTTAGTTAACGCGGGAAATTTAAAAATAAAAATACAAAAAAAATATCATATTTTATTTATTTGAATAGAAAATATTTGTTCATAGCGTTGGTTGCTCGACAAACCATTGACTATATAGTGTGTTTTATTTTAATTTATATTTAAAATAATTTTACAATAAAGGGAAAGAAAGAGAGAGAGAGAGAGAGAGAGAAAAACAAAAGTAATATTTTTTTATTTCAAACACAAACCATTTGTAAACTTCGATATTATTTATTGACCAATCCAATATTTCATTTATATATATATAGAATATGGCCGCCACTGTATATATTTCACATATATATATATATACAATATTACATTCATATTTTATTTTCTTTTTTTCTTTTTTATTCTTACACGTTTTTGCCGTGTTAAAGCGGGAAATTTAAAAAAAATAAAAAAATAAAAATTTGTTCACGCCTCTCCCAAGAGAGAATGTGAATTACATTTAACGAAAATTTATAAAATGAGAGAAAGAGAGAGAGAAAAAGAGAAAAAGAGAAAAAGAGAGATAAAAAGAAATTATCTTGCGCATCGCATCACCACCCCCCACCCTACTACAACCTCCCACTCACCGACCATCCCCACCACTATCACTACACCACTTGAGAATATTAAAACACGGACTTTTCAAATGCCGCTTTTGCTATTCCTCTCTCTCTCTCGCTCTCTCTCTCTCTCTCTCTCTCTCTCTTTTGCTTTTTATCTTTTACTCATTTCTCTCTTTCAAGTACGATGGTTAGATCGTTGAAAGATAAATTTTTATCTAATAACGGAAATCTAAATCGCCTTCTCTCTTTGCGTGTTAAGAGTCTACGCGTTTTCGATTTACCATACGATAAAGGAGAGAAAGAAAAAAAGAAAAAAAAAAAAAGGCTAATGCAAAAGGGTAGAAAAGTGAACAACACAGAAGACAGGTTAAGAAGAAGAAAAAAAAAAAAAAAGAAAGAAAGAGAAGATAATCTGGGACAAAAGGAATTTTCGTGAAGAAAATTCGATTACCTGAACGAGAATTAAACATCGAACATAACCAAGATACCGAAAAAATGTCTGAGAAAGGGATTAAAAGATTAAACAAAAAAAAAAAAAAATTGTAAGAGGAAAGGACTCAAAGAAATGTGGGTGGCAAAAAAAAAAAAAAATAAAAGAAATGATTTAAGTGAAAGTAAAATCTCGTTGGGGGTGAGAGGAATGCAATTTTTTCACTAAGCCATCGGGAAACATCAAAAAAAAAAAAAAAGGAAGAAAATTGTGAAAAAACGTAAGATCAAAGGAATGGAAAATGTTTAAAAAAAAAAAAACGTAGAATGTTAACAAAAAAAAAAAGAAAGACTTTCACAACGAGATGGAATGTTTAAAAAAAAAAGGGAAGACTTTTACAACGAAGAGGTTATGTTAAAAAAAACAAAAAAACGTAACCCATCAAACTGTAATAAAAGACACTGTAACACTGTAAAAATTCAATTGAAATACCCAAAATTTATGAGGGGAAGGGCTAATAAAAAATAAACCTTCCAATGGTTGGGATGTCCAAAGGGTGCGATGGCAAAAAAGAAAAAAAAGGACGAACATTAAAAAAATGTGGAAACGTATTGGAAAAAAAAAAAAAAAAAAAAAAAAATAAACAAACCAAACGTAAGAGAAGAAAATTTACAACAATCTTTGATGTCTCAACTGNATCAATTTGAAAAAACAAAATGGCATTTGTTTGAAATTAATAAAATTATTATACTTAATCTGCAAGTGAAACAATAAAATTAAAAAATACACCAATTTTTTGGTTTCACCCTAACATTTACAGTCAAAATAAAAAATACATTCTCATAATCTCACCAGGTATATTTGCTGATCAATTTGAAAAAACAAAATGGCATTTGTTTGAAATTAATAAAACTATTATACTTAATCTGCAAGTGAAACAATAAAATTAAAAAAATACACAAACATTTGAGTTTCACCCTAACAATTACAGTCAAAATAAAAAATACATTCTCATAATCTCACCAGGTATATTTGATGATCAATTTGAAAAAAAAAAAAAAAAAGTAAAATGTAAAAGTTAGGTATATTTGAGATGCAATGAGTATTCTCTCTTTTATGAGATTATTAAATGTTAGGAAGGAAGAAGATGGTGAACTTTACATAGATACTTGGTGTGTATTCAGCAAACATATACACACACAAATATATACATACGTATATCTATACATATATATAGAAATATAAGTTTCCAAGTGATGTACGCAAGGTTTCTTCGATGTTAGGTATAGCTAGCTTTGGCTTAGGCTATCTACTCGTGCGTTACTTACCACGATGCTCGGGTCAAGAATGTCGTAATCGACATTCTCTGTGGAAACTCGCTTCTGATTGGATGACTAACGTAAGCTTTTCAAATGTACGTTCTACACGCAAAGTGTTAATACCTTGAAAGACCTCAACGCGTTTATTACCCCTGCCAGCATCAGGTACTAATGCAATACACGATTACAAATGATACAGGTAGGTTCATGTTGATGATTTATACAAAAAAAAATAAAACAAAAAAACATTTGATCAACGCGTGAGAAAGCAAAGAATTATGTATTTGTGTCCAGAATATAAAAGAAAAAAAAATGATAAAAATGACTAGTGTAGTAGTATACTTTTTGATAATGGTCATTTGACCAATTATATTGCTCGTTAAGTTATCAAATATTCAGTGATAACAAACTTCGTTGATTAAAAACAATTTTCAAAAACCTTTTGGTAAATTTGTACTTCATTTTTTTTTGACTGTACAAACATTTATTAATTAATTAATTAATTACATTCCAACATTTTRAAAATAATGACCTAATTATGAAAGTGAAAATGGTATTTGAGTTAATGTGACAATGAATGATTTTCAAAACCAATTTGTTGTCAGAAAAAACCCCCCCCCAAAATCAAAATGCAAGTTCAACAATCATTTTTAGCAATGAAAATGTAACAAAACTCAACAAATGAAATGAATTAGGTTGAATCAAAAGTTCATAAGGGGTTTATTGTCTTTTTACAGTCAATGCAATTTCTTTTGAAGTCAATAAAATTACTTGACACATGTAAGTGAAAATAAAAAAAAAAAGGAAAAGGGATAGGAACTTTTGGTTCACCCTAGACATAAAGATAAAAGTTTAACCTAACTTTATATCTGGTTAATTACCAACCAGAATAGTAGGAGAGGTTAGGAGGAGTGTTTACATGTATCATCGTTTAGAATTATGATTAGAGTTATTTGTTTCCCACCCTCCGCCCACTTAAAAGAAAAAGGTGATAATGATCGCGTGCAAAGGGTTAATTAGACTTTTTATGTTGAAAAGAAAGAAAGAAAGAAAAAAAGGTTGAAAAGGGGAAAACCCTAAATGACAGAGAGTAGTACTTTTCAAAAAAAGAAAGAAAGAAATAGAAGAAGAAGAAAAAAAACAAAAACAAAACAAAATACAATTTTTCATGTAATAAAAAGAGAGAAAAAAGAAAAAAGGTTGAAAGGGGAAAACCTAAACGACAGAGAGTACTTTTCAAAAAGAGGAAGAAATAGAAAAAGAGAAAAAGAGAGTGAGGTTATGTTCTTCTATGATGCACAACGTTAAGGAGTCCATTGTATATAACTCGCACGATCGATCGGTTGGCATGATGCCACTACTGGCTGTATACCCGTCTCTCTTTTTCTCTTACCAACCTTCTACCTCTTTCCTTTTTCTTTTTCTTCTTCTTCTTCTTCTTCTTCTTCTTCTTCTGCTTCTTCTTCCACTTCTTCTTCTTCTTCTAGGTATTCGCACATTCCTTTCCCACGAGCTACGAATTTACTTTCTACGATATTCTTATAATACATTTTCTCTATCTTTAACTATTTTTTGGCGAGCAACTGAATCGTAAAAAGGGAAATAAAAATATTTAAATAAAATTGGCATAATAAAAATAATAATAATAATAATAAAAATAAAATCTTATACAGTTTCTTTGACTCCATCTTTGTTTAACGAGAATCTTTGTTTGAATCGTAGAAAAGAAAATTATAAATATTTAAACAAAATTGGAATATAATATTTGTAATTATTAATAATAATAATAAATATAAAATATTCTTATACAGTTTCTCTGACTCCATCTTTGTTTAACAAGAATCTTTGTTTGAATCGTAGAAAAGAAAATTATAAATATTTAAACAAAATTGGAATATAATATTTGTAATTATTAATAATAATAATAGTAGTAATGATAATGATAATGATATTAATAATAAAAATAATAATAAATATAAAATATTCTTATACAGTTTCTGTGACTCCATCTTTGTTTGGCTAGCAACGAAACGTAGAAAAGAAAATTATAAATATTTAAACAAAATTGGAATATAATATTTGCAATTATTAATAATAATAATAGTAATGATAATGATAATGATAATAATAATAAAAATAATAATAAAATATTTTTATACAGTTTCTGTGACTCCATCTTTGTTTGACTAGCAACGAAACGTAGAAAAGAAAATTATAAATATTTAAACAAAATTGGAATAATAATAATAATAAAAATATTTAAATAAAATTACAATAATAATAATAAAAATAATAAAAAATAATAATAAAATTAATAAAAATAAAAATAAAATATTCTTTTACAGTTTTTCTGGCTCCACTTTTGTTTGACTAGCAACGAATCGTAGAAAATAAAATAAAAATATTTAAACAAAATTGAAATAATAATAATAATAAAAATATTTAAATAAAATTACAATAATAATAATAAAAATAAAAATAATAAAAATAAAAATAAAAATAGAAATAAAATATTCTTATACAGTTTCTCTGATTCCATTTTTGTTTGGCTGGCATCAACGAATCGTAGGAAAGAAAAGAAAAATATTTAAACAAAATGATAACAATAATATTAACAATGAAAATAAAATATCGCAAACTTTGGATATGCTTCAGTAGAATTCGATGGAATAGGATTACCTTGTTGTAGTATGTATGAATATTATCATACGATGCATTTATATATATATATTTTTCTTTGGGGAGGTTGGAGGTTAGGGAGGGGGATGGTATTTTATTTTTATTATTGAATTATCTGCATAACTTATTTTTATACATCTCAGTGAACATGAAATGGGATAAAAAAAAATTCCATATACATATATATGTATATGTATGTATGCGTGTTTGTATATGTATGAAAATATCGAAGAATTCGAAATCGGTAGGATAAGCTTCAACTCGCGTGTGTTATCACGATGATTTTTTATTTTTTATTCTACCCCAATTGTTTGTTCAAGTTATTTTTATATGCCTCAGTTAACGATTTATCGAATAAAAATACATATATATGTATGTATGTATATGTATGTATATATATATATATATATATATAGTGAATAATCCTTTAAAATCGTATACCATTACGGTTATTTGATTTTTAGTATGACGAAGATTAAGATAATTCTAAAATAAATATATTTAAATATTTAATTAATTTAACTTTAATATCAGATGTTTCTTTGATAACAAATAAATTAAACAAATACGAAAAATACTATATGAAAACAAACAATTAAATTAATTATTAAAAATTATGAAAAACAAATGGAGATTATTTATGGTAATTTTTTCATGTCTAACACACTCGTTCATTTTTTATTATTAAACAATTATTTAAATGTTTTCTTTTTTTTTTTTTTAAGTATCAGAATCAATTTACTATCCATTAAAATAATTACGTTTGTTTAAATATTATGTATCTAAATAATATATATTACGAATATTAAATAATATACGATTTATTTGAATGAATGAAAATGTTCAACTTAAATTCATCGTCACTGGGTATAAAGATGAGAACGTTCTCAAATGAACGTATTGTAATTTAAATAATTCTAGAAATTAGTAGAGTACATAAAAGTGTTCGAAACACTTTAAATGATTATTAATTAATCCGAGGAAATGTATATTGTAGTTTAAAAGCATGAAATATGAATTGGATGTACTTGTCTTACTTAAAATTCACCATTAAACTACCACATTTAATCATTTTTATGTAATTATTTTATCGTTCCTGTACAGTAATGAGTTTGTAGGTTAAATTGTGCTGTAATGTAAGTAGACTGTGTTAAAATATTATAATAAATTTTAATTAATCGATGGGAATGTGTATTGTAGTTTAAAAACAGCAAGTATATAATCGGAGTACCGTCTTCCTCAAAATTCACCTTCAGACTGACACATTGCCATCTATGAAGTTTCTTTTATTCAATGTGATTTTAGATGACATTGCGCATGTGTATAATAAAAATAATTCACCTAATTAATAGAATTTAAGATTATAACGTTCTGATTTTAATATTTTTAGCATTCTAATGTAAGTATTTTGATGCACATGCGCAGTGATGACTAAGACGGTCAAATTTTACTGTAATGTAAGAGTAGAGTGTATTAGAATATTAAAATAATTGTTAATTAATCGAAAGGAATGTGTATTGTTAACTAAGAACACCAAGTATATGATCGGAGAACCGTCCTCTTCGAAATTCACCTTCAGACTGACGATGAAAATTCTTTTATTCAATGTTGTTTATATGACTTTCCGAATATTACGCATGTGCACAACGAAAATAATTCACCTAATTAATAGAATTTAAAGTTATAACGTTCTGATTTTA
>NW_015149097.1:282961-323856 GCF_001465965.1 Polistes dominula
TAACTGTATAATGATATTCATAATAATCAAATATTATAAATATATAAATACAGTAACTATGTAAAATGTGAACAAAAAATCAAATTAGCTGTATAATGTAATATTCATACTAACCAAATAGTATAAATATATAAATACAGTTTCTTTTATTATTTAAATATATAAAAATTATTTGCTATCATTAATTATCGATATAAAATAAAATAGTGAAAAGATTTTCAATACTTTCATGAAGAATTTGCAAACATTTCATTTTCACGAGCTACAATCTTTCATAATTTTACCGAATATAATTCACTCTGAAGTTGCAGTTATTAACAACAACAACAACAACAACAACAAAAATTTCAAAATGCATCTTACAACTCAGTCTCATACCCATTGGCGACTAATGAGTTTATTTATGAGGATCGACTATAAAAAAAAAAAAAAAAACACTGAAAAATTAAGATCAATATTTTTATTAGAAAGTAATCTTCTTCTTCTTCTTTCTAACTAAAGTATATTAATGTTCATATACATACACCTCTCTTTCTCTCTCTCTCTTTCTTTCTCTTCTTACCTTTTCATTTTCTAACTATACTCTCAATGGTTAGCTTAAGAAGATTACAAAAAAAAAAAAAGAAAAAAGAAAAGAAAAGAAAAGAAAGGATTTTTCATTTTGGATCTTTCGTTGAAAAGAAACTAAGAAGAGCTAATCTGTATGGGATTTAAAAGGTAAAAGAGGAAAAGAAGAAGAAGATGACGATGATGACGACGATGAAAGGGATGATGAGAGGGGGGTTGTAAAAGAGGAAATGAAGAAAAGCATCGATCTTTTTGAAACGACGAGGACAACTACGTCGACGACGACGACGACTCGTAACACGTCGTTGCTTTTGAATGAACTCATTTGCCCGAGAAATTTAAATCAAATCGAACGGATTACATTGTCACGATTCGTTAAAGCTTATCTCTCTCTCTTTCTCTCTCTTTCTCTCTCTTTCTCTCTCTCTTACTCTTTCTCGTTCTGTTTCTGGTAACTAGTGTTAGTATTAGCTGCTGCTGCTGGTACTGGGTGCTTCTTCGAATGAAAAGGATTAGTTCATTTCCAGTCTTCATCTTCATCTACCCCCACACTACCCCTACCCCTACCCCTACCCCCACCCTACTTCTCCCCAACCAACACGTATCTCTGCTTAATTAACTAACTACGGAGAAATGTAATGATAGAAATGAAATGAAACTTTGAATACGCATAATGAAAAAAGAAAGAGGAACGGGGAAGAAGGGGTTGGGAGAAGAACAAAAAAATATATTCACGCGAACTGTGTTTTTCGCATTCAGGTTTATTCGGGGGGAAATAATAATAATAATAATAAAAAAAAATAAAAAAATAGGTGAAGTTTTTCCTTGTGTCGAACAATGGGAACAAAACTCGATGATACGAAAATAAAAATGAATTTGGGAGAGAAAAGGATAGACAGATAGATAGATAGATAGATAGATAGATAGATAGATAGATAGATAGAAAAAAAAAATATATATATATATATAGGGGGATCGAAAAGTAAATCGAAATTTGTCTTTGCTGATGAAAAACATTTTATTTTAATGATTTATTATCGTTAAATTTCCATTTAAATAATTTAAATTTCCATTTAAATAATTTAAATTTCCATTATCGTCCAACGACAACTACGTGAGTCATTTTGCTATCGATAAAAATAAAATTCAACTTCACTTTTTTAATTCACTTTTGTCGGAGATATATATATATATATATATATATATATATATATATATATATATATATATATATATATATATATATATATGTTGCATTAGAATTCTTTTCGTATAATTTTTATAATAAGTCAATTTAAAGTTTGTTTAATTATTTTTTAGGATATTTTGCATAAATCTTTTCGAAAAATAAATTTGTAACACACGTAGTTTAATTATTAATTAATAATTATTAATTGATCGTTAATTGATAATTATTAAATGATTAATTGTTAATTCGATTAGCGCAGTAAGTAGTACAACTAAGTAAGTAATTCTACAGAAAGGCGCGAAATTCAAAAGTTATTATATATTATAGTTGTATATATTTAGTATATATTTTAGTTGTTACATTATATATATATATAAATACTAAATTATATACATTATATATAATACTATATACTATAACTATATATACTATATTATAATAACTAATACTATATACATAGATATATAATATAACAATAATACTATATATACAACTATATATATTATTTAACTTAGAGCAACTAAATATATATATATATATAACAATTTTTGAATTTCGCGCCATTCTTTTAAAAAATATATATAGAACAAACTAAAAAAAACAAAAAATGATATAAAAAGCACATAGAGAAGTTCAAGTTATGAGTAAGGACCTACACACACATACACATACACTCACATACTTTAAATGGCTTGTAGGACAGGTAAAAAAGAAGAGAGATAGATAGATAGATGGAAATAATAAAAGTAACAAAAAAAAAATGGAGGGTGGAAAAAGGAAAAGAGTAATGTGCTCAAAGTCGAAGAGTAAAGGTGTAAACGTATCGTCGCAAAGTAGAAGAAGAAGAAGAAGAAGAAGAAGAAGAAAAAGAGGAGGAGGATGAGGAGGTAGAAGTGGAGGAGGAGGAAGAAGAAGAAGACGAGAAAAAAAAGTATAGTACGAAACCTTTTTACCTTGTGAGGAGAAAGAAAGAGAGCCCCATTTTAGTTTGCTCCACGAAACTATTTTTCTCGACGAGTCGATAGCGTCGTGTAATGGGAACGGAGGAGAAAAAGGTGAGGATAAAGAAAGAAAGAGAAAGAAAGATAGAACAAGAAAAGGAAAGAGAGAGAGAGAGAGAAATAGAGGGAAAGACAAAGCTTGCCATCAAGCATGAATCCACCTCTATGTATATATGTATGTATGTATGTATGTATGTATGTATGTATATATGTATTACATATGTATGTAACGTGTATATATACGTATGTAAGGAAGAGAGAAAGAAATAGAGAAAAAAAAGGGAGAAATAGAAAAGAAGAAACATCGAATATCGAAGCGAGTCGTGGAAACTAAAGGGAACGACAGAATCGAACGACCTATCGACGAGCAATCTTCGTATAAATTCTTCAACAAAGAGAAGTAACGATAGTTGAAAGAGAAAGAAGAAGACAGGTAGACAGACAGATACACGAACAGAAAGAAAGAGAGAGAGAGAGAGAGAAATAAGGGAAGGGAAGAATAGGAAGAGGGGAGGAAAGGAGAACAATGAAAAGGATGAACCAAAACTATCTTCGTGCTCGATCGATAATAAAGGTTTTAGAAAGGAATTGATCGAGGTTGTAACACATTCTACAATTATAAATTTTCTTTCAAATGATTACAAAAAAAAAAAATGGAAGATGTTTATTAGGTGTACACCTAGGATAGTTCTGTCAGGTTTTTGACAAACACCGGGTGTTCAATTTTTCGTCTTTTGGGATAAGACATTTGTTATAAATACAATTGCAATTAATGCAGAATGAATAGAATGATCTACATTGGTGCTCATAATTATGAAAATTCATGTTTCAAGTCTGAAAGTTAGGTTAGGCCTACCGGAAAGTTCTGTCCGTTTCTGACAAACATCGGGTGTTCAATTTGTCTTTAGGGATCAGACATTTGAAGTGCAATATGCAAATTGTTATCACGTTTTGGGTAAGAAGTTATAAATAATGATAATAAATGAAAATTGATTACTTTTGTTTTATTCTAAAAAAAAAAAAAAAACGGACAGTACTTTCTGAACTCTTGAATGGACCTGTACTTTAACTTACTGGGCCCAATGCCGCAAATATGGCGGCAAGTACTGATTTATGAATTTTATTATACTGCGATTATTGTTGTTATATGTACTAGTCATTTTGGTGAATTTGTTTCTGCTTGTTATCTATGTTCCGTTATCTTTTACAGTTTCTATGTAAGTTTTATGTAATACTTCCGGACCATTAAGGATTATTACATCTCTTGTTTTGAGATATTCAAAAGAACATTTGGACACTAAAGATGTTTAAAAATATTATTTAAAAAAAGTAGATAAATGAGACGTATAGAATGATCTATATTTGTGCTTATAATTATGAAAACTAGTCTAAATAGTTTAAAAGTTAGGTTAGGTCTACCGGAAAGTTCAGTTTTTGTAAAACACCGGTGTTTAATTTGTCTTTAGGTATAAGACATTTTTTATAAATGCAAAATGAATAGAATGATCTCTATTTGTGCTTATAATTATGAAAATTAATCTAAAAGTTAGGTTAGGTTTACCGAAAAGTTCTGTCCGTTTCTAACACCGGTGTTTAATTTGTCTTTAGGTATAAGACATTTTTTATAAATGCAAAACAAATAGAATAATCTACATTTGTACTCATAATTATAAAAACTAATCTAAAAATTAGGTTAGGTCTATCAAAAAATTCAATCTTTTTCTAACAAACACACCGGTGTTTAATTTTTCATTAGATATAAGACATTTCAACTGCAATATACAAATTGTCATCACATTGTAGATAAGAAATTATAAATAATAATAATAATAAATGAAAATTAATGACTTTTGTTTAATTCTAAACAAAAATGTACGCTCTACTTTCCAATAAACCACCTAATAAAATACAAGTAAGGATAAAGAACACCTGTTAGATTAACATCTGTAAAATGTTTCACTTCCTCCCCCTCCTCTCTCACCTCTTTCCCTAGTTTCCAATTAAAGAATAATTAGGATCGAGGATAATATGAAGGAAATGAGAAACTAAATGAAGATATTTTGTGTCCTATTGAACAAGTCGGGTGGTGTGTATACGCCCACGGAAGGTTGAGAATTAAAAAGTGGTAGAACGTTCAAAGTGCATCGTGTGAAAGATAAAAAAAAAAAGAAAGAAAGAGAGAGAGAGAGAGAGAGAGAGAGAGAGAGAGAAATATATAAATGAAAAAGAGAAAAAAATAGAAAGAGAGAGAATGAGAGAGAGATATATAAATGGGATTTATTCGCGCGCTCTCGAAAGAGTTAAGGAGAAGAAAGAAGAGGAGGAGGAGGGGAGGGGTAGAAGGGGGGTAGTGGGGGGTGGGGCAATGTAATACCACGGATGAGAGGGAGATTCGTCCTCGTGCCACTATTGTAGGCTTTTACGCGAAAGAAACAAAGGTCCTTCTATCTAAAGATAAAAGAGAGAGACAGAGACAGACGAACTTAACATAAAGAAAGAAATAAAATAAAGAATGACAGAAAGATAGATAGTATATTATATAAAGAAAGAGAGAGAGAGAGAGAGAAAGAGGATAGCAACGGGGTTGGGTGGCACGTGATAGAAAGAAACATAGTCAAGGCCGTACTAAAATAAGCCATTTTTTGGTTGTTTGTTATAAAATAAAAAATGAAAAAAAAAAGAAAAAAAATGTGTATGAAGACATCACCGCGACATCTTCTACAAAAGCGGTACTCTGCCGAATATCTTTCGAAATTGATCGTGGGGCTCGTAACGCGCATACTCTCTCATTTACCAACGATGCGAATCTACTACTACTACTACTACTACTACTACTACTACTATTACTACTAACATATCCTATGTACGTGTGAACACGGATAAATGGACCTTTCCTTAGATCCCTAACATGCTGCTGTTAAAACAACAAATAAATAATGATGATAAAAATATGTGAAAATAAATTTGAAATGATTTTACAATTAAAATAATCATGATCGGTTATCGTTGTCATCATCGTTGTCATAGACGGTTCAATAATAATAATAATAATAATAATAATAATAATAAAAATTGGCGTGGCACGCACTTTAATCGCGAGGGTGCGTCCGACGTTCGTGTAATAAAAGATCGTTTTCGAGGAACATACACATATATACACACACACGCGCGTGAACAACACGCGGCGAGTAATATAAGAGAAAGAGAGAGATAAGATATATTAAGTGCAATAGAGAGAAAGAGATAGATAGATAAATACAGATAAAGAGGAGAAAGTAAATAAGTAAAGTACTCACTCACGTCACTTTTTGATATATCCTTGGTAAAGAGGGTAGAATTTGCGATGACGCTTGGATAACCCAAAGTGATTTAATAATATAATCCAATTCTGTCTTCCACACCTTGAGGATCGTTGGAGCGAAGTACGCTCGATAATGGCTGGCACACATAAGTAACACTAAGGATGCACCAACAACGGTGCTTATTTTCTTCTTCTTCTTCTTCTTGTTATTTTTTATTTATTTATTTTTTTTATTTTTACTCGCGCACTATTCACCGACAGACCGCGACGAATAAGACGAATAAACGTCCGAACGTTCTGCTCTGCTTTTTTTCTATCTCTCTCTCTCTCTCTCTCTCTTTCTGTCTTTCTTTCTGTCTATCTCTGTCTCTTTCTTTTTCTAGTAGCACCGATTCTATGTCTCTTTTTAGCAGGATACTTTTGATGAAAGAAGACTAGACCGGCAAGGATCCAAAGATAAAAAGGAAATAAAAGAAGGTCCTTTTATTCTTTCTCTATCCTAGGCCCACGGGTGGCCATTACGTTTCTCACATCGTCGTCGCTACCACCGTTGCGAGGGTACAAAGCGAGAGAGGGTGGCTGCTGCCTGGCTTCCTACTTGCTGTTGGCCGGGTGGGAGCGAGAGCGCAGACGGCACCGAACGACAGACCAAATGGGAGGGAGAGAAACATATACACACACACACACACACTATGAAGAGAGATGGAAAGAGCACGGTATAACTCCCTATTTCTTTCTTTCTCACTCACTCTCTGTCTCTTTCTCTGTCGCACTATTACGAACGAATATATACGAACGTACTCGACGCGCCCGCTACGAGAACGTGAGAGCGACTGGACTCTCGCAGCAACTTCGAGTGTCGGCTAATCGACCAATCGTTGAGCGCCTCCCACCCAAGCGCCATCTCGCCGCCGCACCGCTAGTCATTGGACAAAGAGAACTACGATTTCGGAAAGCCGACGGCAACCGAAACTTTTCTTTTCTGCCGCCTAAATATAATATCTCGTTGCTCTTATACTTTTGCTATCCTGTTCTTTCATTCTCTCTCTCACCATTTTTTTGTCTATCTGTTTATTTATCTATCATTTTCTCTCACACTTTTTCAAACTCTAGTCTATTTTAGTTTCTAAATCTTTCGTTTGACTTTAGTTTGAAAATTACAATTATTCCTCACTACATGGATATTACGATTAAAAGTACAATGATCTGTCCTATTTTAATCTATATTTATCTATTGGAAATTTTTAAACATTATTTAATAATACAATTGTTAAATTAAAAATCAAATTTGCAATATTAGTTCATTCGACGAACTATGTACTTTTTAATTTATTGTTTTATAAATATTATTTCGTTTTAAATATGATGTATTATTTCTTATTATTACAATAATTTTTAATTTTATTTCTATTATAACAATTACAAATTAAAAAATATATCACAGAAGAGTAAACGAATACCGGATGTACGAGTGGTGACATCTCATGAAATTTGACGAAAGTAACATTAAGGAAAAATCTATTTGTGATCGTTATTTCTTGTTAACCGTTGTAAGGAGAATAATAGTTTTAGTAAATGTTATAAATACATATATTTGTAAATTTGTATAATAAGTATTGTTTTATTATACGTAGTAAACGTAATAATTCTCTATTGTTCTACGTAGTAATATAACCTCATTGTTATCAGCAACATTTATATCATTTTCTATAACCATTAAAAAAACATAACATAACAAGTATTCAAAATGTTAGACAAGGATGATGTAGATAATGAAAAAATCAGAAAACACAAGGAACGTCTGAAACTAGCTTCCAAATTAGATGACGACTTGAATGAATTTATTGATTCATTAGAAAAGAAAACTTACACCGAAGGATGGACAGAAGAAACAATGTTGAAGGATCTGGACAGTCATCCGTTCTTCATGAAGAAATTACCAGATAGCGATGAACCATTGCATCCTCTTGTGGAAGGTTTGCAACAACTTAAATATTCAGAGGAGGAAAATACACCTGAAGGTTTGTAACATTTATTCAAATTGACAGTTAACATTGTTAATTGTTCAGACATTTGTATATACATGAATTAATCTTACTTTCTGCAGAATTAGCTCTGAGCTATAAAGAAGACGGAAACTTCCATTTCAAACATAAGAAATATCGTATGTCTATTATAAGTTATACGTTAGGTCTCAGGACCAAATGCAACGATCCCAAATTATCGGCAGCACTTTACAATAACAGAGCTGCAGCTCATTATATGCTTAAGAATTACCGGTATTGTTATATCTTTAGCGTTTTAACTACTTTCATCATCATCAAATAAAATACAATATAGAATAATTTGAGTATATTTTGTAGGTGTAGTTTAAATGACAGTAAACAAGCGATAAAATTGCAATCAAATTATGTTAAATCCTTGGAAAGAGCCGCGCATTGTTGCTTACAAATTAAAGATTTTGATCAGTGTGATGAACTATGCGATAGCATCCTAGAAATGTGTCCGACTAATAAAGAGATACTGAAATTAAAAACCAACGTTTTATTTGGACGAGTAAAATCATTGTTTATGAACAATCTATTTACAAAAATGCATAATATATATATATATCTATTTAAATAAACAATCAAATGTTGATATTATTAATTATTACTTTTATTTAAAATAGAGCGAGATGGAGAACAAAGCGAGAAAGGATAAAGCAAAGGAGATTAAACTTGCTCGAGAAGAAGAAAAATTATTATCAGTTATCAAGGATAAAGGTATCAAATTACAATTACTGGATGATGATAAAATTCCTAGATTGCAAGATTTGGAACCAACGGTACCTGCATTGATGCAAAACAAAGTACATCTTGATGGAAATAACAAACTTGTATGGCCAGTCATATTTTTGTATCCTGAATTTCAAGAAACTGATTTTGTACAAAATTTTCATGAAGATATTACGTAGGTTTTGATATCTAAATATATATATATATAGAAATGTTTGTATATTTTTCTGTTCTATTTGTATGATGTGTTTTTTTTTATAGTATAAAAGAACAACTGGAAGAATTATTTTCTTCTCCGGCAGAATGGGATGTTAATAATTTGTATGAGCCTGATAATGTATCCATATATTTTGAAGGAAAGGATGTAACTTCTTTGAATAAAGTTAACATTTCAGATACACTAGGAAACATATTAAAACATGAACAGTAAGTTGAAATAAAAATTGAAATTACATTGTATTTTTTTTTTTTTTTTTGCAATATTTGTTCTTTCATAAAATTGTATTAATACAATTTTCGTAGATTTTTGGTTCGTTGTGGAACACCATCTTTCTTGGTATTTGTAAAAGACAGTAAAGCTGAAGAACGATNATCGTTCTTCAGCTTTACTGTCTTTTACAAATACCAAGAAAGATGGTGTTCCACAACGAACCAAAAATCTACGAAAATTGTATTAATACAATTTTCGTAGATTTTTGGTTCGTTGTGGAACACCATCTTTCTTGGTATTTGTAAAAGACAGTAAAGCTGAAGAACGATATTTAAAAACTTATAATGTTAACGAATAGAGAAATGGACTGGTAAAGTAAATAAAAAACATTAATTGTTTCTTCTAATACATTTTGTATTTTTCTTTTGAAACTTGTTTTTTTTTTCGTGTTTTTTTTTTTTTTTTCATGATACAAATATTGAAATAAAAGAAATATCTGCAAAATGGATGATAGAATGAATTTGAAATATTTTCTTGTACCTTTTTTTTTTCCAAAAGGTCTGAACAAAAAAAAAAAAAAAGCTTTGAAAAGTATTTCACCTGAGACAAACTAAAAAGAAATAAATCTATCGAATTTATTAGATATAAATCTAACAAAACAAAAAAAACAAAAAAAACTAGATCTTTTTGAAAGAAAGAAGAAAAGAATTTGTATCAAATATAATACCTGTAACGCAAATAAATCCCAATAAAAAGTCAAAAGGAAAGTTTTCTTTCTTTTTTCTTATCTTTGAATTGAAAGAATAGAAATAGAGAAATAAAAGAAAAACAAGTCCAAAGTTACAAAAGAAAAAAAAATCAGCTGTAACAGTTAGAAAGAAAGGAAAGGAAAGGAAAGAAATAAAAAAGAAACATTGAAGTAAGGTGGTGCCCTCTGTAGCACCTGATGAAGGTACTTAGACACAGGTGAGCATAAAGAGAAAGAGCAACAGGACTTGGAAATTCAGTTCTCGACCTACACTTTGGTACGCGTATGCGCGTCTTCTTCGCGTTCGAGTTAAAAAAGAAGACGCCGTTGGTTTTTGAAAATTGAAGTTCATTTAACCGGCCTAATTCAAATTCATCAATTAGTGATTTAAATATAAGACAAAATTATTCGACAAATATAGAAGAAAGAGAAAGATCATTCGCGTATACCTTTTGCTTGATCGTCGAAGATTATTTTAGCAACAAGCAGGCAGCAGCTTAATTCAAAGAAGAGAAAGAGAAAGAGAAAGAGAGAGAAAAAGAGAAAAGAAAAGAGATTGTCGTGAAGTTGCATATATAGCGAAAGAACAAAAAAAACGGAGCGAGACGCAAAACGATGCTAAAACGATGCAGGCAATATAATTTATTCTTTTTTATTCATTTCTTCTTCATATCTCTCTCTCTCTCTCTCTTTCTATCATAATTATACCATTATCCTTCTCTGGACTCTAATAATCATATTTATTTCTTCCTTTCTTTATTCCTTCCATTAAAACACGTGGCTGCTTCCTTTGCTTTGTAATATTATTTCGTGTTCTCACGATATTTGTCTAAAATAATAATATTTAATGTTATTACACAATTTCTATATAACAAATAATTCATTATATTATTTATAACGTATAATTGTTGTAATGATAACAAATCAAATTAGATGTTTGATACATTTTTTGTTGTTGTTTTTTTTTTTTTAAATGATTAGAGATTAAAAATAATGGGTAATATTTTGAATAATTTTGTATATAATTTATATTAGAGTGGAAGGAACCATCCTGTTCAACACAACAAGGATGCCATATTGATTCGATGAGGATCACCATTGGAATTTCCTCTTGCGAAAAAATCAAATTCTTTTCAATTGCAATGCGAACTTACGACGATACGTGTAAGTAGAATATATTATTAATTATTTAGAAATAAAATTTTCCTTAATATATTATATTATTCTACTAAAGAGAGTCAAGTTAACAATTAAAAAAAAAGAAAATAATAATTTTCTTAATGTATATTATTCTACTGGAAGAGATTCAAGTTAACAATTAAAAAAAAAACAAATAATAATAATAATAATAATAATTTAATAAAAAAGAAAGTAAAGTCAGGCGAGATATAAAAAGGAAGGGAGAATTTTTTTTATTATTTTTATTATTTTTTTCTTTAGAAATTTGATACTCGATGTGGCTAAAGAGATGTAGAAATAAAAGACGATCGAATGGCGGGTTCGAATCATTTTTCAAATATTTTCTATCTCTCTTTTCATATATCCACTCTCTTTCTCTTTTTTTTTTTTTTTTTTTTTTCTACCCGCTAAAGTAACAAACGGTTAAAGATACATTTGATTATTTTTATTTTTTATTTTCAAACGAAAGATTTACAAAGTAAAAGTACGAAATGTGATTCTAACGGTGATTTTTTTTCCCCAACATATTCTTTCAGTTTTATCTCTTTTTCACTTTTTTTTTTTTTTTTATTTAGTTTAGTTCTTTTCCATTAAAAACACATGTTTGTTTTCGAACAGTGCATATAGAAGTTGAGAAGTATTTGCTTGTCCCCGAGGAAGTCGACGAGGTAAATACCTTTCTGTTGACGACAGGGAAGAGAATCGCGTGTCCTAGTTTTGTGAAACTCGATGGACCACACGATGCATCTATCTCTTTCTCTCACACACATATGTACCATGTATATACATTCACTGTATCATGATACGGTATCTTGAAGCTAGTGTTCAATATATTCTAGGTATACATGTTTTTATGTATGTGTGTGTGTACTCGAGGAAGAATTGCGTCACGCGTGCCACGCACTCTTCGCAAGAAGGATACAACACAGGAGCTAACCGGTTGTAACGGCGAGTCAATGTACAAGTATATATATATAAAAAAGAGAGAGAGAGAGAAAGAGAAAGAGAGTAGAAAATAAAATCTAAAATATCATCATCAACAAACGTCCCAACGTCTCATATTACGTTAACTTCTCAAACGAGAGATCACCTTCGCTCTACTAACCGAAGAAATGTCCGACCATTTGACACACATAATTCTTTTTGTTTTGGTTTATTTTGTTATATATATATACAGGTATTTTTGTTGTGTTATTATCCTTCCAAGCCTTCGTTCAGTTAGACGACTACTTTCCTTGCAATTAGACATTGTTTAACTCTGTTATTAAATATGTTTATTATCCGTACCTTTGTTTATTCAAAAAAAAAAAAGACACTAGTTCATTAACTTTGCAATACTTTGTAGAATTTATTTTTATTTGTTGCAGCAGTTGAAAGGACGAAACAGTTTAGGAGACAGGAAAGAGTGCGTTATCGAGGTGGACTTCAAAGTGTCCGGAAGTTGTATCGTTTGGTATCAGAAATATCAACGAGTGTATTAACAACATCTTCGTGATATATATATTTATATATCAAAACAATATTCTCATTTGAAGAAAATATTAATTAAAACCAAAAAAAAAAAAAATATTCGTGTGGTACGAACGAGTGTAAGGCACCTAGAAAGTGCCGATTATTTTTTGAAATCGTGGAAGGGAATAATCGAAAAACGGCGAACCATTACGGAGGTATTCAATACGCGAGCTCATACAGTAACGGTCGTACGGTAACGAGCTTGTATAACAACAATTGTTCTTCAACCACCACTTACGGTGGTTTTGTGCACCACCAACAACAACAACAACAACAACAGCAACAGTTGCAACAACATCAATATCAACAACAACAACAACAGATTCACGAAGATTATAGACCAATTTATTTTTATGTCGCTCAGCCGTACACTATACCGTATACGTTCGCGAAAAGACCGAGACAGAATTCATCTCTTCTTAGATCGGACAACAGGTCCAATTATCGTGTTAAATTTTCAAAAAAACTTCCCAACGTAGACTTCTCGCAAAAGGTTAAACAGGGTGAATTTTCGAAGAGTCTCAACCAAGTTCATTTTGCCGAGGGCCAGGACCAAGGTGTGCATTTATTTTATTCTTTAATCGATTAGAATCTAGTCTAGGGTTTTTTTCTTTTATTTTGGACATTATTAAAGTGTCCTCAATTAAAAAGGAAAGTACTCGATCCCACATGAATTATGGATGATAAAGGATGTAATTATCAAGAAGTTATTCTTAAATTAATCCATATATGGAAAAGTGTACTTTAGCGAGTTTGTTGAACTTTAGGATTGTGTTAGGAACTTGATGAAATTTAATCACCGTTCATTTGTTACTCGGTTACCGGCCACTCTGTAAAAGAGAGGAGGGAGTGTAAAGAAGCAACGATTGTCATTTCACTTTCAAAGCGCTTTCACACTGTCAACTTTTTCTAACAGACCGGATAATTGTTGCGAAAGCGGCGACATAGTTTCAGTAGGATCATTTAAATAGTTGACTATCGTCAGGACAAGTGTGGTATTCGGTTATATGTTCACACTTTTAATTGAAAATGCACATACATATATAAACTAAGAAAAATGTTGGTATTTTCTCTCCTTAAAGATATGCAACTTTCAGTTTTCAATCTGTATAAACTTTCTTCTAAGTAAAACAGGAGGAGGGGGGCGGGCAAAAAACAAAACAGTTGTCTATTTACAGTTTTGATGTTTTATAGGATTTCCGCATTTTTATAAACCTGGCCAGACACCGCGACATCCAAGAATGACGTCGATGTTTCGAAGGGGCACCATATTTGCAACATTCTTTCTTTCATTACTCGGTGGTGGATTGGTCTGTGCTGCATTAGTTACCCAACACTGGGTTGAGGCAAGACCCTGGAGGACACCGAATCCTCAAGAGAGTGCAGGAAGAGTCCATTTTGGTTTATTACAGGGTAAAAAGGAATTGAATGTTGCCTATGGTTGGAGAACTTATCACGTATCAGGTAAACAAAATGAAATCCTATTATTCAATTGAATTTCAACATAATTCAATGTTAATGTTTAATATTGCAGTACCTCAAATGTTAAGGCAAGATCCAACAGTGATGTCCTGGGGACTCTGGATGGGAACTTTAGTAGCAACTTCAGCTGCATTGATAACTGCTGCCTTTGCCGCACTTTTAGCTGTGCTAAATACGGCAACCTCACCAAGAGCTAAAGCTCTCTCTGTACCTGGAGTTTATTTTATAAACATTTTAGCATGTAAGTTTTAACAAAGTTTACATTATTCATGTAAATATTCCTTGTGGAACGACGTTGTATTTTCTTAAATTATACTTTTTTTTTTTTTTTAGTGATAATGTGTATAACAAGCGTTGGTACATGGTTAGCACAATATTACACTAGGTTGTACGTCAATGTCTTACCAAAAGAAGACATCGACAATATGTGGACCAGCGAAGGTTCCGCTGAACTTGGTTACTCATTCTGGTAAAAATCTTGTTTACAATTTATACAGTAAAAAACAAAAAATGCAAGCGTAATATTGTTTTTCTTTTGTAGGCTCGTTGCAAGTGCTGCTGTTGTGCATCTTATTAGTATCGCATTAGTTGGTTGGGGTTCTGGAAGAGAAAAGGACAACAATTTGGAACCAATTCCAGCATTGGAAGAAAAAACTGCTGCAGCAATAATGCTCTATTAAAATCAGGTTTCATTTTCAGTATTGAATACTGAATTATTTCAATATCTTTTGTTTAAAAGGGTAAATGAAAACAAGAATGGTGAGAGATTATCTAAAAAGCATTTTCAAAATTTTATTGCAAAAGTTCCTAAGAGTTAGGGTGGTATTTTTCTTGCCACGTGTAACACACACGTTAAAGAGATTATTATAATCGAAGTATAATAATAATAAGAATCATGCTTTTTTTTTTTTTGTATTTTTTAATTATATTTCTCCATGAGGCACATAATAAAGCCAATCTTGCCTGTTTAATAAAATTATTTGTTAAAGATTTAAAAAAAAAAAAAAAAGAAGAAAAAAAAAGATTGGTACTTTAGGGAATGATTTTTATACGAGACACACATGTTATTAATCAACATTGAATCCTGATTGACGAATTTACTGTTATCAGTAATCTAATTATACTCATACAATAATTTTAATTATAATTGCTTTCAATATGGAAAAGCTGACAACCGTAAATATTCGGTTAATAAAAAAGATTAATGACGAATGTTAGTATCTATATATCTATACATATATATATATATATATAGCTTTAATGTAATTCAATATGTGATCCTTTTTTTTATAAATGAATATAATATAGTTTATATATTAAAAAAAAAAAAAAAAAAACAAATTTAATACAAAATTATATTGTAAACTAATTGAATATAATTGAATAATTTTGTTTTGATTGATCATCAAAGAAAATTGAAATCATTTGGGCTGACGCAGTTATATATTTTTTTTATAATCTTAATCCTTTTTTTTTATTAATAAATTGCAATTGTACTAGTAGCAAAAGCACACAACTATTTTATTGAAATATTTTTGTTCTTGTCTTTAAAGAATAATACGATGCCGTCACATATGTTGTAAATAGACACACGAGGAAGATGAAACTTCTTTCGTTTTATCGATATATATATATATATTTATTATGCAATACCTCTAAGTGTTTTTTTTATTATTTTTTTTTTTTTTTATAGTATACTCTTTTTTTTCAGGCGTAACAATTATTGCATTTTTCATTCTAGTTAATACAAATACGACAATAAAGTTGTAGAGAAGTGTTACATAGGACTCTTATTTCTTCATCTTCATCTTCATCTTCATCTTCAGCTTCTTCTTCAGCTTCATCTTCTTCCTATATGTTTTTAAGAGGTTTCCCTTTTTTTTTTTTTAAAAGATTCATTATGTCGTTATTAATAATAAACGGCACAACATATATATATAGTCTCTCTTACAAGAGAGAGAAAGAGAGAGAGAGAAAGATAATTAAAATTTGATAAACTTAGTGTGTTAAATCTAAAAAATAAAACTTAGTAGTCTGAATTATTGGATTTTTTTTTGTTTTTTTTTTTCTTTCTTTTCTTTTCTTATGTTACATAAACATTTTATTCAAAGTTCTCTCCTTTATTATTATTTTATTATTATTATTATTATTATTATTATTATTATTATATATATATATTTATTTATAGATAGTTGATAATAGTAATTAAGGAAAGTATTTTTTTTTTTTTTTAATAATAGTACGAGTGTATGTATGTGTGTATGTATGATGTGCATTTTCTTTTTTTTTTTTGAGATATTAATTAATTCCCAATAAAATGAATTATTTTTTTTTCCCTCCTCCCCATTATTATTATTATTATTAATATAAAATATTATAAATAAGAAAGATAGAGAAATGGATTTGTCTGAAATCTTTTTCTTCTTCATTCATTCATTCATTTATTCATTTTCGTGTATCAAATCAAAACTGAGAGATATATTTCTTTTTTTTTTGGTTGACGATAGAAAAATTTGCGAATTTGATTAAAAACATTTTTTATATTTCACGTTGACTTTTTTTTGTTAAAAAAAAAAAAAAAAAATACTTGCAGATCTTATTCATCGTTTTCTTTTTTTCGATTTTTTTTTAGTTGTCTCTTTCATTCTATTTTTTTTTCTTTTATGTCTTGTGTATATTCGTAACATGATTATGATTGAATTCTTATAAGATTTGTTAAATGTTCTTGATGAAAAAATTCTCTCTGCAAGATCAAAATTCTTTTCTTTTTTTTTTTTTTTGTATTTCTGCACATCAATTCTAATAAAATATTATTTGTGTCTCGTTGCGATACGAAGCTAGTTATTTTTCTTTTTTTTTTTTCTTCAGTTTTCTTTTCAAAATTCCAATAATAATATACAATAAATATAATTCTACATAAAAAAAAAAAAAAACATTCGTAAAAAATACAATCCACTGTATTAAGTGAGATTTCAAAACAAACGTGTTGTTGTTCTTTGATTTCTATTTGAAATGAAATAAAAAAATTGTTGTGTAGATTGAAAAAAAAAAAAAAAAAAAATTAAAGAAAATAGGTTAGATTTGGATAAAATGAAGAAATAGATTGAGAGATAAAGATGATTTTTGTGAAAGAAATTAAATATAAAAAAAGAAAAAAGAAAATAACAATACAGTAATATTCAAACATAATATGAGCTTCGTATCGTATCAAAAATCTATGTGTATGTGTTGATGTCTTAGTTTTATGGATAATCGCTGTCAATGTTATCATTATCATCATCATCATCATC
Organism: Polistes dominula; assembly: GCF_001465965.1. The sequence continues at coordinate 300,438 of NW_015149097.1, forward strand.
ATTATCATCATTATCATCATCATTATCATTATCATCATAACCTCAGTTTATCTTCAACTCCGCCGGTCTACTTTTGTCCAATCATCGTCGTCTGGAAGCCGCTTTCTTTCCTCTTGTCTACTAATTGAAAGCATTTTTTTTGAAATGTCATTTCGCCATTTTGAATTATTATAGAAAACCCGCCCCATTTTAATCGACCATCTCGGAATCAATCAATTATTTTATATCAAAATGTTTCATTTTCTGATTTTTATCTCTGATAATGCATTTTATTAATCATTTTAGTATATATATTTAATATACTACTGTATAATTCAATACCATACAATACAGTTTGTATTATACTGTAGATATTATACTATACTATAGTATATTAATATAATATAAATATAATATACTATATATAGTATACTATACTATATATGTTTAATATACTACTGTATAATTCAATACTATACAATACAGTTTGTATTATACTGTAAATATTGTACTATACTACAGTATATTAATATAATATAAATATAATATACTATATATAGTATACTATACTATATATATTTAATATACTACCGTATAATTCAATACTATACAATACAGTTTGTATTATACTGTAAATATTGTACTATACTATAGTATATTAATATAATACAAATATAATATACTATATATATATATTTAATATACTACTGTATAATTCAATATTATACAATACAGTTTGGATTATACTGTAGATATTGTACTATATTATAGTATACTATACTATACTATACTATATATATATATATTTAATATACTACTGTATAATTCAATACTATACAATACAATTTGTATTATACTGTAGATATTGTACTATACTGTAGTATACTATACTATACTGTATATATATTTAATATACTACTGTATAATTCAATACTATACAATACAGTTTGTATTATACTGTAAATATTGTACTATACTATAGTATATTAATATAATATAAATATAATATACTATATAGTATAATATACGTATAACTATATATAATATAAGTATAACTATAACTTAGTCTATATATATTATACTGTAGTATATGATTATATATACTAAATTATATTTAATTAGTTAATTAAACAATTAATAAACTATAGTACATTATTATATATACTAAATTATATTTAATTAATATAAATTATTAATAGAGAGAGAGAGAGGGAGAGTATAATATACTATTAATTAGAGTATTAGTATATTAACTTTCCACTATTACAGTAAAACGTTATTTTACTGTACTTAACTTACTGTACTCAACGAATACATTTCATTATTCATACATTTACATTAATGTGAGAAATAAATTAAAAAAAAAAAAAAAAAAAAGAAACCGAGATGGTCGATAAGCGGACATTGATCTTAATTTATTCAATATATGAAACTAAACTAAATTTACCGTAGACTTATAATCTAATTATAAATGATGAACAATTATTCATTACACAATTTCATGAATATTCATTAATTCACATAATGAACTTTACTGCAAAATTTTATATACGATTAGGAGTTTCTTTGATTACATTTTGTTTTTCCCTTAAGGTATTTATATGAATAAAAAAGAAAAGAAATAAAATATTAACCCTTTGAACTCGAAAGGCGCCGAATCAGCGCCCGGCAGATTTAAATGGCAACTCGAGCGGCGCTGATACGGCGCCCAGCAGCTGATTTCAAGTCTTTTGTTAGTCTATTTGCTTATTTAAGATGTTTGATAAAATATTTCTTGTAAAATATACTTCAAGATAATACTTAAAGGGTTTAAAAAGGACTTTGAGGTTTACTCTGATCGTAATACACCTGGATAAACACCTAGGATGCATTTTGAGTATTGTTTTACGAAATATCATAACAAAGACTAATAACAGAGTATAATATTTCTCAAATTTGATTGTTTTTGATATTAAAAATAAATAAATTAGTAAAATTTGATTATTTGTATACGTTTGTTTGTTTATAAATGTCTTTAAAGTACATGTAAAATGTACTTCCCTTTCGAGTTGTTGGTTAGTGAAAGAGGCCTCAAGTGCAAAGGGTTAAAACAATTATAACAAAAATTCTATATAAAATCTTGCTTAAATGATAAAAAATAAAAAGAAAAAAAATTGTGAAATATATACTTTGTGTTGTTGTAACAATGCTTACTTATCATCTTGACGTCTTGGTGGTGGATCTTGAGGATCTTGAGCCGTGGAATCCCTGCTACGCCAATCCATCATATCATTACTACGACTTGTATCGTTTTGCCGGTAGGTACGACGAGGTCGTGCACTTTCGGTATTACTAAGAATAACTCGTGACTAAAATAACAATAGTAGTGATGTTAATTGACAATGTTACAGCAATAAAATAACATAATTATCTAACAATTATAAACCACCATTACAACACAATATATTTATCTTACCATTCCACGATCTCGGAAACCACCTTTCTCAGGTCCTTTATCTAATCTATCCCTGTCGCTCATATCTCTATCAAAATCATCTTTCCTCCTTTCTTTCCTCCATTTGTCCGAATCCCAGTTTCTTAATCTGGAATCGTCGTTTCTTTCAACTTGAGCAGAAGAACGCCAGTTTGAAATTTCACCAGCTACAATAACAATAAAAAGAAAAAAAATGTTATAGGATTAATCAAATTGTACAATTTTGTATATATAAAGAAAAAGAAACAATTACCTGGCCTACTGAAACTGTCTCTAGCTGGAGGACGATAACGATCATCAGGTCTTCGTTTGGATAATAAATCTTTTTGTTCCTTTTGTTTCTGTTCCTCCATACGACGTTCAATTGAAGCTTCCCGAGCTCTAGCAATTTCTGATTGTTTTTCAATTTTAGCCATACGTTCAGCTTTCCTTGCTTCTTCCTCAGCACGTTTCTTACGTTCCTCTTCTTCCCTCTTAGCTTTCTCTTCTTCCAAACGTTTCTTTTCTTCTTCTTGTTTGATACGCAATTCCTCGAGGCGTCTTCTTTCAGCAGCCTCAGCACGTTCCTTCTCCCATTTCATCTTACGTTCAGCTTTACGTTCCATTTTACGTTTGAGCAATCTCTTGGCACGTTCCTCGTTCAACATCTTTTCAAATTCTTTTAATTTCTCCATGTAATGACTCTTACGTTCAGCTAAAATCTTAGCTAAGAAGGTGTCATGATCTTCTTTCATTCTTGCCATGCGTTCCCTGGTTGCTACAGCTTGTTGTCTTTCTTCAATGGCTGCTGCAATACGTTCAGCTTCCTGTTGTTCCCAACGTTTCTTTGCCAATTCCATTTTATCTTCCACTGCTTTCTCCAACAATGGTATCTCTTCAAGACGTTTAGCACGTTCCAAATAATCGATCTTTTTCTCTTGAGATTTCAACTTTTGTTGCATCTCTCTACGTTCCTTCTGCAATTCTTCAGCTTCACGTGCTGCTATCTGCTCGGCGTCAAGCTTTTTAATCTCATCTTCGTCGAGTTTCTTCAATACCTTTTGACCATGACTCGTCTGCGAAATCTGTTGCATTTTCTCTTTGAGATGTCGATCCTTTATTTGTTGAATCTCACTTTGTTGACGTTTACGTTCACGTTCCTCGCGTTCTTGTTCGAGTCTCTTTTGTTCAGCTAATATTTGCTGACGTTGTAATTCCTCTTGACGTCTCATTTCTTCTTCTTCACGTACCGTGTTTATATGCTCGATGTATTCCTTTCTTTCCTCTATGATCTTGTGTCTACCTAAAATCCTTTGATGTTCCTTCATCTTGGTTTCGTGATAATGATTAACCATAGCACCGCGAAGCTTCTCGCGTTCGAACTTTTTCTTGTTAGGATTGATCACATTGATTGCGCGATGAAGAACAGTTGCCATGTTGACCAATTGACAACGAATCTGTTCTGATGGCATTGCTTGTAAAACTGGACCATCAGGATGGTCTTCTCTTTGTGCTTCAGAAAGATCAACCCCAAAGTGTACGCATTGTTTCCCATGATCAATTCTTATCTGCATATCGTTGTAACGAACGCAATCGACCAGAAGTCTTTCCAAATGGAAATTAGTTGCAAACTTGGCAAGTTCCAGCAATCTATCGAATTGTATAGTCTGATAAACCTGAGATATTTGATGAACTAAACGTACAAGTGTAACGTCCTGTAAAGCAGGAATATATTGCGTCAAAGGACTATTCTCATCAGCTTGCAACGTTTGAATGACTGAATCTACTCTGCTACAAAGTTCCAAAGGATGAAATTCAACTTCTAGCCATGAATATAATTCCTGTAGTTGGCTTGAGGCTAAATTGACGATATTCAATCGGACAATGTCTTTCAATAAGGAAACTCGCGTTGGTGGTTGTGTCAATCCTAAAAGTGTTGCGAGCTTTTGTGCTTTCTCCAAAGGACTTTTATCCGTTTCGATAAAACGATCAAATTCAGGATGGGCCGATGGCAATGGTATTGACAAGGTTGCCAACAATACTCGATTAGCCATTCGTTGTTGTTCCTCTGACGACATATTCTTTTTCATATCACGTGACAACTGTAATAGTTTAAAGAGTGCTGCTGCATGGAACAGATAATTACCAGCCTTCCAAAATACCATAGCTAATTTTTGATAATAATTAGCCATTGTTTTAGGAACTGGTGATTTCTTGGATAGATTCATCATACCGTGAACATCCTCTGACGATTTGAATGCTTCTTGCCAAAGTTCCATTTGAATAGCTGAATCTAATTGATTCAATCGCGTTTCCAAATTCAATTGTTGAGTTTCAGCTTTGTTCATGGATACATTAGAAACTAATTGAGGAAGTTTACATATTTCCTCTAAATGTTTTCGCAATTTTTCGCATAACTTTCGAAATTCAGTCTTACGAGTATATTCCAGACAAAATTGGAAGGCCATACGTGCTATATCGTGATACAAACTTTCTACGTGTGCATTAGTTCTCAACAATTCTAAACATTGGCAGTACGATTCCCATAAAAATTTCACCCAAGGGGTAAGAATTGTTCGGTCGCTTCTATCCTGTGCATCCTCACCACTAACAGCTGAAAGTAAAATACTCTCAGGTGTTGCAAGATTATCTAAATCGTCGATATCAATGACCGCTTGTTGACTTTGTTTTCTTGCAGCATTAGTTTTCTCTTCTGCCATACGTAAATAACCACGAATGACATTTTCTAAACTTCCAACGTTAACCGATTGAAACATGTTACGGTACTGGAAAAGCCCTTCTTTCGCAATATGCGATTTCTTTAATTCTACGCATAGGTCTAAGTACTTGAACATTATTGGTTCCAGTACGGATTCTGACCAATTGTACGTCCATTTTTTATTTCGGAAGACTTCTTGCAAAGTGTCCAAAGCTCTGGCCGATTTGCCAACCTCAATGAATTCTGTTTAAAAATACAAAATCAAATGAAATTCATTATTCTTGCCAATTAGATTAAAATAACATCCTTTTATTTATTAAATTAAATATATAGAAACAATTAAGTATAAATTTTGTTCATTACATAACACAGATTATATAAATATAAAGCATTGTATGATTAATACTATAGAATATTTTTATTATGCATTCTATGTGTTAGTAATACATGTATACATATATATATATATACACCTATATGAATGTGTGTGTAACATTTGATGTCTCATGACACATATACAACATATACATGTGTATATGTATACACATAGAATTTGGCACAAATACAATAAAATGAACAAAGTATTTAATAAATAATTAAGTATATATATATATATATATATGATGAACAATCAATTCTGACATAAAGAATTAAAGCATGCTTTCAATTGAAATGTCTGCCATTTGAATTCCAATATATAGAAACACAAAAATGTCAATTAATTCATTTCATGTTATCAAAGTGTCATTTGAATAAAAAAAAAAATAAGGTTAGAAAAAATGTATAATAATTTTGTAAATGTTCTTCTATCAAAAGTCACGTTGCATATGTTGAAGACAGTACAGAACGTTAACATATTAATTGAAATTAAAAACACATTGAATAATTTACAATAATTTTAATAAAAATAATAAAAATATTGAATGTTAAATATTAGGAGGGAAAAAAATGTATTGATAAAAAATAAAGTAAAAGTTAAATTTTTTGTGCAGGTTAAATAAAGTTATCAGCCATGTCATGTCTTTCCATGATAAAAAGAGTTACATACCGTTTGCCCTTTTCAGAGCATTTTCGGGTCTTTGCCCATATCGCGCCATTTTTTCACTTTATATTTGTTTCAAACGTATATCATAAACACTTTTTTTATTAATAATTCACAAAATTATTTTGCATTTACGGTCAAAAGTACAAGTTGTACAAAGGCGTAACGGTTTTTACCAAGCCCCTTGATCGCGTGTTCCGGATGAGAGACATGAGCTAGACAAAAAAAATAGCTTCCTGTACTATGGGAGTCAAATCAAATTCCACTATTTTTTTATCTTATTAAAATAAAATATAATAATCTTTGATATATCTCAAATAAATATGATTAACTTAATAGTTAAATAAATATATTAATTATTATTGTTAACAAAAACATTATCAATATATTCAATTTTCATTTTAATCACATAAGTCTACACTGATTGGACAATTCGATTCTTCTCAGCGAATCATAATCGTAGAATAAGAATTTAATCGTCCAATCGTAATACACTTAAAGCGCATACACAACATTTTTATTTGTGAATTATTTTAATTTTTCTTATTATAGAAATATTAGTTTTACTAAAATAATTTTAGATAATTAATTACAAAAGAAAGATTCAAAATAATTGTAAACTGGAAGGAAGGATTAATGCAAGATTCTTATTGGTGCGTCAAGCAGACCAATCGGCTGTCGTGTGACTTGTCGATTAGCCTTGCTTACGATGACGTCACAACATGGTATCGACGAGTGTCAAGTAGAAAAAAGTGTTGATCAGTGAAAGATTTTCGTTTAAAGTTTATCGTCTTTGTATAATTAATCGTTAATTTACAATTAATGCGTTAAATAATAGCATAATTATTATACTTATATATATATCTATAAAATTTACGATTAATATTACAATATTATTATTATAGTCAAGATTTTTCTTATAGAAGAAAAACAAGATGGACGAGGTTACAAAGTTGGAACATTTGTCTTTGGTATCAAAGATTTGTACAGAATTAGAAAATCATTTAGGTTTAAATGATAAAGATTTAGCCGAATTTATAATACATTTGTCAGAAGAAAATAATACATTTGAAACATTTAAAAAAGTATTGATCGAAAATGGTGCCGAATTTTCCGACTCGTTCATAGCAAATTTACTTAGGATAATACAACACATGAAACCATCAGCTCCTACTAACAAATCATCGTTAGTTAATTCATGTAAACAAGATGAATTAGCACAAAAATTTCCTGTATTGGCTTTACCGAATGATATACCAACTAAATCTGTTCAAGAAAGTGAAAAAAGTGATAAAGAAATAGTTAACGACGTGTTAGCATCATTAGAAGCATTAGCACCGTCTAACCTCAAAAATCACGAAAATGGAAAGAAGGATGATCACAAACGAAATAAACGGAATAGTAAAGACAAAGATTCGGAAAAGAGTAGGGAAAAGAAAAGACATAGATCTAGATCAAATGATAGAAAGGATAAAAGACGTAGATCAAGATCTAGAAATCGTTCTAGATCAAGAAATCGTTCTAGATCGAAGGAAAGAGAACATGGTAGAAGACGCAGAAGAAGATCAAGATCATCAAGCAGAACTTCAAGATCACATGGTTACAAAGATTCGAAGAATTCAAGGAATCGTGACAGATCTAGGTCAAAGTCTTTGGAAGAACTTTCAGTAGAACCAGAAGTTGGTCAGATTTATACAGGAAAGGTAGCCAATATAGTACCATTTGGTTGTTTCGTTCAATTGGAAGGTTTGCGACGTAGATGGGAAGGTTTGGTACATATTTCACAATTACGTAGAGAAGGTAGAGTGGCTAGTGCAAGTGACGTTGTAACCAGAGGTCAAAAAGTTCTTGTTAAAGTATTAAACGTTGGTGGACAAAAAGTTTCATTAAGTATGAAAGATGTTGATCAAGAAACAGGTAGAGATTTGAATCCCGTAGTAGCAGTTAATAAAATCGAAGAAGATGAGAAATATTTGCGAAATCCAGATCGTCCTGCATCATTATTAGAAATTCAAGGTACGTGGGATGAAGATGAGACATATTCCAGAAAACGTGTGCAAAGATTGTCTTCTCCTGAGAAATGGGAGATTAAACAGATGCATGCTGCATCGTGTATTGACAGAAGTGAATTACCAGAATTTGATATGGAAACTGGGGTTTTACCTAGGGAAGATGACGAAGAGGAAGATGTTGAAATAGAATTGGTGGAAGAAGAACCACCATTTTTACATGGCCATGGAAGAGCACTTGGAGATTTAAGTCCTGTACGTATTGTCAAAAATCCTGATGGTTCTTTAGCTCAAGCTGCTATGATGCAAAGTGCTTTAGCAAAAGAAAGGAGGGAACAAAAAATGTTACAGCGAGAACAGGAAATGGATTCTGTACCAACCGGTATTAATAAAAATTGGATTGATCCATTACCAGATGCTGAAAGTAGAACACTCGTTGCCAATATGCGTGGAATTGGTATGCAAACGCAAGATCTACCTGAATGGAAGAAACATGTGATTGGAGGAAAGAAATCTTCATTTGGAAAGAAAACTAATTTGACTTTATTAGAACAACGTCAAACCTTACCAATATACAAACTTAGAGATGATTTAATAAAGGCTGTAACTGATAATCAAATTTTAATCGTCATCGGTGAAACTGGTTCTGGAAAGACAACTCAAATAACTCAATACTTAGCGGAAACTGGATTCACAGCTCGTGGTAAAATTGGTTGTACACAACCTAGAAGAATTTCAGCCATGTCTGTTGCTAAAAGAGTAGCAGAAGAGTTTGGTTGTCGTTTAGGACAAGAAGTTGGTTATACAATTCGATTTGAAGATTGTACTGGTCCAGAAACAAGTATTAAATACATGACAGATGGTATGTTACTCAGAGAATGTCTTATGGATTTAGATTTAAAAACATATTCTGTAATAATGTTGGATGAGGCACATGAAAGAACAATTCATACTGATGTTTTATTTGGATTACTTAAACAAGCAGTAGGTAAAAGACCTGATTTGAAATTAATAGTAACCAGTGCTACCCTTGACGCTGTCAAATTCTCTCAGTACTTCTTCGAAGCACCAATTTTTACCATTCCTGGAAGAACATTTGAAGTTGAAGTAATGTACACGAAAGAACCAGAGACAGATTATTTGGATGCTGCACTTATAACTGTAATGCAAATACATTTACGTGAACCACCTGGTGATATACTTCTGTTTTTAACTGGTCAAGAGGAAATTGATACTGCATGTGAGATTTTATATGAACGTATGAAATCATTGGGTCCTGATGTTCCTGAATTAATAATCCTACCAGTTTATTCAGCATTACCTTCTGAAATGCAAACAAGAATTTTTGAACCAGCACCACCAGGTTCACGTAAAGTTGTTATTGCTACGAACATTGCTGAAACGAGTTTAACCATCGATGGAATTTATTATGTGGTAGATCCAGGCTTTGTCAAACAAAAGGTTTACAATTCTAAAACTGGTATGGATAGTCTTATAGTAACTCCTATAAGTCAAGCCGCTGCAAAACAACGCACAGGTCGTGCGGGTCGTTTAGGACCTGGCAAATGTTACAGACTTTATACAGAAAGAGCATATAGAGATGAAATGTTACCAACACCTGTACCAGAAATTCAAAGAACAAATTTAGCAACCACAGTATTACAATTAAAAACCATGGGAATCAATGATTTATTACATTTTGATTTTATGGACGCACCACCAGTAGAATCGCTTATTATGGCTTTAGAATCTTTACATAGTTTAAGTGCTTTAGATAATGAAGGTTTATTAACACGTCTTGGAAGACGCATGGCTGAATTTCCTTTAGAACCTAATTTATCCAAAATGTTAATCATGAGCGTTCACCTTCAATGTTCAGACGAAATATTAACCATAGTTAGCATGTTATCCGTACAAAATGTTTTCTATAGGCCAAAGGATAAACAAGCTTTGGCAGATCAGAAAAAAGCTAAGTTCAATCAAGCCGAAGGTGATCATTTAACATTGTTGGCAGTTTATAATTCTTGGAGAAACAACAAGTTCAGTAATGCATGGTGTTATGAAAATTTCGTTCAAATGAGAACATTGAAGAGAGCACAAGATGTACGTAAACAATTATTAGGTATAATGGATAGACATAAATTGGATGTAGTATCAGCAGGAAAGAATACTGTAAGAATACAAAAAGCAGTATGTTCTGGGTTCTTCAGAAATGCTGCTAAAAAGGATCCTCAAGAAGGTTACAGAACATTGGTTGATAGTCAAGTTGTTTACATTCATCCTAGCAGTGCATTATTTAACAGACAACCTGAATGGGTTATTTATCACGAGTTAGTACAAACTACTAAAGAATATATGAGAGAAGTAACAACTATTGATCCTAAATGGTTGGTAGAATTTGCACCAGCATTTTTCAAATTTAGCGATCCAACTAAACTCAGTAAATTCAAAAAGAATCAAAGACTTGAACCGTTGTATAACAAATATGAAGAACCTAATGCTTGGCGAATATCTCGAGTTCGTAGAAGACGTAATTAAATTTCATTATTCATTCATATGAATCAACAGTTTCATCGTTACATTGAAAAAACTGAATCATTGAAGTTAAATATTAAAAAGGAGACCGAAAAGTAATGTAAACAAATTAAACATTTGCATATACCAGATAGAAAAAGGATTGTTAATAACTCGATTAATTATACAAATTTGTTTGTTTGTAATTTTCAAGTTAAAAAGCTACATTACTTTACAGTCCATCTAATAATTAGTTTTTAAATAATTGGACTGTTTTCAAACACTGTTATTGACTGAAAGGTGTGGAAAAATGTTACAGTTTCTCCAATATATATATATATTGAATAAATGATTTGTAAATAAATACTTTTATACAGCATTAAATGATGATTGCTATTAGAATGTTCAGATATATGATGATGAATTTATAATATATATTTCTGAACACATTTGTATGTATATTTATTACATAACACGACATATATATATATAAACTGTAATTATACAATGTAAAAGATAAATGTATATATTTCAAATATACTCATATACGTGTTTAATTGTCCAATAATATGTAATAATTATTTCATAAATAATAATAATAATAATAATAATAAACAAATTTTGTATGTTTACAAATTGTGTAGGGACAGTAAATCACTTTTTATTTTTTATATCATAATAATGTTTAATTAATTAAATCACACGTATAATGAATTTATTATATATATATGTACATATGTACACATTTTATAAGACATTAATAATTATTCTTTGTTTGTGTTTGTTTTTATTTTTATTTTTAAAACAGAAAGATTTAGATTACTCAAGTTAAATTGAAAATATAGGAATATATATGTTTTAACTGTATATATATATATATCTCTCTTCAGTCTCTTTCTCTTAACGAATTATTAAATTTATTAAATAAATACATTGTTGGTATCAATGGAACGGTTTAAAGATATCTTGCCAAAAAAGGAAGATGATCATCATTTTATATGATTGTGTAATTAGTGTTTACAATTATTTAGATTTAATTCAATGTGTTCTTTTGTATCACCACCTCATTGGATAAACTGGACTGTATCTTGTATAAAAAAAAAAGAAAAAAAAAACGGAATAACATTTGAGTAACAATTATTTCCAATGCTCGTGTTTCATACATTGCATTCTTTTTTTTCTCTCCAACTATTTGACGAAATTAAAGAAAAAAACAAAACAAAACAAAAACTATTATCATAAATAAATTTCGAGAACATTTCACCTTTTTCTTTTATCCATTTTCTTGTTCACAACGATAATAACAAATCAAATTATACACTTGATAAAAGAATGAAGAATATGTGTGTATATGTTTTTTTTTTATAAAACAAGTCACGAATGTTGCTTTTTTTTAATTAATTCAACTAGTTGTCGATATCTTGTTTGACATTCCTCCTATAAACACACACAATGATATATATATTAATTATTAATATATTAAATTTAATAAGAGAAATTTTGGTAATAGATAAATTAATAATCAAACCTTTGTTTTTCCTTCAACACATGCAGCAATTTTTTCCCATCTATCAATGGACGCTCCTTTAGGATATTTTATAAGTGCTGATTCTAATGCTTTCTGTTGTTCTTGACTCCAATCGATATTAGTGTTATCAGAATTTTCATTACGTGTCTTCACTTTTTTCGGTTTATCCATTCCAGTATCTTCTGTACATTCACCAGGCTTTAATCCTTCATCTTTGATCTGTAAGTAGATGTAACCAAATTCATTCAGTTAATTATTATCTTTCTTTAAATGAATAGTTTAACCCTTAAAGTGCACTGTGGGTGTTTGACACCCCCAACGTGTTTGAACGCGTCTCCTGAAGCTGCTATTTAATATTTAGACTCCGCCATTTTTTTTAAATAGTTTAATACATCTTTTTTAAAATAGAATAGATTTTAATACTCATCTGAATTAATATTAGATGGCATTAGACAAATAATCCAATTTTTTCGAATACATTACCATTTTCGAGAGATCACAAATTTGTTGGGGTGTCCAACACCCCATGTACACTTTAAGGGTTAAATATATTGATAGATTAATATAATATATAGATGTGTGATAATAATAATAGAAAGTAATGTCGTTTCTATATATGTATATTTTAATATTTTAATTAAAAACCCATTGATTTAGATCAATCCAATATAAAATTTGCAAGCTTGTTGTGATACCAAAGTGTGATTGTATATTATTCATTTATAATATAAAAATGAGTTAAAATGTAATTCTAATTTTAGGGTAGAAAACGACATTACTTTCATGTTCATTTAACCCTTTCGCTACGGTGGGCCTCGCCGCGAAGTACCTCGTCTAGAACGGAGCGCCGTACCGAAAGTGGGAACATTAAGCGCGCGCAGTCTTTAGCATTCGGAGCCTTTTGTCTCAAAAACGACTTTGTGACATTACTTTTAGAAACAAAATGATTTGTGTTCATAATTATGTGACTATAGTCACCCGTAGTAGTGAAAGGGTTAATATAAATATATATATATATGAGATATACTTTTTTAGCCATGTGTGTAACTTCTCCAACAGTACGATTCATAGTATCAGCAATTTTTTCCCATCTCTCTGGCGTACCACCAGGATATTTTTTAACAAGCTTGATTAATTCCATGACATCATCATCTGTCCATAATCCACCGGTTATTGTTGGTTTATCATAACTGTTATTAGTTGTTGTATCATTAGTTTCTTTTTTTGTGAAAACTTTTGAATGATTGCTATCATTTCTTTCTTGTAAAGGAAATCCTGTTTTTCTTCTTCTAGGACCACGCGGTGTTATTTCTGGTTCTGCTTGTTCATTTTCTTGTGCTCTACGATTACAAACAATTCATAAAATGATAAATATAAATGAACAACTTGTATATATATATATATTTGTTGTTTTTGAGAGACTCACAATGCTTCCTCTTCTTCTTCCTTTTTCCTACGTTTTCTTTCTTCTATACTTTCATTAATAGCACGAATAAGTGATGGTACAGAAACAACTGATGCAATTGTCCATCTAGGCATTTGAAATGGAAGAGTATTCCATATACTCGGTGTTGGTATCTTTTCCAATATGTCTGCCAAATCTGGCACATCCATTTTACCCTTTCGATTTTTTTTCTGCAATTTTTGAAGCTTACTACCCAAAACTTGTTCCTGTAATTAATTTTCATTTATTTTTAGAATTCATTAAAAGTAGGAACGATATACAGGGTGTTTCAAAGTTTCTTTTTTTTAGGTCAAACTGTGTTAACACAAACATCTGACACTGTATAATAGTTGATATTTTATATATATATATATATACATACTTACATAAGTATACCTCTTTTCAAAATATGCAGCCCATGCTAATAAATATTGTCCAATCGTAATCAATAGAAATAATATAACACTCATTTCCATCAATCCCATTTTTCTTACATGTCGATAATAATATACAGCTGACCGCCAATTTGGCAAGCCATTAACAAGAACATTGTCATACTTCTGTCGTTTTCCAGGATCCCTTAAGACATCGTATACTGCAACTAACTGTATAAAACGTTCAATGTATTGTACAAATATTTGCAATATATATTTTTTTTAATTTAATCTTGAAAATAAAATTAAATTTACTTTTCTAAATTGTTCTTCCGCATTGTCGGCAGCATTTTTATCTGGATGAAGTTGAAGGGATAATCTTCTAAATGCTTTTTTAATCTCTGAGGCATTTGCCACCTAATTGTAATAATAAATAATAAAACGTTAAATATAGAATATATATATTATTTCATTGAATAATTATAAATTTGTACAATTATACAAAATAGAATTAAAAATTTACAGTTTTACCTGAGATAAACCCATGAGTTCATAGAAATTTTGATTAACTTCTTCGACGACATCGAACACTTCCAATTCATCATTGTCCCACGCAACAGATAATGTAAAAAAATCCAAAAATTGTACAACACCAAGAAATATTAAAACTACTCTCATGTTCAATATTTAAATAGACGCATAGTTGCTACTGTCATCCATATATAGTTGTTGGCAATGATTACCAACAAGAATTAGTATATTGTCTGTAAAATTTCAATAGTTACAATTAATTATGATGAATAATTTATAAATGATATTTTTTTTTTTTTGAAAAATATGTGACAGTATTTCAAATATGATTGCAAATAAAAGATGCATATTATGTTTAGATAAAAAGAAAAAAGAACGTACTTAGTAAATAGAAATAGGCAGTTAATGGTGTTATACTTTTTAATTAGGTTCTTTCTTATGAATTATTTTGATGAACCAACGGAGAACCATCAAACAATGCCACGTTCTCTCTTTGCAACACTTATTACTTCTTAGAAAATAATCAACCATGTGCCATAATTAGATAGAAAACTAAGATATGCATGTAGAATAACGATATTTAAGCGGTTCGTATCAAAGTGTCGCCTTTCTTCTGCATTCTAATTTATTTCAACTATTCAATCATTTTTTTTCTAATCAATCGATTATATAGAAAACTGTCTTACCGACGCACCACTCGCTTATGTAGACAAATGTTTTATCGATGCAAGCAACAGTCGCTTTTGTAGAAAAATGTTTTACCGACTTATTGGTCGGTAATTTTTGAAAACTGTTTTACCGACTTATCGGTCGGTAAAATTTAATTAAATAAAATATTTTTTTTTTTTTAAATATTTGAAAATCGTGAAATAGATATGCAATTCATTATGGATATTTGGTATAAATACTAAAAATAAAATTAATAAATAATTTATGTGAAATTTAAAAAAAAATTAAATATGACAGAAAGACAATTGCAGTTTTTGTTAATCGTGTTGTTAATTTGGACATTTCACGAGGCATCAGAAGTGATGAACAACATAAAAAAATAATAATCTATAGTTTGGAAAGGTTAAAGTTCGTACTCATGGATAACATCAAAAGTAAGAATAATTTATTGTAAAATAAAAATAATTAAAACTAATAAATATAATGTGATGTGCGTGTGTAATAGATATCAATTTAAATTGGATCATTTTGAACGAAATAAAATGATAGATGAAAAAGAAACAGAATGTGTCTACGAGAATAGAAAAATTAAAAAGATTCCTTTCGAAATTTAAATCCAAATTGATCGCATTTGTGTCGAAGAATCTTCGCGAGTTGTGGTGGACCGCAATAAAATACGGTAATTTTGCCTTTTTTTTTATCTTGCAATTGATTGAACACTTTGTTCCAATTTGGACGGCCCGCATTTGTTCTTGTTTTTAATCCCGTTATGAGATCACGTTTTTCCTGATTAATTAATAAACAATATCAATAAAGAAAAATCATTCAATTGTATTGAAATTATATTAAAAAAAAACAAAAAACAAAAAAAAAACCAGCACTGAAACCTTTTCGTGAAGTAAATCCATGGCCATTTGTAAACCTACAGCCTTCATGTCGTTTCTTTGTAATGCACTCGTAATATACATGTACATTTCGAGAAAAGGTTCCACTGCGTTTCCTAATTCAGCTTGTTCCATTTCAAGTTGAGATAGCAAGTTGACGAACCATTCGAAAGAATGTTGATCACGATTAATCCAAAAGAAATCAACCTGAAAAAACAAATTCAGATGAATTTTTAAACAATTTTTCATTCATGTTAATCCAATGTTAATTCACCTTTCGTAGATGCATAATGGTAGGTGGTATTTCATTGGCCCAAGAATATTGACAATTGGGACAAGTTTGTCTGGCTTCCCAATATCGATGCATAATCGATCGTAGAATCGATGCGAAAGGTGTTACACCGATACCTGTTGCAATTAATACCGCGTGTTGTGCTTGGAATATGTGACTCGATGGTGCACCATATGGACCATCTAAAAATATCTAAATCAAATGATGATTTAATAAATCATATCATTCATTGTTCATATATATATATATATATATTTGTTTCATTGATTTAATTAATTAATTCACTTCTAATGGTTTTCCAACTGGATAATCGATAGTTGTGTTAGAAGCTGTTTCGATTTTAATCTCGATTGATTTCATTTTATTCATTTTTTTAGTTTCTTCATTAATGTTGTTCAATCTTCCTTCCTCAGCAGCTTCCTGTCTGTTCGAACAAGTTGCTGAAGTATAATTTGTATTTTCTGTGATTATCATCGAACCTACAAAAAAAAAAAAAAGAAATAGAACAATTGTTTATTATGTAATAAACAAACTTTATTTTGAAATGAGTATTATCAAATTTTACTGTTATTCGTGTTCGTTGTTTCATCGTATTTGTAATTTTCAAGACTTGGCGTTTCAAATGCAACAATCGTAGGTTTTGTTCTCATGTATCGAACACTCTCAGCCAATGATTTATTTTGCGGACTCAAATAAGCTCTTCCTAAAACTTTCGTGCTTGCTCGGCTTATTTGAGACTCGTCAAAACTCTTTTCAGATTCTGATCTACCATAATCACGAAGTCTAAACATACATAAACATTAAAATCAAATCAAATTCAATAATCTTCAATGAAACATTAATTAAACTTGAAATTAATACTAACGCGATTAAACGTTGTTTGTTTTTATTTCTCGTTTGCATATCAGGCACAGAAAAGGATTTTTCCAATGGTATTTTACTCGCCAATAAAAATTGACGTAATTTAGGTTCTTCCGTCATTTTAATCATTTTCGGTGTACCTTCAAATAAAAAAAAAACCATATAATAATTTTTCCTTTAACATAAACTCATGAAACATCAAGCATCTGATATTTTTCATCTTACATTCGGGTGTTTTTAAAAATTTTCCACTATCGTTGATAGTCGAATTTGACGAGGATGAAGCTTTGACGTCATCAACAAAAACGAGATTGTCTATTCCACGTGAATCGGATAACGTGTACGAATCATCTCTATTTTTTTTTCCTATATTAACACCAAGAAATCTAAACAAAAATATAAAATAAATCAATTATAATTTAATTATAATCAAATACAATTTTTTTGTTACTCCTGTATGTAGGCAACACTTTATATACGTAATTATTAGCTCCTAACATTAGGCAATACTTTTTACACGTGTTCATTAGCCCCTGACATTAGGCAACACTTTATACACGAGACAAATGCTCCTTGCAATATGCAACACTTTATACACGAGACAAATACTCCTGGTAGTATGCAACACTTTATACACGAGACAAATGCTCCTTACAGTATGTAACACTTCATACACGAGACAAATGCTCCTTACAGTATGTAACACTTCATACACGAGACAAATGCCTTGCAGTATGCAACCCATTGATACACGACGTGTACAGCGTGTTGCCTGTCTGCAGGGGGACTTGAATAATTTCTTTAACATAATGAGCGCCACGTGAATTCTTAGGACAAATTTCTGTCAGGCCACAGGCGGTACTTTGCATTAAAAATATTTGACGGTGTCAGTCACTTATGACTGACGCGGCCTCAACGGAAAACCTGGCGTCAGTCACATATGACTGACGTGGCGCTTAACGTGTGAAACTTCCATTAACGACCGAGTATAAATTGTTGCCTATCGTTAAGGGGTAAATTGGTAGAATAAACTCACGATTTTTTACGAGTAAGATTAACGTTGTTACTGTTGGCATCATCGACGGATAAATCGTCACCACGATGAAGTTTCAAGTGTTCCCTTTCGAAATATAAGTAGACGGTATTGGTCCATCCACCTAGGGCTCTTATGTGAACCCATATGTAATCTGTCGAGAATA
Source organism: Polistes dominula (assembly GCF_001465965.1). The sequence continues at coordinate 318,935 of NW_015149097.1, forward strand.
GAAATAGAGAGTAGGTCGATGAATATCATTTAAATATGAAATATAAATGATTTCTTTCATAATGCTAGATTGAAATTCTTATTGGGGACTCGTTTCTTTTGTATATTCGATGTTACCTTGAACTAGTTTTCAATTTCTTTCTTTGTTCTTTGTTAAACGAATATTCATCAATGTCACAGTTGAATAAAAATAAAAATAAAATGAAGTTAATGGTGTATATAAATTATAAATTAAATGAATTAAACAAATATTAATTAGTTAATAATTATGTTTGTTTAATGGCAATGAATTTTTGTGTTTCTAATGAAAATTAATAATATAATTTTATTTGTTTATAAAAAAGTTGTGGATCTAGGGAGAGATGTATTAAATAATAAATTGAAAATAAAAGAAAGAGTTTTGATGAATCACCTTTTAGTTCAGGTGCACTGCTGATGGTAAATGGATGCCATTCGTAACGTGCTATCACTGGTATATTAACGAAAACGTAATCACCAGGATGAAAGTCAAAATTGGGTGGTCGTTTGATCTCCAAATGAATCACTTTCGAAGGTAACAAGAGACCGGATTTTATATAAGTCTTTCCACGTTGCGAACGTAACCAAACGAGTCTTCTTATTCTTTCGAGAAGATAAATGGTACCTGGAACTATGAACCATTTCCAAAAATTTGGCCCATGGAATATCATTATTATCCAAAATGGTACATAAAGGAGGTGTGTCCAATAAAATATCTGTCAATAATGAAAATTTGTTTAAAAAAAAAAAAAAGAATTATCATAAAAATTAGGATTTGTGTGTGAATCAAAAGTTTGTAATAATTTTTATTTATTTAGTTTTGTGTTTACCTCGAAACAACCACCTCTTCTTACAAAAGGTAATGAACAGACGGTCATAATAATTAGTATGACGATTAGGGCAATACCAGTAGGGTTTGCACAACCTTCTACCAATCCAAATAATTTTGGTTTAGTTGTAAATAACCATTCGGCCATTGTGTAATTAGAATTGTTTAATTTCTCGTCATTTACAACAACGATACCTAAGATAATACAAAGTTATTATATTAAATAAAAATAATTAAAGTTATTAATTAAATTAGAAAAATGTGTTTGTATATTATATATATATATAAATATAAATATATTAATATTATTATATTATCAATTAGAATTATAATTTAATATAATTAAATATTATATTAAATATTATTTACCAAAATTAAGAAGATGCATAATAGTGTGAAAGAAACCAAAGATAATGATCAAAATTCCAGTCATCTTGTGAAGATAAATATGGTGATCCAATGGGAGTATTGATGAGAAACCATTGATACGTAAAAATGTAATACATTGGCGTAACATCAGAATGAGAACTAACGTACAATTAAAATTCAAGCATTGACCTGTAAAATAAAAATCAAAAAATTGACACAAGGTAAATATTTGTTTTATTTTTCAATATTAATCATCAACAATTTATTTACGTGTGTGTATATAAAAAATATATTTTAATTTTGATTATGATTAATATAATGTTTGAATAGAATGTTTACCACAAGCACGTGCCAGGATTACGTAAAAATTACTTTGACGATATTCGATGATTCTTTTAACAAATAGTATTAAATTAATGAATAATATAATACAAATAAATGTTATATATACGTAATTATTTTTAATATATGGCATAGTCAATTGATGGGGTTGCAACGATGATAAAAATCCACCAAATGATTTTTTTGTATCTTTCGGTTTTGGTGGGACCAACCAACGATCTATGCTGAAAACAAACATTATAATTATATTTTAAATTAACCTTAATTAACTATTTAATTAACTATTTAACACGTTCCGTGTCAAACCCCTGACACAACCCTGACACAACCCTTTGTTTCGTCAGAAAGAAAAACCTTCAAAAGGCTCCCTGGGCCCGTTACCCAGGGAAGTGTCGGATTCGACCCGCGAGCTGCCTACCGACTAAAAAACTTCCCGATTATAATTACTAACCCCTGACACAACCCTGACACAACCCTTTGTTTTGTCAGGAAGAAAAACCTTCAAAAGGCTCCCTGGGCCCGTTACCCAGGGAACTGTCGGATTCGACCCGTGAGACAACCCTGACACAACCTTGACGCAACCCTGACTTGTCACTCAGGCCATTTAATTTTGTTTCAACAAAATCATCCATTACATTTAATTATTAATTATTGTTAATACAACAATTAAACAAACTTATGTGCTTTGTTTTATACAGCATTATGTATATTTTAATAAGAATATATTTTTACAGAATTCAATTTGTTATAAAACACATAAAATGTTAAGTGTACCACCGGTGGTACACGTGACCTGAAAAACAAGTTTAATGTGTACCACCGGTGGTACACGTGACCTGAAAAACAAGTTTAATGTGTACCACCGGTGGTACACGTGACCTGAAAAACAAGTTTAATGTGTACCACCGGTGGTACACGTGGCACGGAACGTGTTAATGAACTATTTGATTGATTAGAGACACAACAAAACAAGTACAAACCTAATGGTTAAATTTTCTAAAAAACCGTCGTGCTTTTCCAATTGTTTTTTTAATCCTTCGAATGTGATTGCACCACGATTACAAGTATCTGCATCTTCGAAAAGTGCAATGGTTAATTCTTCGATTTGTTCATCACTAAATTTCATTCCATTTTCTTCCATGCATGCTCGCATCACGTGTTCCAATTCTCGATATTGTATAAAACCATCGTCTATTATGATTAATTATTAATAACAATTATTTCAAACGTTACCATGTATCCATAATTATGTAAATGGTTTACCGATAAGTCAATAAATTATAAATAAACAAATGAATTTATCACACGAGTTATGTCATATGAGTTACGTCACGTTATTTGTATTAATTGAAATTAATTCAATGTAATTTTTCAAATATTGTTTCAAATAAATCGTTGCAATAGTGTTTGTTATTTCAATATTATAAATAATTGAATTTATTTAATGTTCTAATAAAATTCTTTAACACATTGAGCGCCACGCGAATTCTTAAGGAAATTCTCGTCAGGCCACAGATGTTACTTTGTATTGAAAATAGTTGAACGTGTCAGTCACTCATGACTGACATGGCCTAAACGTAAAGTTTAGTGTCAGTCACTTGTGGCTGACGTGGCGCTCAACTTGTTAAATATTTGGAAACACAGGATTTATGATTTATGGTTAGACCATTTTCATAATTATGGGCACATATAATCATTATTATTTATAAAATTTTTCATGGGTGTTTACTATTGCAATTTATAAAATTTATTTATTTATCTTAATATATATATAAATTATGTGTCATGTTGTTTGTCCGCAATGGACTCCTAAACTACTGAACCGATTTTAATCAAATTTTGCACACTGTATGCAATTTTATCTAACTTGAAAGATAGGATAGTTTATATCGCAATTTATAATCGAAATTGACTTAAAGACGTGTGTATCAGACTGATTGTGAGCCACAGCAACGCATGGCGGGGCACCCCTCTAGTTATTTATATAAAATTTATTTAAAAAATAAAAAAAATTGAACTAACCATCGATATCGTATACCCTGAAAAGAAATTTGATTTTGTCGTCGGCAGATTTGCCAGAAAATTCATTCATAGCATCGATAAATTCTTGAAGCGATATCGTTCCTGAATTATCTTTGTCGAATATTTGAAAAACACGTTCGGTAAAAAATGGCTGCAAAATTACAAATTAATTCTTTTTTTGTTTTTTAAAAATATTTCTTCATTTAAATATGCTTACGTTCTTTGAAGTGACAATCTTTTTGAATTCCTCACGACTTATTTCCTTTTGATTGCCAACTGTTTGTTTAAAAATATTTTCCAACCATTCCAAGCTACGTTTGTCGAATCCACCACGTGGTCTGTCAAAATTCAATTCAAACACACAAATAAAAAAAATACAAAAGCACACACGCGCATCACACAAATAGAAAGAAAATCAAATCATTAGAATTGAAAATAATTCAGTAACAATTTTGATTTGATATTTTTTTTTTGTTCTAATCGAAAATTAAATTATTATAATTTAATTATTTAATTTTACCTTGGATTACTAACGTCATTGATAAATTCCATAATTTGTATTTTAGTTACGTATCCACAATTTTCTTGATCGATCAATCGAAAAAGTTTATCTACTACCTACAAAATTAATAATAATTATTATTATTTTTGTAAAAAATAATAATCGTAAAGTTTGGATGAGTGTATTAAAAAATTTGTGTTTACCCCTTTCGCGCAAAATAATTGAACAAAACTGGTCAAGTTCAATGGTTTATCAGCACACAATACAAATGCTACGCTTTCTATTTGATCGATGAAATCTTGTTGCTTTTCATTTCTGTATAATAATAATAATAATCAAAAAGAAACAAATATTTACATATGACAATTATAATTATTTCAATTGTAAGAATAATTAATAAACCCCTTACGTTAATCTACCCTTCATAAATTCAATCCATTCTTCCTGTTTCAATAATTCGTCACGATCTTGATCGAACAATCCAAATAATTTTTCTAACAAAATCTGCAATATAAAAATCAAATATAAACAAAATAAATTCATCCAAAAATATCCTCTGCCAAATATAAAAAAAAAAAAGAACTATGACGTTCGGTGACTCCACGTTGGTGCCATTCTCTATTTTGGTTATACAAGTAATGCACAGCACCATCCAGTCTCTAGTTCATATTTTTGCCACTAGAGTAAGCCACACCCCTGACAGAGATCCCAATACTACAAAACCACTCCTTATGAATACTAAATAAATGAAATATAAATAATAATGTTATACATATTGTTCTCTATTCTGGTTATACAAGTAATGTACAGCACCATCCAGTCTCTAGTTCATATTTTTGCC